>CM045986.1:113971095-114413595 GCA_025175895.1 Wurfbainia villosa
TTGGTTCATTCGTTTAATATAAACCAAACACTTTGGTTTATTCTTATCCATTGGATTAGAACCAAACCATTTTGGTCCATCCATTACGTCTTCATAAGACGCAGCCCATCCACGCTTCCATTGCGACTGAAACAATTTCATGCTCGCTTTATGTTTGGTCCAACCAAACATAGTTTCTCTCGGTCTGAGAATCCCATTCTCAAGCTCGTTTTAAATCCTTTGGATTACACTCGCAGCGTGTGACCAAATAGGTTCTCGGTTTATGTTGGCCGCCTATAATTAACCATTAATTATAGAACGATCATGAGTGGCACCTAGTAGTACATCATGATCCCCAATTAACGAAAAGATCAACTGCTGATCCGTAACTATTTCAAACCCTTCAAAGCTCGAATGAATCGTGCCCCATTCCCTTCACTCATCTTATACCCACTTGGTTCAGGACATGGTCTATTGTGTCAGTCCCCACTAGGCTGACTACGTCACACCTAGACCAAGTATCATTTCCTCGTCCTACGGATTCTAGTTACTCCACATGTATCGAAGAGTACCTTACTCTAAACATGTAATGCTTTGGCCAAAGACTTTAGTAACAATCCGACGAGAGGCCATGGGTATACATCTCCTCGCAAGGAGTGGTGAATCCTTTATAGGCTATTCAAACACCTTTCGATCACGACTTATACCCAATCATCCGGGTCCACATCTCCTTAGAGATGTTTGCTTAAGATGTCAAAGCATAAGTCTCCATGATCAAGATGACTTGAATACCGCAAGTCAAAGGAACATCGCACTTAAGCCACAGTAAGAACTTCATTGACATATCTATATATGCAGAGAACCATATGAAGTCTTACGGCTGGTCACTCCAATGAACTAGTTACCATAACTAGCATCCACGATTAACTCCGGACATCACCATGTCTCCAGCCAGTGAGAATCAGCTGCTTGGATACACCAAGGAGTATACCTCGTGCTAGTCTCAACAGAATTGATGGTGTCCAGATTCATCAATTCATCGACTAGGGATAATTCCGATACATCACAATTACACATGTAGAGATACTCACTAGTTGTGATCCAATCACATATTCTCTCATGCTGTGAATCGTATCGTGGACATTCAGTAAATGAGTTTAAGATCCAATCAAATACATAAAACATGTATACTCAAATAGTGAATCTTCATTTATCATATAAATGGTTCATACATAAGGCGATTGCCTTAGGACATCTCTCATATATTACTAACATCATCTTCCCTCTCAAGTCAAGTCAAACTTGACTTCTTATCTCCCATGGTTGATCAAATCTAACCACTTGATTCAAGTCAATTTGATTTAATGAATCACTATTCATTAATTTAAATTGACTAAATGAATCAAATCTAAATTAGACTCATTCAACACTTGAATCAACTTGAGTCTAACTCAATTAGTCTAATTTGGATTACTTTTAATCCAATTTGGTTTATCCCATGAACCTAATCCTCATGGTTCATCATATGAACCTAATCTCCACCTAATTGCCCTTTATGTGTGACCCTATAGGTTCTTGTAATGTTGGCAATGTCCCTAAACCAATTTAGGAACATAAGCAATGAGTGGTATCTAGCAACACATCATTGCTACCCAAGTTACAAGAATGTTGAGCTCCAACATCACCTTTGTGACTACTAATTGTGACTCTCACAATATGTGAAAATGTCCCTCTATCCTTGACATCTAGATTGACTAATTAAGGCATAGACCGTGTCATCCTCGGTACAATCTATATCTTGAACTCCAAGTAGACTCACTCTAATCAAATGAGCTCAATATCTCATATTGACTCATTTGGACATGGCCATGCACTTCGTGGTCTCACTCTATCAAGAATATCGATGTCACTCCCGTCATATAGGAGGGATAGATCCCATCTACATCACTCACATCCCTCCGCATAATTTGTTACATACCCAGTAATCGCCTTTATAGTCCACCCATTTACGGGTGACGTTTGACGAAGCCAAAGTATGCAACTCCTTATGAAGGGAACCATGGTGAATTCATGTCTAAGGACTAATAGTCATACTAATAGCCACATGAGAAAGTATATGACACTCATATAACGATCCATGATACTTTCTCATGGCGGGTCATTCAGTATACATTCTCCAATGCATACCCATGTGTCAACTTGATATCTCATATCCATGACTTGTGAGATCAAGTCATCATGTTGACCTACATGATAGTCTCTATGCAATAACATTGTCCCTGAATGTTAATACTCGACTAGGAATGATTAAGAGTAGTGTTCTCTATATCATCTCATTATCGATTCAACCAATCGATTGATATAGATAAGAACCTACTACTCAAGGACGTTATTATATTTAGTTATTTGACACAAATACAAGTAAATATAATAACCATGCCTTTATAAATAGGAATATGATACAATAAAGTCCATACAACAATCATCACATGATTGGCTCTAGGGCTTTCACTAACACCCTCATCATTAAAAAATCTTCAATCTTTGCCTTCCATTGGTTGAAGCCCTCTTGTCCATAGAAAGCATACGGGACAGGTGTATGTATGTCCCATCCAAGTTGTTCTTTAACTTCCATCTTTCCCTCTATCATCTTTTGCTCCCGACGGTTAGTCCGTAGAAGAGCCCCGGGCTCTGATACCAATTGTAGAGGAAATGTTGACCGCTAGAGGGGGGTGAATAGCGTCGATTCGTTGTGTGATGGATTTCGTTCGTGGACTTGTCTAGAACACGTTAGTACGCAGCGGAATATAAAGATAATAAAATAGACAAACACACAAGAACACAACAATATAACGTGGTTCGGAACTGAATGGTTCATACTCCACGGATCGGGCTCTAAAATCCCTAGCAATGCAAACACGCACTACTAATCCAATAAGCTCCTTCTCGACACGAGTTGGAAGTGGAGAAACCTCGTACAATAGCTCTTACAACAGTAAGAAATAAATACAAGTAAGATACAATACAAATACGAAAGATAAGTAAAGAAAACTTTACAACACTTTGCTTTTGATTGCTTGGCTTGCACTTGGGGACCCTGATTTGCAGCAACAAATCGCCCCAAAAGCTCTCAAGAAACGCTGATGATTTCCTCCTCCTCGAGCTCTCTTTAAAGCTGCTACCTAGGTTGGAAATCGCTGATCAGTTGACTGCTCGAGACCATCAATCGATTGATGCCACTATTATCGTGAGACAACGGCTAGATCCATGCTGGAAAAATCCAATGGATCCATCATCAATCGACTGATCATACCCATCAGTCGACTGATGCAGCCTTCACTCGACTGCTAACCCTGCAGTCGAGTCTCGACTCCATTCTGTGCCGAAATTCTCGAGCACCAGTCGACTGATCACACGATCAGTCTACTGCCCACCTCTGGCAGTCGACTACTAGGATACTTCCCGTAGTCAAACCTTAGTTGACTCACACCAGTCGACTGTCACATGGCACCAGTCGACTGACACACCTCAAACATGAGATTTTAACCCAAGTATGGTGCCCCCATACTTGCTAGACCACCCGTAGCCTAGACCTAAGCCTTCTAGCCACCTTCATCAGCCTCGCACCTATCAGATCCCTCCAAGTCATCCATGACTTGTTCATCCATATGCTAGCCTTCAGGTGCTTCTATCATCTATGTCATGCTAACGGTATCTACACCGCCAATGCACATTGGACTTATGCTGCCAAGACTCCGCTTGGACTTTATGCCGCCAACCATTGGACTTATGCTGCCAAGACTCCCGCTTGGACTTTACGCAGCCAATATCAAACCCCTTGTACTTCTCAAATGCCAAGACTCAATCTTGGACTTTCCCTTGCCAACCCATGTGAAGGGAGTGCCCTTGGTTGCGTCGGAGTCTCATTGCCTCCCATGTCCCCAGATTAAAATTTTATCAACTAAAACTAATCGGGACGGGATGAGTTTCCGAAGCACAACCATTTCGTCATCGTGCCAATGACTCGAGCGATCGCTTGAACAAACTTGTTGTTTAAGCAATCAACTCTTCTAGTCGGTTAGCCGCGGAAGAGACGACGAACGGATCGCCGGTTTTTGTGTTTCTTATCGGGGTCCATGATTATACAAATACAAACAAATGCAAACTAGTATAATCAACACATACTAACATAAAGAACATAAGCTAGCATATCTTATCATAAGAGGATCAAGAATAAAGTTTGTAAAACTTTTATACCTCTTGGTCTTCTACCGTATGTCCCATCCTCCTCATGGACATCGTGTGGGCAAAGATCCTCCACGAGTTAAAGCCTCCTAGATCACGTTCTTCCCTTCCTTGCTCGCTCCGAACAAAGAGAAGAACCAAACAAAAACTTCTTCTCCTATCTAGAACCGACCACCAAGCCAAGGAGCTTGATATAGCCGCCGGCCAAGGAGTAGATAATTGAGTGCCGGCCAACCTTGAAGAAAGGTTGCCGCCGCCCCACCAAGGAGAGAGGGAGAAGGAATAAAGGGTATGGGCGCCAGCCAAAGCAAGGAGGAAGAAGATGGGCGCTGGCTACCAATTAGGAAGAGAAGGAAACAAACCTTAATCCTTCCAAGGATTGCCGCCCAAACCTTTTCCCAAACCCTAGCCGCCCAAGCCAAAAACCTTAATCTCCTTCTTGATATATCTCTATCACATGCCCAAGCCCTTAGCCCTCCATTTATAGAGTTAGGCTTAGGCCTCCATTCATCCCAACCGTCGGATCTAGGGTTTCATCCCAACCGTCGGATCTAGGGTTTCATCCCAACCTTCGGATCTAGGGTTTCATCCCAACCGTCAGATCTAGGGTTTCATCCCAACCGTCAGATCTAGGGTTTCATCCCAACCGTCGAATCTAGGGTTTCATCCCAACCGTCGAATCTAGGGTTTCATCCCAACCGTCGAATCTAGGGTTTCATCCCAACCGTCGGATCTAGGGTTTCATCCCAACCGTCGGATCTAGGGTTTCATCCTAACCGTCGGATCTAGGGTTTCATACGAACCGTCGGATCTAGGGATTCATCCCAACCGTCGGATCTAGGGTTTCATCCCAACCGTCAGATCTAGGGTTTCATCCCAACTGTCGGATCTAGGGTTTCATCCCAATCGTTGGATCTAGGGTTTCATCTCAACCGTCGGATCTAGGGTTTCATCATTGGATCTAGGCTCCTTGAGGTTTTAATAAGGCTACGATAGAGACCATGAGGAGGAGTTGGATCTTGGCCACCCGATGGATCAGAACCACACAAACTTGATCCATCAATGATGTTCCATTCCACTAGAGGATCATCATTGATCTACCTCACCAACCCCCATTTATATGGGCTCCATATATTATTTGCACAACTATCTCCCCGTGTTTAAGATATCGAATGCCCGTCAATTAATTGATTTACTGACCATCAATTAATTAACATCTAACTCCTCGAGTAGTACCACTCAACCTTATTATCATGTTGACTAAGTCAACCCACGGGGTTTACATGATAAACCTTATGAGCTCCTCAAGGGGACATCATCAACCTAATATATAGGACACGGTTTCCTTCTATAATCAACGACACACCATGTAAATAATATCATTTCCCAACATACCGGGCCTTTTGATTTAATCTATAAATCTCACCCATTGGTAAATCAAAGAAATAAATACTAAGTACATGTCCCCGTTATTATATCGGGATTCAGAGCATGTGCAACATAATACCCGAGGTCTGATTCAATCATATAGTCAGCAATAGATTGAATCACCTCTATGTCGGTCCTGCTCAATACAAACAAAATGTACTACTGTAATTCTATGGTCAAGATAAACCAATACCAAATCACACTACAACCATGCCAATGGTTTGTCCAAGACCATCTTGGTTGTGAGCCTATACTTATATTCTACAAGGAACTGATAACATGATCTTCTGTGCCTTACCAAGCACCACGTTATCTACAATGTAGTGTATTAGACAATATGCACATATAATAAATATAAAGTGCAAACAATGATCATGTGATTCTTATTTCAAAATAAAGATGTCCATACAAAAGGCTAGGCTTTCAGTATACATCTCAACAATCTCCCACTTATACTAAAAGACTATGCTGTCATCACACTGTCATACATCTAATCCCCATGTCCTCCACATGCCTATCAAACGCTTTCGCTGGAAGGGCCTTAGTGAATGGATCCGCCAAGTTATCTTCTGATGCAATCTTGGCGACAACTACTTCTCCTCGCTTTACGATCTCTCGTATCAGGTGGTACTTGCGCTCTATGTGTTTACTCGCCTTATGGGCTCGTGGTTCCTTCAAGTTTGCAATTGCACCACTGTTATCACAATAAATTGTGATAGTTCTGGGCAAACCAGGAATCACATCCAAGTCCATCAAGAAGTTCCTGAGCCATACAACTTCCTTGGCTGCCTCAGAGGCTGCCACATACTCAGCTTCCATGGTAGAGTCCGCCACGCATTTCTTCTTGACACTCCTCCATACTATGGCTCCACCTCCAAAAGTAAACACAAACCCCGAGGTAGACTTAATGTTGTCCCTATCTGATTGGAAATCAGAATCCGTGTAACCCACAGGGACTAATTGATCTGCCCGGTAAATCAGCATATAATCCCTAGTCCTTCTCAGGTACTTGATATATGCTTTACGCGATCAATGTCACTGTCGGGATTACTCTGATATCTGCTAACCATGCCCACGACAAAGCAGATATCTGGTCTCGTACATAGCATAACATACATGAGGCTTCCTACTGCCGAAGCATAAGGAACCGCCTTCATCTCCTCTATCTCCTTTGATGTTTTGGGACACATCTCTTTAGATAAAGGTACTCCATGCCTAAAAGGTAGAAAACCTTTCTTGGAGTTCTGCATGCTAAAACAAGCAAGGATAGTGTCAATGTATGAAGCTTGAGATAAGCACAACATCCTTTTCTTGCGATCCCTTATCACCTTGATCCCAAGGATGTGTCCCACTTCTCCCAAGTCTTTCATGTCAAACTGTTTGGACAACCATACCCTTACGTCTGATAACACTTTGATATTGTTGCCAACTAACAAAATGTCATCTACGTATAGTACAAAAAATACCACTACGTTTTCGTCACATCTTTTGTATACACATGGCTCATCCGGACTTTGAATAAATCCATATGACTGGATTACCTCATCAAAATGGATGTTCCAAGTTCTCGAAGCTTGCTTCAATCCATAAATGGACCGATTAAGCTTACACACTAGATGCTCTTTGCCTTTGGTAATGAATCCCTCTGGCTGCTGCATATAGATGTTCTCCTCAAGACTTCCGTTAAGGAAAGCTGTCTTGACATCCATCTGCCAAATCTCATAATCCATATGAGCAGCTATAGATAAGAGAATCCGGATAGACTTAAGCATAGCTATCGGCGAAAAAGTCTCCTCATAATCGATACCCTCTTTCTGAGTATACCCTTTCGCAACAAGCCTAGCTTTGAAGGTCTCAACCTTCCCGTCTACTCCTCTCTTTCTTTTGTAGATCCACTTGCATCCAATGACTTTTACACCATCAGGTCGCTCTACTAGCTCCCAGACCTGATTAGAATCCATAGATTCTATCTCAAAATTCATCGCTCTTTGCCAAGATACCGCATCTTCATCTTGGAGTGCCTCGTCATATGTTCAGGGATCAGGTTCATGTTCGCCAGGGACCAAGTCCGAAGACTCTCCCAAGAACATGAATCTATCAGGCTGTCTCACAATCCTCCCACTACGACGAGGTATCACCTGTGTATCCTCTGTGACACACGGTGTAGTGACTTATGGTATATCCTCTTGTACCGGTGGTACTGAAGTAGCGACTTCCCTTCTTAATTCCTCCAGAACAATCCTACTCTTGGGCTTGTGGTTCATCACATAGTCTTCCTCTAGAAATTGGGCGTTCGTGCTAACGATCACCCTCTGATCTCTAGGATTATAAAACAAACCACCTTTCATTCCTCTAGGGTATCCCACGAACATGCACACTTACGCATTTCGAGGTTCCAACTTACGGCGATCGACCTTGACACATGTCTTTGGACTCCCCATATCAGAATATGTCTCGGACTAGGCTTTCTCGATCCACAATTCTATGGGGTAGAAGGCACGATTTAGATGGAACTAAGTTCGAATATACATTTGTCGTATCAAGCATACCCCGTAATGAATCATAACTCATCATCGATCTAACCATCTCCATAAGAGTCCTATTCCTTCGCTCCGCTACACCATTCTGCTGGGGTGTGCCAGGTGCAGACAATTGGAATTGAATCCCAGCCTCTGATAAGTAATTCTTAAACTCTCCCAAGAGGTACTCACCACCACGATCAGATTGTAGGATCTTGATACTTTTACCTTGACGGTTCTCCACATCAGCCTTGAATTCTTTGAACCTGTCAAAGCATTCAGACTTGTGGCGCATCAAGTAAATGTATCCATATCTTGAATAATCGTCTATAAAAGAGACGAAATATTCAAAACCACCTCTAGCCTGGATAGACATAGGACCGCACAAATCAGAATGAACCAATTCTAACACATCTTTGGCTCTATGCCCCTTAGCCTTGAAAGGCCTCTTGGTCATTTTACCTTCCAAGCAAGATTCGTAGGTTGGGAGATCCTCCACCACTAATGAACCCAAAGGTCCATCAGCTATCAACCATTGAATGCTACTCAGGTTAATATGACCAAGCCTTAGATGCCAAAGATATGTTTGGTTCATCTTCGAAGGTTCTTTTCTCTTATTGGAATTAGAAGATGAGTTATTAACTTCTATATGCATCGTGGGAGCTTTTGGTTCAAGAGTATACAAATTGCCAACCAATGTACCTGAACAGATAATCTCTCTATTTCTTTTTATAACAACTCTGTCATTAAAAGAAACAGAATATCCATCCATAAACAATTTAGAAATCGAAATCAAATTCTTTCTAAATGTAGGTACATAAAGACAATTTCTCAAAACCAAAACTTTATTTCTATCAAACGATAAATGAACGTCTCCCACTGCAATAGCCGCCACCTTTGTAGCATTTCCCATGTAGACGGTAATTTCTCCTTCAGCTAGTCGTCGGGTTTCCTGGAACCCCTGCAAAGAATTGCAGACATGATCAGTGGCTCCCATATCTACACACCAGGTACCGATAGATAACACCACTAAACATGTTTCAACGACTAATCCAGAAGATATACCTTTGTTCTGCTTTAGGTTGGGACAGTCTTTCTTCCCATGTCCAGTCTTCTTACAAGTGAAGCACTTGCCTTTCGGCTTCTTCACTCCTCCCTGAGGTCCACCCACCACCTTTGCTCCACCTTGTTTCTTCTTCTTCTTGCCTTTCGGCTTAGAAGTAGAAACCTTCTGAGCAACCATGGCTTCCTGCCTAGCAGCCCGATTCTGGTATCCAAAAAGTTCTTTTTCCCCAGAATCATCCGCAGGCTTAGGAGGACACTCATCGAAGAGCACATACTTGTACTCCTCGACAGTTAAGACAATATCCAAATTTCTTTTCCAATCAATGTATTTTATTCCAGTAAGTTTATTTTCTTTCAGTATCACAACAAGTGGGTTGAAAACCATTTGAAAATCCTAAGAATCACAATGATCAAAATATTAGATTTCAAATATTATTGATTCCTCAAAATAATAAAATTCCGAAATCAACCAACACCTCAAAACACCGAGAATATCGCATGCCACGATAGTGTGAACGTATACAAATTCTACATTTGTAAGAGGAGGTTTTACCCATTAATTTTATTATCTTGTCAACCTTACTTTTTGACAAATAAAATTAATAGTTGGTTCCTCTTAGGCCCTACAAATAAAAGAAGTGACTCCGATGGGGAGGATACCTTTATTTGCATCTAAGTGTTTACCATTACTCGGTACTAAGGCAATTATCTCGGATTATGTGCCTTACCGATGGGGAAGTACACACGCTCCTAAATAATTTCTTATAACCATATTTGACCTAGTGATCCGCAAACAAACCCATCCGATGGGGAGGAAGGCACTCAGAGCCGACACGCAAGTTTGTTGCATCACACGTCAAATTGTAATGGAGGCCGCGGGAATTAATTAAAATATCCCTCTCCCACTTAGTAAATTGAAAATGAGGAATTTTCAAGCACACACAACATGCATATAAAACAGATCAGCAATAAATATGGAAAAAACAGAAATTTTCCAACTATTATGGCTTTGTTCTCCAATATGCGTCCCGCCGTGTCTCTGTAGGAGATTTGAGGCCTCTAGAGGGGGGTGAATATCGTTGACCGTAGGAAGATGGAAATTGTTCGCGTGCTTGTCTACAATTTCGTTAGTACGCAGCGGAATAACAAGAATAATAATGATAACGAAACATACAACACGCAAACACAAAGATATAACGTGGTTCGGAACCGAACGGTTCCTACTCCACGGATCGAGCTCTAAAGAGCCCTAGTGATGCACACACACTCACTAATCACAAATACTCCTTCTCGACACAAGTCGGAGGTGGAGAAACCTCTTACAATAAGATTACAACAATAATCTAAATACAACAAGCAAATATAAGAAGAAATACAACAAGAGAAGTAAAGAAAACTTTACAAAAACTCTTTAGAGCTTGCTTGTTGATTGCCTTGGACTAGCACTTGAAAGCTCTGATTTGCAGCAGCAAATCGCTTCAAAACGTCCAAGAAAATCGGTTGCAAAAACCCTCCCGTCGAGCTCCTTTTATCCTTGCGCGCGACCTGGATTTCCGCCCATCAGTCGACTGCCATAAGTCACTAGTCGACTAATGCCATCTGTCGTGAGACAACGGCCGATCCACGCCGAAAAATTCCAACGGATCTCGGCCGATCGCTAACATTGCCGACCGATCCACCGTAGTCGATCGCGCCACGGCTACGGAGCATTCTCGTCGCGGGCCGAATCCAGCAATCGATCCCGACTTGGCGCCGACCATCAGACATCAATTCGATCGCTTCCAATGAGCAATGACCGCCAGAGCAGCCTAGCCTTAAACGGGCAATGAACTCGTCGACTCATGGCAATGACCGCCATAATGCCAGTCGACTGCCAACCTCAAAGATGAGGTTTTAACCCAAGTATGGTGCCCCCATACTTGCTAGACCACCCTTAGCCTAGACCTAAGCCTTCTAGCCACCTCCATCAGCCTCACGCCTCTCGGATCCCTCCAAGTCATCCATGACTTGTTCATCCATCGCGCTAGCCTCCAGGTGCTTCCCTCGGCTATGTCATGCTAACGGTGTCTACACCGCCAAGGCACATTGGACTTACGCCGCCAAGACTCCGCTTGGACTTTACGCTGCCAAGACTCCTTGGACTTCCCAAATGCCAAGACTCAAGCTTGGACTTTCCCTTGCCAAGACCCATGCTTGGACTTCTCATTTTCCAAGACCCATTCTTGGACTTCTCATGCCAAGTACTCAAGACTTGGACTTTCCCAAATGCCAAGTACCCATGACTTGGACTTTCCATGCGCCAAGTGTCCCACTTGGACTTTTCATGCCAAGTACTCAAGACTTGGACTTTACCAAATGCCAAGTGTCCCACTTGGACTTTCCATGCCAAGTACCCATGACTTGGACTTTACCTTGCCAAGACCCATGCTTGGACTTTCCATTTGCCAAGACCCATGCTTGGACTTTCCAAAATCACATGGTCAGCTCTAGTCAACCATTAAGGTCTTCCTCGAGTCAAACTCGAGTCCGGTCAAACATGACCCGAGTCGATTGCTCCAACAATCTCCCCAACATATTAACCGACATTAATGTCAAACATCAATGCCAAACCACTTTGTCAAATCCCTTTGTCAAACATCAAAACATCACTCGAATCAAACTCGAGTCTGGTCAATCGTGACCTGGGCCGATTGCACCAACAGTCTCCACCTTGTCCGCTCCACCTTTCCCGTGCGCAAGCCACAAAAGAGATCCGAGCCGAGATATATCATTTTAATTTACATCCATCGATCCTATACTCCACGAAGGAGTGTACAAACTATCTAGATCGAAAGTAAACTAGAATGATCGGCTAAACAATGTCGTATTTAATTACAAAAATTAAATACTAATCTAGCCTCGTTAACCCCGAGGATTCAAATGATATACATACAATCACACACAAATAATCACATACACACATATAGCCATAATAGTCGGATCTTATGTCTGCAACCAAAAAGTTAGCCTACGCACATCCTACTATTATCCAGCATACTCAATATATGATATGTGCATGAAAGTAACCGAATCCGAAATACACAAAACCGGAAACCTTGGCTCTGATACCATTTGAAGGGAGTGCCCTTGGTTGCGTCGAAGTCTCTTTGCCTCCCATGTCCCCGGATTAAAATTTTATCAACTAAAACTAATCTGGACGGGATGAGTTTCCGAAGCACAACCGTTTCGTCATCGTTCCAACGACTCGAGCGATCGCTTGAACAAACTTGTTGTTCAAGCGATCAACTCTTCTAGTCGGTTAGCCGTGGAAGAGACGACGAACGGATCGCCGGTTTTTGTGTTTCTTATCGGGGTCCATGATTATACAAATACAAACAAATGCAAACTAGTATAATCAACACATACTAACATAAAGAACATACGCTAGCATATCTTATCATAAGAGGATCAAGAATAAAGTTTATAAAACTTTTATACCTCTTGGTCTTCTACCGTATGTCCCATCCTCCTCGTGGACATCGTGTGGCCGAAGATCCTCCACAAGTTGAAGCCTCCTAGATCACGTTCTTCCCTTCCTTGCTCGCTCCGAACAAAGAGAAGAACCAAACAAAAACTCCTTCTCCTATCTAGAACCGACCACCAAGTCAAGGAGCTTGATATAGCCGTCGGCCAAGGAGCTTGATATAGCCGTCGGCCAAGGAGTAGATAATTGAGCGCCGACCAAGCTTGAAGAAAGGTTGCCGCCGGCCACCAAGGAGAGAGGGAGAAGGAATAATGGGTATGGGCGCCGGCCAAAGCAAGGAGGAAGAAGATGGGCACCGACTACCAATTAGGAAGAGAAGGAAACAAACCTTAATCCTTCCAAGGATTGCCGCCCAAACCTTTTCCCAAACCCTAGCCACCCAAGCCAAAAACCCTAATCTCCTTCTTGATATATCTCTATCACACGCCCAAGCCCTTAGCCCTCCTTTTATAGAGTTAGGCTTAGGCCTCCTTTCATCCCAACCGTCGGATCTAGGGTTTCATCCCAACCATCGGATCTAGGGTTTCATCCCAACCGTCAGATCTAGGGTTTCATCCCAACCGTCGGATCTAGGGTTTCATCCCAACCGTCAGATCTAGGGTTTCATCCCAACCGTCGGATCTAGGGTTTCATCCCAACCGTCGAATCTAGGGTTTCATCCCAACCGTCGGATCTAGGGTTTCTTCCCAACCATCAGATCTAGGGTTTCATCCCAACCGTCGGATCTAGGGTTTCATCCCAACCGTCGGATCTAGGGTTTCATCATCGGATCTAGGCTCCTTGAGGTTTTAATAAGGCTACGATAGGGACCATGAGGAGGAGTTGGATCTTGGCCACCTGATGGATCGGAACCACACAAACTTGATCCATCAATGATGTTCCATTCCACTAGAGGATCATCATTGATCTACCTCACCAACCCCCATTTATATGGGCTCCATATATTATTTGCACAACTATCTCCCCGTGTTTAAGATATTGAATGTCCATCAATTAATTGATTTACTGACCATCAATTAATTAACATTTAACTCCTCGAGTAGTACCACTCAACCTTATTATCATGTTGACTATGTCAACCCGCGGGGTTTACATGATAAACCTTATGAGCTCCTCAAGGGGACATCATCAACCTAATATATAGGACACGGTTTCCTTCTATAATCAACGACACACCATGTAAATAATATCATTTCCCAACTTACCGGGCCTATTGATTTAATCTATAAATCTCACCCATTGGTAAATCAAAGAAATAAATACTAAGTACATGTGCCCGTTATTATATCGGGATTCAGAGCATGTGCAACATAATACCCGAGGTCTGATTCAATCATATAGTCAGCAATAGATTGAATCACCTCTATGTCGGTCCTGCTTAATACACACAAAATGTACTAGTGTAATTCTATGGTCAAGATAAACCAATACCAAATCACACTACAACCATGCCAATGGTTTGTCCAAGACCATCTTGGTTGTGAGCCTATACTTATATTCTACAAGGAACTGATAACATGATCTTCTGTGTCTCACCAAGCACCACGTTATCTACAATGTAGAGTATTAGACAATATGCACATATAATAAATATAAAGTGCAAACAATGATCATGTGATTCTTATTTCAAAATAAAGATGTCCATACAAAAGGCTAGGCTTTCAGTATACATCCCAACACCATGTTGGACTTTCCATGCTAAGACCCATGCTTGGACTTTACATTCCAAGTACTCAAGACTTGGAATTTTCATGACATGGTCAACTCTAGTCAACCATAAAAATCCTCCTCGAGTCAAACTCGAGTCCGGTCAATCATGACCCGAGTCGATTGTACAAACAATCTCCCCAAAACATTATCAGACATCAATGTCAACCTTCCATGTCAAACATCAAAACATCGTTCAAGTCAAACTCGAGTCTGGTCAATCGTGACCTGGGCCGATTGCACCAACAATCTTGACTCTCCTCGAAGTGATCAGCTTGACTAGAAGTCGACTGATTCCCTACAGTAGTCGAGTGATGATAGGTTCGGTGATTGTCATTAGCCTCCAGTTGACTGTCATCTTGATCACTCACATGCAATACAAGGTGAGCACAGAATACTTCATTGATAGTAAATTCGACGATTCCTTACTGTCTGACCTTAACCTAGACCTTCCTTCGGAAGTCTTAGTCGGATTGCCGCCTACGATTGTCCCCATATGGAGGACACGACCTTACCATCACTCCGCACCCAGTGCTTACCTTTGGTCCTCCTGACCTGTCGCTTAGCTTCCGACCACCACCGAGGTTCCTCGACTCCCCGAGGTTCTCCTGGTGTCATCCGACCACTGAGGTTTCTTGTCCCAAGATTCTCCTGGTGTCGTTGACCTTAGCTAAACTTAATACACTACCTGCACACTCAACATAACAAGTGAGATAACAATAATGACTTAACTTTGAACCTTTACCATTATCAAAACATAGATTCGATTATCTGGTGCCCCTACACCAACACAACAATACCCCAATTATTTATGTATTTTGATGTTTGGATAATCATTTAAGTTAGGAAATATTTGTGATTTAATTATGAATGTGTTAAGTGATAAGAAAAGAGAAGTCCAAGTGTGAATCTTAGCAAGGAAAGTCCAAGGGAAGGTCTTGGTAGCATAAGTCCAAGCATGTAGTCTTGGCGGCGTAAAGCCTAAAGGTAAGGTCTTGGCAGCATAAGTCCAAGCATGTAGTCTTGGCGGCGTAAAGTCCAAGCGGCCTTTGGCAAAGGAGAAACCCAAAATATGACGAAATTGAGGGAAGCTCTTGAAGGCAAGCGCAAGGATGAATGAGTCGCAAACTCGGAGGGATCCAAGAGGCGCAAGGAGAAAGGAAGAGCTAGAAGGTTAAGTCTAGGTCTAGGGTGTTGACTTCAAGTATGAATTGATCATACTATTAGTGAAAGCCCTAGAGCCAATCATGTGATGATTGTTGTATGGACTTTATTGTATCATATTCCTATTTATAAAGGCATGGTTATTATATTTACTTGTATTGGTGCCAAATAACTAAGTATAATAACGTCCTTGAGTAGAAGGTTCTTATCTATATCAATCGATTGGTTGAATCGATAATGAGATGATATAGAGAACACTACTCTTAATCATTCCTAGTCAAGTATTAACATTCAGGGACAATGTTAATGCATAGAGACTAGCATGTAGGTCAACTCGATGACTTGATCTCACAAGTCATGGATATGAGATATCAAGTTTACACATGGGTATGCATTGGAGAATGTATACTGAATAACCTACCATGATAAAGTATCATGGATCATTATATGAGTGTCATATACTTTCTCATGTGACTATTAGTATGACTATTAGTCCTTGTACCTGAAGTCACCATGGTTCCCTGTTAGTGAAAGCCCTAGAGCCAATCATGTGATGATTGTTGTATAGACTTTATTGTATCATATTCCTATTTATAAAGGCATGGTTATTATATTTACTTGTATTGGTGAAAAATAACTAAATATAATAACGTCCTTGAGTAGAAGGTTATTATCTATATCAATCGATTGGTTGAATCGATAATGAGATGATATAGAGAACACTACTCTTAATCATTCCTAGTCAAGTATTAACATTCAGGGACAATGTTAATGCATAGAGACTAGCATGTAGGTCAACTCGATGACTTGATCTCACAAGTCATGGATATGAGATATCAAGTTAATACATGGGTATGCATTGGAGAATGTATACTGAATGACCCGCCATGAGAAAATATCATGGATCGTTATATGAATGTCATATACTTTCTCATGTGACTATAAGTATGACTATTAGTCCTTGGACCTGAAGTCACCATGGTTCCCTACATAAGGAGTTGCATACTTTGGCTTCGTCAAAAGTCACCCATAAATGGTAGACTATAAAGGCGATTACTGGGTATGTAACAAATTATGCGGAGGGATGTGAGTGATGTAGATGGGATCTATCCCTCCTATATGGCGGGAGTGATATCATGATTCTTGATAGAGTGAGACCACTAAGTGCATGACCATGCCCAAATGAGTCAATATGAGATATTGAGCTCATTTGATTAGAGTGAGTCTACTTGGAGTTCAAGATATAGATTGTACAAAGGATGACATGGTCTATGCCTCAATTGATCAATCTAGATGTCAAGGATAGAGGGACATTGTCACATATTGTGAGCGTCACAATTAGTAGTCACAATGGTGATGTTGGATCTCAACATTCTTGTAACTTGGGTAGCAATGATGTGTTGCTAGATACCGCTCATTGCTTATGTTCCTAAATCGGTTTAGGAGCATTGCCAACGTTACAAGAACCTATAGGGTAACACACAAGGGGCAATTAGATGGAGATTAGGTTCATATGATGAACCGTGAGGATTAGGTTCATGGGATGGACCAAATTGGATTAAGAGTAATCCAAATTAGACTAATTGAGTTAGACTCAATTTGATTCAAGTATTGAATGAGTCTAATTTAGATTTGATTCATTGAGTCAATTTAAATTAATGAATAGAGATTCATTAAATCAAATTGACTTGAATCAAATGGTTAGATTTTATCAACCATGGGAGATAATAGGTCAAGTTTGACTTGACTTGAGAGGGAAGATGAATGGTCAATTTTGACTTGACCAATTGTCATGTCATGGTGACTTGGCATGGGGGACGGCCAATGATGATATTCCACATCATCATGGACTTATCATGGGGTGCCACCTCATGAGGGAGACCAAGAGCCATTGGCTCTTGGAGTTACATGCATGCATGTAACCCCCCAAATAGAAGTGGCCGACCACTTTGCATTAGTGTGTGAAGTTATTGGAATTAAGATCATCTTCTTCCTTGGTTGCTCCTCTCAAGCTCTCTCCCTCATCCTCTTCTTTCTGAGATTCCTCAAGGGTGCTAGCAC
Source organism: Wurfbainia villosa (assembly GCA_025175895.1). Lineage (NCBI taxonomy): Eukaryota > Viridiplantae > Streptophyta > Magnoliopsida > Zingiberales > Zingiberaceae > Wurfbainia > Wurfbainia villosa. Next base: position 113,988,787 of record CM045986.1, read on the forward strand.
ACTCTAAGGTGTCTTCTCCACCATTTTTCCGTGTGGATACTTGTAGAGGAGTGTACACTTGACACTTTTCGAGATCCGACAAAGCATTTGGATAAGTGGGATAAGCGAAGGGCGTCGCTACGAGGGTAACGCTCTCATCATGTAGATCTAAGGTAGATCTAGGTTTCTATAACACATACATGAATTTATTTTTATATATCTTCGCACGCATTCGTGGCCGGGCTTTAGAGGTTTTCGCAACGCAAAAAGCGGTTTTTGCGGCTCGAAAAATTCAACAGTGGTATCAGAGCCACGTGTGAAGCATGTATGTGTTTGAATTTTTTATAGTTTTTGTATTAGATATAAAAATTACATATTTTTAATTTTCTATAAATTTCCCATTTTTATAGATTTCCCATTTGGCGAGATTTCCCATATGGTTGGATATCTTCGTCAACTATATCAAGGACAAGCAAGGCATGAGAGATATGAAGTCTCTAAGGCATTATTTGGGTCCAAAATGCAAGATGGGACTCTCGTAGGTCCATATGTACTCAAGATGATTGGGTACGTAGAAAACCTACAAAGGCTGGGATTCCCACTTGGCCAAGAGCTGGCCACTGACCTAATCTTGCAATCTTTGCCACAAGCCTACAATCAATTTGTCATGAATTATAACATGAATGAAATTGATAAGCCACTGCCTGAGATGCTCAGCATGTTGAGAACTGCTGAGCTTAACCTTAAGAAGGGAAAATCTGACATCATTTTGATGGTACACAAGAAGAAAGGCAAGGGCAAGCCTAAAGGTAAGGGAAAGTCCCAAGCCAAGGGCAAAGGCAAAGAACTTAAACCCAAAGGAGGGGTAGCCAAGGAAGGGGCTTGCTTCCACTGCAAGGAAGCTGGACACTGGAAGCATAACTGCAAAGCTTACCTGGAAGATCTTAAGAAGAAAAGAAGTGAGACTTCTACTTCAGGTATAAATGTTATAGAAGTCAATCTATCTATTTCTTCATCATGGGTACTAGATACTGGATGTGCATCTCACATTTGTACCAATGTGCAGGCACTGAGAAATAGCAGGGCATTGACAAAGGGCGAGGTGGACCTACGTGTAACGCCCATGAAATTCTAGCAATTTTACGAGAATTTTTGGCTTTATGATGATGGGCTTTATGTAGGCCTTTTTGGAGAAATAAAAGAAAATAAGCCAAAAAGAGATGCAAAGCCTAGGAATTGAACCCCCCACCTCTAGAGATAGCCAAGCCTTATAGATGCACCCACTAACCATAAGCCCAATAGAATCATATCATTAGAGGAAAAGGGGAACCTATAGATAAATGGGAGGAGGGTAAATGAAGAGGCTTGACAAAGAGAAGAGAAACTTCTCTTCCTCCCCTTTATAAAGAAGAGAGAAGTTCCACTTGGCCACTTCTTCCTTCCTTCTTCCTCTTCTCTTCATTCTCACCGAAACCCAAGCTCTCTTCTTCTTCCTTTGGCCGAGAGCCCCTTGCAAGCTAGGAGAGAGCTAGGTGACCTCCATTAGGTCATCTCCCCAAGCAAAGCGAAGGATGTAAGATTTCCCTCACCTGCAGTGTATTCGTTTCGTAGGTTAAATTTCGTAAAGATGAAGTGTAGCCCTTGTAGGTTTCGGCCAATTAAGTTTTTGGGCTAAGATTCATGAAAATGATGCTAGGGAACTCCTATAGGTTGTATGCACACTATAGGAATTTTTAGGGGACAAAATTTTAACTTGGTGCCCTTATGGGTTTCCAAGGCTTTTTAGGGTTAGAATTTTTTTATGGAAACTCCCCCTTATGAGGTTAGGCCATGATAAGGCTTTAGGAATGAATTCTAGGGGACTAAACCTAAGTTGAACCCATTACAAGTTTCGGCCAACTCATATAATTAGGGTTTGGGTTGCAAGAAAATGTTTCTAATGACCCTAGGATAAGTTATAGTGCTCATGAATGAATATTAGGTGACAAGAACCCTAGTTGAACCCATTCCATGGTTCGCCAACTCATCTATCTAGGGTTAGGGTTGCAAGAAAATGGTTCTAATGACACTAGAATAAGTTATAGTGCTCATGAATGAATATTAGGTGACAAGAACCCTAGTTGAGCCCCTTATAGGTTTTGGCCACCCTAGGTAACTAGGGTTAGGGTGGCATGAAAATATCCCTCATGATGCTAAGCTAGGTTATAATGCTTTATGAATGAATTTTAGGGGACAAAACCTAAGCTTGAGCCCCCTTACAAGTTTAGGCCCCGCCCTGGTTTTAGGGTTAGGGTTTCATGAAAACACCCCTATATGTAATTGTGCTATGTGTATAGTTTTTAATATGACATGAACTATGCTTGGGTGATGAATATGTTATGATTCAATGCAACATGAAATTAGGCTATGTGATGAACATGTTTTACGATTTAATATGCCATGAATAGGCTTAGGAAATATGCTTCATGTTATGATGTAATGTGCCATGTAATATGCCGTGATGAACATGTTGTGTGAAGTAATATGCCATGTATATGCTTGGGAATGTGTTTCAAGTTTATGGAGTATTGTGCCATGAAATATACCTAGGTGAAGAACATGTTTTGTGATTTAATATATCATGAATATGCTTAGGAAATATGCTTCATGTTTACGATGCAATGTGTCATGAAACATGCTTATGTGATGAACACGTTTATGCTTTAGGACCCCTTTAGGGTACTCTTATGTTATGAATGCATGTGTCCTTATAAAATGACTAAGATGGAGATGCTTCCCTTTCAAGTAGGGATCAAGAGCTCTCCTTATGATAAGATAAGATGGAGATGCTTCCCTTTCAAGTAGGGATCAAGAGCTCTCCTTATGATAAGATAAGATGGAGATGCTTCCCTTTCAAGTAGGGATCAAGAGCTCTCCTTATGTCAAGATAAGATCAAGATGCTTCCCTTCTTATGATGGGGATCAAGAGCATTCTTTATATTATGTCCAGAAAGAAAAGAATTAAGTATTTTACTTTGCAAGAGGTTAAGTACGACCGTCGGTCGTTAATCAAATCCATAGGGACACAAGAAGGCGTAAGAGGTCTTGCCTGGTAAGGCGTAAGAGGTCTTGCTCTAATAGGATCGTGGCTCGCTACCCCACCTATTAGGAACGCATTATGTGGTACTTAACACAGGGCCCCAAACAAGTTATGATGATATTGAAGTATTTATAAGTATATGTTTTGAAAAGAAAGGACTTTTATGATATTGTGTATGCTTATGTTAAATGCTCTGAATGCTTACGAACTAGGTTCTTTATGCATGCTAGATGTTATGAAGTTATGATGATATTGAAGTATTTATAAGTATATGTTTTGAAAAGAAAGGACTTTTATGATATTGTGTATGCTTATGTTAAATGCTCTGAATGCTTACGAACTAGGTTCTTTATGCATGCTAGATGTTATGAAGTTATGATGATATTGAAGTATTTATAAGTATATGTTTTGAAAAGAAAGGACTTTTATGATATTGTGTATGCTTATGTTAAATGCTCTGAATGCTTACGAACTAGGTTCTTTATGCATGCTAGATGTTATGAAGTTATGAAGATATTGAAGTATTTATAAGTATATGTTTTGAAAAGAAAAGACTTTTATGATATTGTGTATGCTTATGTTAAATGCTCTGAATGCTTACGAACTAGGTTCTTATGCATGCTAGATGTTATGAAGTTATGATGATATTGAAGTATTTATAAGTATATGTTTTGAAAAGAAAGGACTTTTATGATATTGTGTATGCTTATGTTAAATGCTCTGAATGCTTACGAACTAGGTTCTTTATGCATGCTAGATGTTATGAAGTTATGATGATATTGAAGTATTTATAAGTATATGTTTTGAAAAGAAAAGACTCTTATGATATTGTGCATGCTTATGTTAAATGCTCTGAATGCTTACGAACTAGGTTCTTTATGCATGCTAGATGTTATGAAGTTATGATGTTTAGAGTTAAGTCTAAGTATGTGGTGACTATGTACTTTATGCTAGTTTAGAATTTATGATGTGGTGAAGGTTATGGGTAAGGTTAAGAATACTTGCGATTATGTTCCTTCTGCATGATTAGGGTTTATGTTATTACAAATGTTTATGTTCAAGTTAACCAAATGCTTATGATTACGTCCTTTATGCATGTTTGGATTTTCCTGATGAATGGTTATGGTTACTTCGAAGAATGTTCGTACCTATGTACTTTATGTAGGATTAAGATGTATGTTGTTACGAAGGCTTAGGTTAGGAATGCTTATTGTTAAGTTTTAAAGCGCTTATGAATCGTCTTTCATGCATGCTTAGTTTATGCGATTATAACGCTCATGTTCAAGTATGCCTGCTTAGATTAATTATGCTTAACACCTTATGAACAATTCTATGCCATGCTTAGTTCTTTTCGCACTATTACGGATATGTTGTTGATTAGTGTTGCTATGAAATGCTTAGGTCATTTCTATGCCAGCATGCTCATGTTCTAATAGTTTGATGAAATCGTGGCTTTTGTGAGTAGGCAAGGATCTTACTAAGCTATATGCTTATAGTTTATGTTGTCCATATACTGCAGATAAAGGAAGTCTGCACTAGAGGAAGTGGTAGGAGGGGCCATGTGCGTGTGTGATAGTGGCATGGTGGAAGAAGACCCTTCACTATCTGCTTATATTTATATGCTCTAAGAACAATTTAAGACATTGCTTCCGCTTATAAGACTTGTGTTTAATGAGTATCCCTTTATTTAAGAGGTTCGATATGTTAGAACTCATGAACGAATCCTTTCGTTATGCATGTTATGAAATGAGATAAGATATGTGGTCATGCTAATGATGAATAAGATAGGTGATGCATGTGCCAAAGAAGGTTTCAGTTATGATAACCTGTTTAAGCATGTAGACTTTGAACGGATCCATATGTAGTATGCTAATAAAAAAAAAATATATAGACTAAAGTAGCGCCGCCCTGAGAGCAGATAAGGGCGGGCGCTACACTACGAGTAGGCAATGGAGCAAGGGTTGCTGCTGTTGCTGTAGGAACTTATGATCTATCTCTGCCCTCTGGGCTTGTACTAGAATTAGATGAATGTTGTTATGTGCCTGCCTTAACTAAGAACATCATTTCAGTTTCTTGTTTGGACAAGAAAGGATTTTCATTTATAATAAAGAACAAATGTTGTTCAGTTTATTTAAATGATATGTTCTATTGTAGTGCACCTCTAATGAACGGACTCTACTTTCTAGACTTAGAGAGCTCTATCTATAACATAAGTACCAAAAGGTTCAAGTCAAATGAGTTGATCCAAACCTATCTCTGGCATTGTCACTTAGGTCACATAAATGAGAGTCGCTTATCTCAGCTCCATAAGGATGGGCTGCTAGACTCATTTGATTTTGAATCATATGAGACATGTGAGTCTTGCCTTTTAGGTAAGATGACCAAGACTCCCTTTAGTGGACACAACGAAAGAGCAACAGACTTGTTAGAACTTATACATAGTGATGTATGTGGTCCTTTCAATATTGCTGCTAGATGTGGTTACAAGTACTTCATTACATTTACTGATGACTTCAGTAGATATGGTTATGTGTATCTCATGACACATAAATCAGAATCCTTTGAAAAGTTCAAAGAATTCAAGAATGAAGTACAAAACCAGCTTGGCAAGAGTATTAAGATACTTCTATCAGATCGAGGTGGTGAATACCTTAGCTATGAGTTTCGTGACTATCTAGCTGAGTGTGGGATTCTATCCCAACTCACTCCTCCTAGAACACCACAGTGGAATGGTGTATCAGAAAGGAAAAATCATACCCTATTAGATATGGTACGATCTATGATGAGTCACACAGATCTTCCTATATCCTTTTGGGGATATGCTCTAGACACAACAGCCTTTACCCTTAACCGTGTACCATCCAAGGCTATGATAAAGACACCATATACGATATGGATAGGGAGAAATCCCAAGATGTCTTTCATGAGGATTTGGGGTTGTGAGGCTTACGTTCGACGTCAAGTATCAGACAAACTGGGACCCAAATCCGATAGGTGCTATTTTGTTGGATATCCCAAGGCTACAAAGGGATATTACTTCTACATTCCCAGTCAGCACAAAGTGTTTGTGGCAAAGACTGGAGTTTTTCTAGAAAGGGATTTTCTTTCTAGAAAAACTAGTGGGAGTACCTTCGATCTTGAAGAAATTCAAGATAAGGATCATAACACTAAGGCCTTGATGGAGGTTGAACAGGAAGCACAAAGTGTTGTGGGTGATGAGGTTGTTGCACAAAGAGTTGTGGAACAACCACTTGTTCAGGTAGACCTACCTCTTCGCAGATCTGATAGGGTACGTCGTCAGCCTCAAAGATACTCATTTCTCTTGTCTGACCATGATGACATTATGCTCATTGAGAATGAGCCTACCTCCTATCAGGAAGCTGTGATGAGCCCAGATTCTGAGAAATGGCTAGAGGCCATGAGATCCGAGATGGAATCCATGTACACCAACCAAGTATGGACTTTTGTTGATCCACTTGAAGGGGTCAAACCCATTGGGTGTAAGTGAGTCTTTAGGAGAAAGATTGACATGGATGGACTTACGCATACCTATAAGGGCCAATTGGTGGCTAAAGGTTTCAAGAAAATTCATGGTATTGACTATGATGAAACCTTTTCTCCAGTGGCGATGTTTAAGTCCATTCGGATCTTGCTTGCTATTGCAGCATACCACTATTATGAGATCTAGCAGATGGATGTCAAAACTGCGTTTCTTAATGGAAACTTACTCGAGGATGTGTACATGACACAACCTGAGGGTTTTGTTGATCCACAGCATACTGGGAAAGTATGCAAGATGCAAAGGTCCATTTATGGGCTAAAGCAAGCTTCTCGGAGCTGGAATCTTCGATTCGATGATGCGATCAAACAGTTTGGTTTCATTAAGAATGAAGATAAACCCTGTGTCTACAAGATGGTTAATGGGAACATAGTTGTCTTCCTTATATTATATGTGGATGACATACTACTCATTGGGAATGACATCCCTTCGCTACAGTCTGTGAAGACTTGGCTGGGGACGTGCTTCTCAATGAAGGACTTAGGTGAAGCAGCCTGTATTCTAGGCATCAAGATCTATAGAGATAGATCTAAGAGATTGCTTGGCCTAAGTCAGAGTACATACATTGACACGGTATTACTACGGTTTGCCATGCAGAATTCCAAGAAGGGACTTCTGCCGATGTCACATGGTGTGAGTCTTTCGAAGACTCAAAGTCCCTCTTCTAGAGAGGAGAGAGACCGCATGGATAAGATCCTTTATGCATCTGCTATAGGATCTATCATGTACGCCATGCTGTGTACTCGTCCTGATATCTCGTATGCTTTGAGCATGACGAGCAGATACCAGTCAGATCCAGGTGAGCGTGACTGGATAGCAGTCAAGAATATTCTTAAGTACTTGAGAAGGACTAAAGAATATTTCTTGATATTTGGAGGCGATGAGGAGCTAGCTGTAAAGGGTTATAGCGATGCCAGCTTCCAAACTGACCAGGATGATTATAGATCGCAGTCAGGGTTCGTGTTTTTCTTGAATGGTGGCACTGTGAGCTGGAAGAGTTCCAAGCATGACACAATTGTTGATTCTACAACAAGAGGCCGAATATATCGGTGCTTCCATCTCATTCGAGAGATTATCGATAGAGGAGATGTGAAGATTTGCAGAGTACCCACAGAGGCTAACATCGCAGATCCCTTGGGTATTAGATACTACGATGATTGTCACTAGTGCTAGTGGGAGATTGTTAGTGAAAGCCCTAGAGCCAATCATGTGATGATTGTAGTATGGACTTTATTGTATCATATTCCTATTTATAAAGGCATGGTTATTATATTTACTTGTATTGGTGTCAAATAACTAAATATAATAATGTCCTTGAGTAGTAGGTTCTTATCTATATCAGTCGATTGGTTGAATCGATAATGAGATGATATAGAGAACACTACTCTTAAACATTCCTAGTCAAGTATTAACATTCAGAGACAACGTTAATGTGTAGAGACTAACATGTAGGTCAATATGATGACTTGATCTCACAAGTCATGGATATGAGATATCAAGTTGACACATGGGTATGCATTGGAGAATGAATACTGAATGACCCGCCATGAGAAAGTATCATGGATCGTTATATGAGTGTTATATACTTTCTCATGTAGCTATTAGTATGACTATTAGTCCTTAGACCTGAAGTCACCATGGTTCCCTACATAAGGCGTTGCATACTTTGGCTTCGTCAAACGTCACCCGTAAATGGGTGGACTATAAAGGCGATTACTGGGTATGTAACAAATTATGCGGAGGGATGTGAGTGATGTAGATGGGATCTATCCCTCCTATATGACGGGAGTGACATCAATATTCTTGATAGAGTGAGACCACGAAGTGCATGACCATGCCCAAATGAGTCAATATGAGATATTGAGCTCATTTGATTAGAGTGAGTCTACTTGGAGTTCAAGATTTAGATTGTACCGAGGATGACACGGTCTATGCCTCGATTGGTCAATCTATATGTCAAGGATAGAGGGATATTGTCACATATTGTAAGAGTCACAATTAGTAGTCACAAAGGTGATGTTGGATCTCAACATTCTTGTAACTTGGGTAGCAATGATGTGTTGCTAGATACCGCTCATTGCTTATGTTCCTAAATCGGTTTAAGAGCATTGCCAACATTACAAGAACCTATAGGGTCACACACAAAGGGCAATTAGATGGAGATTAGGTTCATATGATGAACCATGAGGATTAGGTTCATGGGATGAACCAAATTGGATTAAGAGTAATCCAAATTAGACTAATTGAGTTAGACTCAAGTTGATTCAAGTGTTGAATGAGTCTAATTTAGATTTGATTCATCAAATCAATTTAAATTAAATGAATAGAGATTCATTAAATTAAATTGACTTGAATCAAATGGTTGGATTTGATCAACCATGGGAGATAAGAGGTCAAGTTTGACTTGACTTGAGAGGGAAGATGAAAGGTCAAGTTTGACTTGACCAAATGCCATGCCATGATGATGACTTGGCATGACCGGCCAATGATGATGTTCCACATCATCATGAACACATCATGGGGTGCCACCTCATGAGGGAGACCAAGAGCCATTGGCTCTTGGAGTTACATGCATGCATGTAACCCCCTTATAGTGGGTTATGGATGATGTGAAGTTAAGTTGTGTAACTTCATCTTCTTCCTCTTCTCTTCCCTCAATCTCTCTCTTCCTCATCTAGCCATGAACGTCCAAGGGGTGCTAGCACACTCTAAGGTGTTTTTCTCCACCATTTGTCCGTGTGGATACTTGTAGAGGAGTGTACACTTGACACTCTTGAGTTCCGACAAAGCGTTTGGACGAGCGGGATAAGCGAAGGGCGTCGCTACGAGGGTAATGCTCTCACCTTCTAGATCTAAGGTAGATCTAGGTTTACATAAGCACATACATGTTTTTATTTTTATATACCTTCGCACGGATCCGTGGCCGGGCCTCCGAGGTTTCCGCAATGCAAAAAGCGGTTTTTGCGGCTCGGAAAGTCCCACATAGTGACACACTAATCACCCTTCACTTAACCATTATACAACACATGGTTGGTAATAAGTATGCAACATATGGGTATTGGAATAAATCCTACATTTAGGACATTACCTACCCACGGATGAACTTTTACCCAAATTACAAATCAGGTTATCATCCGTACTCCAACATCTACACCCTACTAAATATTCATAGATCTACTTACATCACATCTATAACTCCTAAATCATGATAAAGGAAAATGTGATATCAACATTTGAGCAAATATAGCCAACGACAAGTATCAAGCATAAGATAAATAAGAGCAGGGTCAAGATAATATGAACACCTAACATGCTCATATCTATGACTAAATCTGAATGTAATTACATCTACCTGACCAAGGTAGGAAATTACCCACTTGCTTTGTAATCCGTGCTATCCATCTTCACGTCCATGTATCTATCACAATCAAAGTCCTGTAACAATAGGATACAATTAAGTACCATCACATATCTAATGATCGAATCAAATCCTACATCAACCTTGTATCTCGATCAACTAACTGAATAGTTTCTTCCATTAGCTCTTAAATCACAACTCACCTAGCTTAGCTTCCGTTGCAAAACATCATGATCCACCATTGAAGTAGCAATCTATAACCACCAAATAGATTCGACCACAACTACCACCTAACATCACAACCACAATACAGAAACGAGCTGCATAAACATATATCTATTTTTATATATCGATAAAGTTTCCAAATCTAAACTGTTGGGATGTATACTGAAAAGTCTATCTTTTGTATGAACATCTTTATTTTTGAAATAAGAATCACATGATCATTGTATGCATATTTATGGTTATGCATATTGTCCAATACATTACATTGTAGATAACATGGTGTGTGGTGTCACACGGGAGATCATGTTATCGACTCCTTGTAAAGTATAAGTAAAGGCTCACAATCGAGATGGCTTTGGACAAACCATTGGAATGATTGTAGTGTGATTTGGTATTGGTTTGTCTTGACTATAGAATCACACTAGTGCACTTTGTGTGTATTGAGCAGGACTAACTTAGAGGTGATTCGATTTATTGCTGACTACATAATCGAATCGGACCTCAGATATTATATTGTACATGCTCTTAATCCCGATATAATAACGGGTACATATACTTAGTATTCATCTCTTTGATTTACCAATGGGCGAGATTTATAGATTAAATCGATAGGCTCAGTAAGTTGGGAGATGATATTATTTATATGGTGTGTCGTTGATTATAGGAGGAAACCGTGTCCTATAAATTAGGATGATGATGTCCCCTTGAGGAGCTCATAAGGTTCATCATGTAAACCCTGCAGATGGACTTGGTCCGGCATGATGAAAAGGTTGAGTGGTACTACTCATGGAGTTAGATGTTGATTAATTAATGGTCAGTAAATTAATTAATCGACGGACATTCGAGATCTTAAACACGGAGAGAAAATGTACAAATAATATATGGAGCCCATATTAACTTATGGGGGTTGGTGAGGTAGATCAATGATAATCCTTTAGTGGATTGGATTATCATTAATGGATCAGACTTTATGTGAGCTTGATCCATGGGTGGCCAAGATCCAACTCCTCATGGTCCCTATTGTAGCCTATTAACACCTCATGAAGCTTAGATCCAATGGATAGAAACAACACTCTAGATCCAAAGGTAGAGATTAAATCTCTAAGATCCGACGGTTGAGATTAAATCTCTAGATCTGACAGTTGAGATTAAATCCCTAGAACCAATGGTGGAGATTAAACCAAGGCTTATCCCTAAACTCTATAAAAGGAGGCTTAGAGTTGGTGTGGAGGACAATTAAGAGGAGCTAGGGTTTTGGAGTTGGCGGCAAGAAGCAAGGGTTAGGGTTTGGAGCATTGGCGGCACCAAATAAGGAAACAACTTCCTTATCTTCTTCTTCCTCAAGCTGCTGATGCCCATTGAAGCCCTTCCAGCCCTTGGCCGGCATCCAAACTTCCTCTTCTCCTTCTCCTTGGCTGGTGGAAACAAGATTTAGGGCTTTCCCTTGGTGTCTTGGTCGGTTTCCACCTTAATCTCTTCTTCCTTCTTGGCCGGCAGCAAGCTCCAACATTGGATGTTGGTGGTTGGTTGAAAGAAGGAAAGGAGCTTTGTTTCTATTCTTCCTCTTGCTCGGAACTAGCAAGGAAGGAAGATTGGTGATCTAGGAGCTTCAACTTTTGATAGATCGTCGCCCACACAATGTCCAAAAGGAGGAAGGTCATACATTAGAAGATCGAGAGGTATATCGATTCTCTATTCTCTTTTGTAACATGTTTGTTTTTGTTTTTCAATTATGAGCATGATATATTCTATTTGTGGCTAAATAATACTTGGATCCCGAACATAAACACAAAAACTGACGATCCGTACATCGTCTATTCCGTGACTATTCGTGGAATAGAGGTTGGTCGCTTGAACGACAAGTTTGTTCAAGTGACTACTCTAAACGAATAGCACGAAGATGACTTGGTTGTTTGGGCAATCCCTTTTATCTAGGATTAAATTTTTTTAATCTCGGGACATCGATGGGATCGCCATGAACAAGCGACCGAGGTGAAGTGGGAAGCGAAGTTTCCCCTCACGGATCAATAAAACCAACCCTTCATAAACATACTCCAATCTCATCAACACAGTCTCTAGATAAACTAAATCTTTACTCACTACCCAATTTACAGCAATTTCCATTGAAAACATCAAGGGTAAATAGATCTTACTCACCAAATCTTCACCGGCAGCAGTTTTCCCCCAATTGCCCTGTTCACCGGAACAAACCGAGCTCCACCACTGCCCAAACACCGATCCAAGCTAAACAACTAAACAATCGAGCCATCATAAACCTTAATCAACATCCACCAAAATCATTAGATTAGAACAATCGAATAACACTTTAAATCTAAGCTATAACAGTAGCTTACCTTCCCTCTCCAACCCAGCTCCTGATTCAAATCAATAGAACAATGCTCTCTGGATCAGGAGACAAAATGAAGAACCGAGGTTGTCGAACAAAGTTGATCACGAGATCATTGTCCTGCGGCTTGCCTCAGTGGTCAGAGAGCAACCCCAAGGCATCGGAGATGAGCCAACGCATCAAACAATTGCTAGGACAACAGCGTCGCGTGAGGATCATCGCCGATCATGATCGATATTGGCTGCAAAGAAGCGACGTCAGATGTCGGCGATGGAGTTGTAGCTGTGATGGGGCAGCACCACCTACTGTTGCTAGATCGGAAGAAGCAAAAGGGAAACGATCGGCACTATGTTTGGCTAGAATAGGCGACCGTGAGAACACGAGCAGCGACGATGAAGAGGCGACAGAGTCTGGCCGCGTGATGGCTGGCAGAAATGAGCTCGAGCAATGATCTGGCAAAGATAGAGTGAAGATTGGCTGGATCAGACGGAGATCGACACCGGCGACAGCAACTCTCTCGCGGCGGCGGCGAGTGGCGTGGCGAGATGCGAGCGGCAGAGAGATCGCGAGGAGTCACGGTTGGGAACTAAAGGACGCGGTGGAGGAACGCTCAGGAGAAGGAAATCCGAAGGAAAATTAATGCTTGGCGTTGATAATTGAGAAGCAAGTTGGGTAAGAAAATATCGGGTCGGGTTTAGGGAAAAACAATCGGGCTCGACGCTGATCAATCCATTAAATCTATTGACCTTAGAGTTTTTATAATTAAACTTAAGTCAATTAAATCCTATTAAGCCCCTCATAACCAGATGACCCAAATAGGCTTTCCCAAAGCCTATTAAATCTTTCCCCACAATAGCCATAGAAATTTCCATTTAAGTCTAGGAAAATTTCTAAAATTTCTTGGAAAAATCCATAGGGTATTTTCCTAATTACCCAATATTTCATTTGTTTTATTTTATTATTATTTTTTTCTGTGGTATTTTACACGGCCCGTGCCAAGTTAGGCACGACCGTGTGAGGCTCTGTATGGTCCATTTGACTTCATTTAAGTGTGATATGGTCGTGCTAAGTCCAACAAAGCCATAGGAGGTTTCATAGCCTCCATTTCACACCTCCTTGGTTTGTTCCAACTAGACATATCCTCTCTCAATGAGAATCTCATTCTCAGACTTGTTTTACATCTCAAGATCACCCGTAGTGTGTGTGACCCAATAGGTTCCCGGTTATATTGGTCATTCATAATTAACCCCTTAATTATGAATAGATCATGAGTGACACCTAGCAGTACATCATGACCCTCAATTTATCGAAAAGTCTAAATCGACTTCAGAACATTTTCTGAACCTTCAACAACTCCAGTTGTTTGTGCCTTGTGTTGGAGGATCGGTGGCCAGCTAGAGGGGGGTGAATAGCCCCAATGTCGTAGACGATGGAATTCGATCGTCACTTAATCATCTACAAGTATTCGTTAATATGCAGTGGAAATAATAGTAATACGAATACAAGACACATAAGCACAAATACACACAATATACATGGTTTGGAACCTTAGGGTTACTTCTCCACGGGGTGAGCACAACGAGCTCGTGTTATGCGCATGACACTAATAATAACTCCTTCTCGACAACACATCGGAGGTGGAAAAACCTCATACAAGCAATTATAACAATGTAACACAAGCAAATACAAATACAAGAAGAAATACAAGTAAAGAACACTTTACAAAACTTCACTTTGATCACTTGCTTGTTGCTTGCTTTGGATTGCTCTTGAAGGTTTGGAATGCAACAACAATTCCCCTCCAAAATCACCCCAAAATCTCTTGAAAAATCCTCCATCTCGAGCTCCATTTATAACCTGCATCGAGCAGATTTTGTGCCCATCAGTCGACTAATTGTGACCATCAGTCGACTAGTCTTGTAGCCGTTATCTCACAACGACTTGATCCACACTGGATAAGTTCCAACGGATCCATCATCAGTCGACTGATCATGTCCATCAGTCAACTGATGATCCCATCAGTCGAGTGACCGAAGAGATCACTCGACTGATCAACCTTATGTGTCGGAATCCACCCTGATCAACCGACTGATTTTCCTATCAGTCGATTGATGGTGTCGGCAGTCGACTATTCGGCTAGAACCAAGTCAGTCCAACACCGGTCAAGTCCAATCAACCTAGAGCAGTCGACTGGTATCTATACCAGTCGACTGATATCGGGTAAAACCTCAAACACCATGTTGTTTGAGCATCTGACACTCAGTCTTAGCCACCTGGCCAAGTCCACCTCATCCTTTCATGGAGTTCCCTACTGAAGCTCTCTTACCTCGACCTACGTCCCTCGAATGCACCAAGTGCACGACTTCGCAATGCCATCGTTCGTGTCTCTTTCCCTTGAAGTCTGCTTCCCTCGGCCTACGTCCCTCGGATGCACCAAGCGCACGGCTTCGGAATGTCATCCTTCGTGTCTCTTGCCCTCGAAGTCTGCTTCCCTTGGGCCTCACACCATTCGCTCCCCGTCCGGCGGTCCCTCGGATGCACCAAGCACACGGCTTCGCAATGCCAACCTTCACTGACTCAAGGACCCCGAGCCTAGTGAACTTGCCAAGTCCTCAAGACTTCCCACACCAAGCCTCATGCTTGGACTTTCACCACCAAGGCTACACACTTGGACTTACATGGCCAACCCATGTTGGACTTTCCCAACACCAAGCCCCATGCTTGGACTTTTCACAACCAAGGCTACACACTTGGATTTATGTGGCCAACCCATGTTGGACTTCCCATGACAATCCCATGTCATATGTTTTGTCTAATATCAAAATACTGTTCGAGTCAAACTCGAGTCCTAGCCGATTGCACCAATAATCTCCCCCTTTTTGATATTTGACAAAACCTCAAACTCAAGTCTACCAATTATCCCCAATTGGCAATTCTCACATCCCAATGAGAATTCCAACTAACCCCAATTGGTAACTACTCCCCATTTTTGACATACATCAAAAAGGTCTTCCCCAAGGGTATGAATGTCTCATGTCCCAATGAGATATTACAATCTCTCCCTTGGAGGAAAACACATGCCTACAATCTTTCTAGTGATAAGTCCTATATCACTTAAGAGAGGCACTCCCGTAATTTTCCTCCCATGAGGAAATACACATCCATCTTCCCATGATGGATACCTCCCCCTAAAGGCTTTCTCCCCCTTGACCATTGCACCAACAATGTCCTTGGAGAGTCCCTAAGCCAATAGGAACACTAAACAATCAAAATTAAGGCACAAGTTCAACATTGAATTTCCATGCACCTTAAAATTGACACTTACCCTAAACACTTCTCCTAATCCATATCCAATGGATTTCCACCCTTTCTAATGCTCTCCAAAGCATGTCCTAAGGTTAGGAGTGGTTAGGGAACCAAAACACAGCTGAACATGGGCCTAACAAACATGTTTACCCGAAATCATCATGGGCAGTCGACTCCTTCAGCTACCAGTCGACTGCCACCCTCATCAGTCGACTGCCATTAAGCGACAGTCGACTGATAACTGAAAAATTCGAATATCAATTATCCAACTTGAATTTTCGAAATTCATAAGTAGATATACATACATTGAAAAATCATGAAAATTTGTACGTACATTACTTATTACAAACATTATGGGTGAAAAATATTTGAAAATTATTTTACTCACAAAATAGTGAGATTGATACAAAGTTCAAAAGTTGAGAAAAGCTTCAATATTGAGCCCTCTTTGTATCACCTCATTCAATGGTGATTGCTATCAAAAGATAGACTTCACCAAGGTTTTTCAAAAAGATTTTGAAATGTTTTTAAAACCTTTAATTTCATTTTCCTAAACATCTTACTTCTATCTAGATGTGTGAAACACATACAAGTCAAGTTCTAGTGAGATGTGGGCTTTGTTCATTTAGGGTCTCATGCATTTTTCTAGGCAACATTATTTGATTCCCTTTTGCATGGGACTTCAAATCATGTCTTAGTCCTTAAATCCATTTTATTTATGCATGAATGATGATTATGGCATAATTTATACAAGAATAAAAACATGTGCCAAAATCATGATGTCATGGCATGTGATTGAAATCGAAGCATACATGACATATATAAATATCCCTAAATATGATCATGATATTTTATATGATAAAAGTAAATATGATGTCATGTCATGGCATATGACAAGTAAATCATGGCAAGTAAAATATAAAGGTATAAATTCCGAGATTTTAGTATTAATTTCCATTTGTTATAATTAAATCCATTTTTCCATAATACAACCCATTTCTCTAGTGTGCCAACAACCCAAAATGACACACCATGACTTCTAAGACTTACTTGTGCCAATTTAATAAATTTTCATCTCCTCAAACCACAGTGGCACATCCTAAAGTGTCAACACACAGTGGTTAGGTTAACTACCCATCCACTTAGGATTGACACACTCTAACCCATCTAGCATGAATCGATCACGCTTCTAGGAACCCAATATCTATTGGAGCTCCTTGGGTTAACTAGGCATTCACTAGGGATAACTTCCCTAGATACCTTCCTAATGACCCTTTTTGGCTTTGAAGCCTTAGTCAATTGGGTCTTTCCCAGGTCAACTCAAGAGGTAACTCCCCCTTTGACATTCTTAGTGGCTACTTTAGTTTTTCTTGAAGCTTAGCCACTAAACAAACACCATGGTTAGTCTTAGGGATGACTTCCCTACTAACCTTGGTTTTCCTAGACCTAGATGTTGTTCCATAATCAAATGGAACATTGTGGTAGGACTTAGGTTTGTGACTCAAACCTCTCTTGCCCTTGGACGGTTCTTGTCTCCTAGGTCTTAAATTTTGTTCCTTTGGCCCTATAATAGAATTTGTCATAATTTTGAGGGTCTTCTCAAGTTTTTTAAGCCTTGACCTCAAGGCTCGGTTCTCTAGTTCTAATTTTCTCAATTTTGAATTTTCATTCTTTCTTCGGGAAGGACTCTTCCTAGGCATATGCCTAGACTTCTTGGGGTCAATATCCAAATTTTCTTCAATTCTCCTAATGGATTCCCTAGGTAGAATTGGTCTAGAGTTATGGTGTCTAGGTTTGTCCTTAGGTAAATCAACATGCTTGGCACCTAGGAAAAAGTATCTATTCCTACTAGCATGCTTTTCATTGATAATAGCAAGTGCATTAAAATAGTTTTTAGCATGCTTGTTGGTCCTAGAGCTAGAAGGTGCATAATTTAAATATACCTTAGGAGTTAGCTTTGGAAGCTCCCCCTACATGAGTTGCCCCTTCTTGACCCTTCTTCCTCCCCCCTAGGGAATTGGCTCCTATAAAGTCCCTTTTGATAGCATTTGAAACACACAATGTGCTCCTTGCTTCTAATTGTGGGGACACCGACATCTTTCACCTTTGGCACCGGTTGAGCCTTCTTAATCTTCTTGTGACACTTGCTTTTATAGTGTCCTTTCTCCCTACACTCAAAGCATATTATGTGACTTTTATTTTTAAGTACAATGCATGAGTTACCTAGGGAGGTGGATGCCTCTTGATCTTCACTTCTCCCGGATGTAGATGCTTCTTCTTGTTCTTGTTCCAAGATGGAAGACCTCTCCTCCCCCTCAATGCTAGAGGTGGAGGTTTCCTCCAAGTCATCCACATCTTCAAATGTTGATGGCGATTCTTCAACGTTCTCGGATCCGGGTGTTGATGGACATTCTTCCTCTTGAGCATGGGAGGATGAACTCTCCTCCTCGGCATCCTTCTCTACTTGTGCCGGTTCGGGAATTTCGTGGAATTTTACTACCTTATCCCACAATTCCTTGGCATCCCTATATTCACCTATCTTACACAAGATATGGTTAGGTATTAATTTAATCAATATTTTCGTTACCTTAATCGTTATCTTGAATTGTTGTCGTTGCTCTTCGGTCCATCTTGATTTTGCTAACGGCTTGTTATCTTCATCACTTGGTGCTTCAAAACCATTTTCAATTGCTAACATCATATCGAAATTGATTTTGAAGTATACCTCCATCCGTTTCTTCCACCAAGAAAAATCTCCATCGAATTTTAGTGGATGGATGTTGGAGCCGGCTATCTTGTCGTGCTTGTGTTGGCAATTAGTCCTTGACAAACTCCTCACTCTGATACCACTTGTTGGAGGATCGGTGGCCAGCTAGAGGGGAGCGAATAGCCCCAATGTCGTAGACGATGGAATTCGATCGTCGCTTAATCATCTACAAGCATTCGTTAATATGCAGCAGAAATAATAGTAATATGAATACAAGACACACAAGAACAAATACACACGATTTACGTGGTTCGGAACCTTAGGGTTCCTACTCCACAAGGTGAGATCAACGAGCTCGTGTTATGTGCACGATACTAACAACAACTCCTTCTCGACAACACGTCGGAGGTGGAGAAACCTTGTACAAGAAATTACAACAATGTAATACAAGCAAATACAAATATAAGAAGAAATACAAGTAAAGAACACTTTACAAAACTTCGCTTTGATCACTTGCTTGTTGCTTGCTTTGGATTGCTCTTGAAGGTCTGGAATGCAACAACAATTCTCCTCTAAAATCGCCCCAAAATCTCTTACAAAATCCTTCATCTCGAGCTCCATTTATAACCTGCATCGAGCTGATTTTATATCGATCGTGATTGTGACCATCATCAATCGATCGGTCACATGTCAGAATCTCTATCTCACAATGACTTGATCCACTTTGGATAAGTTCCAGCGGATCAATCATCGATCGTGATCATGCCCATCGGGAACCATGATCCCATCGGTCGAGTGACCAAAGCGATCACTCGGTGAACAACCTTCTATGCGAATCCATTACGATCGGTCGGTGATCTTCCTATCGATCGAATGATTGTGTCGATGTCGAGACATCCCTTAACATTGTTGGCTCGGACGGTGAGTCGAACCTTTGGTCGAGTCCAATCAACCTAGAGCATTCGACTGGTACCTATACCAGTCGACTGATGTCGGGTAAAAACTCAAAAACCAAGTTGTTTGAGCATCCGACACTCAGTCTTAGCTACCTGGCCAAGTCCACCTCATCCTCTCATGGAGTTCCCCACCGAAGCTCTCTTCCCTCAGCCTACATCCCTTGGATGCACCAAGCGCACGGCTTCGCAATGCCATCCTTTGTTGGTGCAGGGGCACTAGATAATCGAACCTGTGTTTTGATTATGGCAAAGACACAAAGTTAAATTTACATCGTTATCTCACGAGCTAAATCGAGTGTGCAGAAAAGTACTAAAGCTAGAGCTGAAGGCTAGCGACACCCGGAGGAAGCTGCGGTGGTCGGGCGACACTCGAGTGACTTCGGAGGGAGCCGAAGGAATCGAGTGGAAGGCCGAAAGCGAAAGCATCACAGTAAGAATCGAGGTAAGCTCGTGTGAGTGAGAGATGGTAAGGTCGTGTCCTCTATACGGGGATGACCGTAGGCGGCGATCCGACTAAAACTTCTTGTGGAAGGTCTAGGTCGAGATCGGACGGTTAGAAACCGTCGTATTTATCATTTTACGAGCTAACCTCTCACTGCAGGGAAGTGGCCAGGCGCATGATCATTCTTGGACATAGCGATCGGATGCCCATCGATCGGTGATGGGAGGCATCAGTCGACTGATGGCGACGACTCAGCCTTTGCGCTAGGTCAAAACGGATAACGTTTGACGCGGCCACTTCGCGATAAAATTTGGAAAACTTCGTGATCCGTTCCAAAAAAGGAGACATATTGAGCCCAAAGTCTATAAAAGGAGGAGGATTCCAACTCCAAAGGACATCAAGTTTATTCATCAAGTGCTCCTACAACGCCAACGCTCCAACATCATGTCATAACGCCGACGCGACGATAGTTCCGATCTTCTTCGTAGCAGCAGTATTTTGATATTGTATTCTTTATTTTTATTCATAACGAGGTGAGGTAGGCTTGTTGCCTCATCCTCATAATTTGATTTTGTGATCGTTGTCTCCTACCTCCAACGAGGAGGAGGCGTTATAGTGATTTGCCCTCTGTGCGCGGTCTAGGACCGATAGGGCCTTGGAGTAACAACTGGGTTGTGAACCAAGTAAAATAAAGCGTGTCGCTTTATTTTCCGCTGTGTTTACTCATTTAATTGTCTACTCGAAGCGAAGCGAAAAGTTTTACGATCGCTATTCACCCCCCCCCTCTAGCGACGCTTCTCGATCCAACAATTGGTATCAGAGCGGGGGCGCTAAGATTTGGTGAAACCACCAATCTAGCACGTTTTGGTTTTCTGTTCATATTTTTCGATTCGTATTTTTTTTTGGTCTTTTTCCTCCCGCCCTACTAATCCAAGACGAAGTCTTGTACGTTTCTTTGGTTGTGTGCTTGCAAGTTTTCTCTCTTGGAGTAGCCGACGGTAAAACGGCCATAACTTTTCGCACAAGTGGACTCACATAACGATCTACATACCAAATCGAAGCTCTCAGAAAGATCTACATTTCTTACGAGGGTTTACCCTCGTAACAAACTGTTTCCAGCCCCAAAATCCAACGTATAGTACCCTTTCAGGGACATCAAAGGTCGTAAGTTTCGAGTTTTTATTAGTTTCTTATTCTCCTTATTTATTTCTGTTTATTTCCTATTATTTCCCACACTACTAATCCAAGACCAAGTCTTGGAATTCTCTTTGGTTTTTATTCGTATTTTGCAAGATATTTAATGGCTCACATTGAGGGGTATAGCACCACCCGACCTCCGTTCTTTAACGGAAATGATTTCCGTTATTGGAAAGGTCGGATGGAGTGTTTTCTAAAAACACAAGTCGAGACTTGGATAATAATCCAAACCGGCTTTGCTCTACCCACCAATGATCAAGGAGAGGCCTTGGATTTCAACAAATGGACAAATGCAACCAAGAGGCAAATCGAAGCCGATGCAAGAGCAACCCAAATATTGCAATGCGGCTTGTCCAAGGAGGAACTCAACCGCATCGGACCATTCATTAGCGCCAAAGACCTCTGGAACAAATTGATTGATTTACACGAAGGGACGGCTGATGCTAAGGTATGTAAAAGAGATTTACTTTTAAATAAATTGTACAATCTAAAGATACAAGATCATGAGACCGCCACCCAACTACATGCGCGGATTCAAGATATCGTCAATGGTCTTCATTCGATCGGGCAAGCCATAGAGAACCGGGACCTTATAAGGTACGCTTTAAATGCTTTCCCTAGGACTACCTTATGGGCATCCATGGTCGATGTCTACAAGGTCTCTAAGGACCTTTCGAAGCTTAGGTTAGATGAATTATTTTCTGAGTTTGAACTTCATGAGCAAACTAACATGGTCCGGGCTGAGAGAGGTATTGCTCTACTTGCAGGACAAAGAAGGAAGCTACCTACTAAGCAAGTAGATGAACTCGAACCCAAAGACGAATCCGAATCCGAAGAGGAGGCTATAATAGTCAACATTGTGCGGAGAATAGTTCGACAAGAAAAAAGGAAATTGAAGAATGAGAACCAAAAGAAAAAGGGAGCAAGGAAAGCCTTCCATGCAACTTGGGACAACAGAGAAGACATAGCTTACATGGCAAGAACGGAGGAGTCCGAGTCAAAATCCGAAGCTGAGTCCAACTACAACTCCGACTCCGACCCCGAAGATTATTTCGAGAGAATCGAGAGAAAACTCAAAGCCGGACCAAAAGGGAAAGTCAAGGTTAATCGCTCTTTAATTAGTACGCTTTACATTACAATTAAAATGCTTAATAGGAAATTAACTAAGTCCGAGTCTAGGGTTGAGTCGTTACCTGAGGAGGTTGAAACCCTCAAGCAAGAGGCTACTCTAACCCCTTCAACTAGTCAAGTTCAAGAGGGAAACTCAACTCAAATTGAAAAACTTGAGGAGGAGAATTCTCTCTTGAAAGACCAAGTTCAAGAGGTTGAGGCTAGGTTGGAAAGGTTCACGTTGGGATCTAAGAACCTTAATCGACTACTTGGAACCCAAAGAGCCGTGTACAATAATGCCGGACTCAGATTTAAGTCAAAGACTACGAATAGGTCTTATATGTCTATCGTAAATCGTAGTCATCAAAGAGTCCAAGCATGGGTCCCTAAGAACTTTTTGATTTCAACTCTAGGATCCAACCCGTACTGGGTTCCCAAGGACCAAATCCACTATGTGGATAGACCGAACCGATTCAACGGTCTAGGGGGAGCCAGTACAAAACATGTTTGTGCTTTAACTTAGAAATTGCATGCTTTAACTTAGAAAGTTTGTGCTTTAAAACGTGTGAGCTCACTTAGAACACGTACATAACCAACTAAAATTCTACGAAAAGATTGAGCCTCGGGGAGCCTCTTTTCAAAAAAAAAAATAACCAGTTAGACTAGAAAATAGTCTTAGGTGAGTCAAGTCATCATTTTCTTGAAAATAGCTTTGTCTAAGGAAGTGGTCGATGATCCGATAAAAGAAGGCCCCTGTGCCTCACCACGACCTGGAAGCCATGATCTTGAAAAGGTAAACTTGACAAGCCTAGGGTCAAATCCAAATCTAACATAAAATTACTTGAACCTAAAAGCACTTAATCAACTTAATTGGAAGTCATCTCACAAAAATACATAAGTATAACATGCTTGATCATATAGACACATGTGAGATGTTAAGGATAATTGAAATATAGTTAAAACAACCTCTTCAAAATACTACTTATTTTCTCAACTATTGTACTTAACAACTCTTAGGCCAAAGTTTAGCGCCCCCTACATCTCTTATACTTCATATATTTGACTAAGGGGGAGAGCAAACTAACCCTAAAGGGTTATATTACAAACCTTTAGATTATTGGTGCAGAGGGACACACCTCGAACCAATCTATCTAATTACTGCTAGACACATGCTTGGACTCATAGCTGATTTATCTTGATGCATGCATATACCATATTGTCTTTAAACCCCTATTTTATATAACAAACTTCATTTTTACATAACAAACCCCAACGTTTGTTTTGATTTATGGCAAAAGGGGGAGAAGAGCGAAAGTTAAGGGGGAGTAACACAAAATTTATTTGATTTTGAACTAAAGTATCTCTTTTAAAACTCACCTAGGGTTAAGGGGGAGTTTTTGAAAATGACATTCATCATTTACTATACTTGTTTTATGCATTAATTTCCCTTAACTTTGTGTTGGTTTGCCATAGATCAAAAAGGGGGAGATTGTTGGTGCAGGGGGCACTAGATAATCGAACATGTGTTTTGATTATGGCAAAGACACAAAGTTAAGTTTACATCGTTATCTCACGAGCTAAATCGAGTGTGCAGAAAAGTACTAAAGCTAGAGCTGAAGGCTAGCGACACCCGGAGGAAGCTGCGGTGGTCGGGCGACACTCGAGTGACTTCGGAGGGAACCGAAGGAATCGAGTGGAAGGCCAGAAGCGAAAGCATCACAGTAAGAATCGAGGTAAGCTCGTGTGAGTGAGAGATGGTAAGGTCGTGTCCTCTATACGGGGACGACCGTAGGCGGAGATCCGACTAAAACTTCTTGTGGAAGCTCTAGGTCGAGATCGGACGATTAGAAACCGTCGTATTTATCATTTTTCGAGCTAACCTCTCACTGCAGGGAAGTGGCCAGGCTGGTAGTCGACTGTTGGACATGGAGCAGTCAACTGATGCCCATCAGTCGACTGATGGGAGGCATCAGTCGACTGATGGCGACGACTCAGCCTTTGTGCTAGGTCAAAACGGATAACGTTTGACACGGCCACTTCGCGATAAAATTTGGAAAACTTCGTGATCCGTTCCCAAAAAAAAGGAGACATATTCAGAGCCCAAAGTCTATAAAAGGAGGAGGATTCCAACTCCAAAGGACATCAAGTTTATTCATCAAGTGCTCCTACAATGCCAACGCTCCAACACCGTCATAACGCCGACGCGACGACAAGTTCCGATCTTCTTCGTCGGCAGCAGTAGCAAGTAACATATTTTGATATTGTATTCTTTATTTTTATTCGTAACGAGGTGAGGTAGGCTTGTTGCCTCATCCTCGTAATTTCGGTTTTGTGATCGTTGTCTCCTACCTCCAACGAGGAGGAGACGTTATAGTGATTTGCCCTCCGTACGCGGTCTAGGACCGATAGGGCCTTGGAGTAGCAACCGCTGGGTTGTGAACCAAGTAAAATAAACGTGTCTCTTTATTTTCCGCTATGTTTACTCATTTAATTGTCTACTCGAACGAAATGCTGAAAAGTTTTACGATCGCTATTCTTCCCCCCCCCCCCTCTAGCGACGCTTCTCGATCCAACATCCTTCGCGTCTCTTGCCCTCGAAGTCTACTTCCCTTGGGCCTCACTCCATTCATTCCCTGTTCAGTGGTCCCTCAGATGCACCAAGTACACGGCTTCGCAATGTCATCCTTCACCGACTCAAGGACCCCGAACCTAGTGAACTTGCTAAGTCCTCAAGACTTCCCACACCAAGCCTCATGCTTGGATTTTCACCACCAAGGCTACACACTTGGACTTACGTGGCCAACCCATGTTGGACTTTCCCAACACCAAGCCCTATGCTAGGACTTTTCACAACCAAGGCTACACACTTGGATTTACATAGCCAACCCATGTTGGGCTTCCCATGACAATCCCATGTCATACATTTTGTTTAACATCAAAATACAGTTTGAGTTAAACTTGAGTCCGTGCCGATTACATCAACACCTTGTTCCTTTCACTCATCCTATACCCACTTGGTTCAAGACATGGTCTCTGTGTTCGTCCCCACTAGGATGACTATGTCACACCTAGCCCAAGTTAATTTTCTTGTCATGTGGATTCAAGTTACTCCTACATATTCCCAAGAAGACCATCTTCTTAACATTCTTGCTCTGGCCAAAGACTTCTGAGTAACAATCCTGACAAAAGGCCTAGGGTATACATCTCCTTTATCTGGAGTGGTGAATCCTCTGTGGGCTATTCAAACACCTTCGATCACTTTGGCTTATACACAATCATTCCAGAGTTACACCTACTATGTAGATGGCTGCGAAGAAGTCAAAGTACAAGGCACCATGATCAAGGTGACTTGAATACCTCAAGTCTAAGGAAGCTCGCACTCAAGCTGCAATGAGATCTTCAACGACATATAGAACCATATGAAGTCTCATAGCAGGTCACTCCAATGAACTAGTTACCATAACTAGCATCCACATGTTCACTCTCAGCATCCCTATGCTTCCATTCAGTGAGTATCGAATGCTTGGATAAATTGATGCACGCGAACGCGACCTCAAATCTCGTGACGGAGGCCATCTAGGACTCGAAGCGCGCGCTCACGCTCAATGCCCATAAGTACACGGATGTCATTAAGTAATAAAAGATTATCGATCTCATTGAGGCTGAGATTCGAATATCGATATGTTCAGTGGTTGAAATTGTTCGGAAGTAAACAATAAGATATTTCGATTTGTGAGGGCTATCGGTGGACTATACTCTATACGGTGTCACATGGAGGAAGAAGGGAGCGTACCAAGGTCTTCAAAGGTGATTCTAGGACTTCGGTTTCGCTTGTGTGTTGCAAAACAATGCTGTCAACTGGCGTTGTCTAGACGTTTAGCTATGGTTTTGTGGAAGGGACATCATACACTCTCCCGATGAGCCATCGCATCTACCGGGAGCTATCTCCGCCTTAAAAGGAAGGGATAGATGGTACGAGGATGCCAAATCAATCCCTACGATGAACCGTTTCCATCACATCCTTCTACCCACAGTTATAGGGGATCAGGTTTACCTTTAGGTTCCTTATATAAAATCCTCTGAATCTTAGATACGAGGGTTGTCACCCCTCGTATCGCCTAAGCACAACAGGTAGAAAACCAAACACGCATAGATATAGTATAAACAACTTCCAATTGCCAAATTAAACTCAAAGATAGAATTTAACACGAACCAACATGTAATGTGCACACAAGCTACTCCCTAATCCTAGAATCAAAGGAACTACTCCATGTATATAAAGGAGGAATCACAAAGCATGTACATGTTCAAATACATCAGAAATAAAACACAGGAACAAGGGATTACAATGCTTTCGTGGTCTTCTCTCAAGCATTGAAGTGCAAAGCGTGGACCTCCGGTGGCATTCCTCCTCCCCGTTGCGAGTTTCCGAAACTTTTTAGGGCTTCGGTGTGTCGTCCTAGCCATTGTGCCTCCCCCCTAGGGTTTGGGTGGATCCATCCTTATATAGACACCACCTTGGACCGCTGCAAAATCCGAAAAAAGCCCTAGTCGTGCAAATCTAGTGGGCCGCCACACGGCCGTGTGTTTCCACATGGCCAGGTCGTGTGCGGCCCTAGGGTGGCTGATCTCGCCCATTGGACATGGTCGTGTGTAGCCACATGCCCTGACCATGTCCCACTCTGCGTCTAGCTGTAAAATGTCCTTCTTTTGCTCCGAAAGTGTGCCTTTTCACCCGAAATGCTAACATATACACAAAAGTACAAAGAACAGATCTCCGAACTAGAAAATAGGAAATGCGTGCAAAATAGAGTGACATATGCATGAAAACTAACATAAAACGTAATGAGATGTGAGCAAAAACTACTCCTAAAACCCTATATGTTTTGCTCACATCACTTCCCCCATACTTAAATCTTTGCTTGTCCTCAAGCAAACCTCAGTGCCATGAAATTTAAAAAAGACATTGTTCCATACTTAGCATGTTAACTAAATTTATCAAGTGGTATTTACAATCAAAACAAAATAAATATGTTCTAGAAATTCACTAAGTTAGCTCCTCGTGCTCGTGCTAAGCGAATCATTCTTAGGGGATGCCCGTTCCATGGTGAGTTAAGTCGTCATCCCATAGCTTTCCTAATGTTTCCGACTCTTAGGCACTTACCTGCCCAAAGCGAGGGGCGTTCCCTAGATCTAATATAAAGTCTCCAAGGCGTGCTCGGTATTGAGAGAAATTGGTAGGTGTTTCCCCAGTAACCTAACTCGGTCTCAAAGGGGCACCTAGCCATTTCCACCCACGATAACTATTTTTTATCCCTCAAAATCTTTTCTCTCTTTTTTTCGTTTTCTTTTTCATTTCTTTTTTCTTTTTCTCTTTTTTTTTGGCTCACTGGGATTTTGATTTTTCCAAATGGGCTTACACAATCCGAGCATCTCCAGTAACTAAAATGCTAAACCTAGAGTCACCTATGGATTCCAAAGTACTAGACTATTGAGATGAATCATAACTAGATATGTACTAGATTCTCCCTTTCAGAATGTTTGACATGTGTAGGTGTAAAAATAAAAGCTAACCAGTGTAAGTCTAGAACATTCATTAGAGCGAATAAAATAAAATACCACGAGATAAATGAAGTTAAGCTACCTATGGGAACAACTCATGTAAGTAACTTTTGAAAATACTACTGAGACATCTTTACAGATAACAAAAACTAAGTACTGCAAGAAACTCAACAACCTATGCATGAATAAATGAATGCTAATAATAATGAAAATACCAGGAAAGAAACTACTGCTAGGAACTAAACAAAATAACATTTGGGGTCCCCCCCAGACTTAAATGAAAATATACCTCTAGTATGGTGAACGAGGTGGAAAGTCTGGGAGCCTCGGCATCTCGGGATCCTGGGAGAACTTGTTGCTGAGCCGCTGATACCACATGTACATGTGGTCGATCTGGGAGCTGGTGGATGCAGCGACTGCTCAGTGCTCCTCCTCCCTAGCCCACTGTGCCTGTTGAGCATGCATGTGCTGCCGCATCTCCTGGCGGTAGGCGACCTCATCCTGGCGATGAGCAGCCTCCTCTTGGAAGTATATATGAGCCTCGTCATAGAACTCCTCAGCCTACTGGAAGTGCTCCCGGAAGCCCTGGAACTCTGCCTGTGTGTAGGCGCTCTGCTCCTCCCATCGCTGCCTTTGCGTCTGCTACTTGGCGTATATGTCGTTGAGGCACGATCGGAACTCCGAGAAATCATAGCCAGAAGTACTTGCATCCTTCTCAAAAGTAGGAAAAGAAAACGGTGCAGGTGTAGGCTTTTCACGTGGACTAGGGGGCACGACACGACTGTGTGAAATCACACGGCCTGACCGTGTGCACCTCTAAAAGTCAGGGCACGACTGTGTGAAAACATCTTTGCTGGCCAGGTGTTTCTTTTCTCATGGTGTACAATGGTCTGATTTCTCTCACTCACTTCACCGTATAAACTAAAAAATGACTTTTGTTTTTACCTAGCAAGTTCTTTCCTTACCTACAAATGCTAAATACCATAAATCAAAGTTCTAATTACAAAAAATTGAATGCAATAAAAAGAAATCCTAAAAACTAAACTTGGGTTGCCTCCCAAGAAGTGCTTTGTTTTAGGTCTTTTAGCTTGACCTTATTCCTACATTTCATTTGAGGCATTTGAATCTTGCTCATGGGGGAGCAAGATATTTGCTCACCTTATGCCTCCTCCCTTATGGTCCCTTATCACCATATCTCTTAAATCTTGCTCATGGAGGGGCAAGATATTTATTAGCTACCTTCCTTGGTTGAAGATTGAACATGCTTAACCTCAAGTAATCATTAGGAGTTTGATCATAATATTCTATTTTGTCCAAATGCTATAAATAACATAACTCACTAGAATTATCCTCACCAAAAGATTGATCAGTCAGTTTTATTATGTCAAATGAAAATTTATCATTACAAATCACTAAATGGGCTTCGTTATTGGTAGCTAATGTTTCGGTGAGAGTTAAGGAAGGCTCTTCTAGACCCTTGAGGTTAGGAGGTGTTTTGATTGAAGCAATGCACTCCTCGATTAAATTATCGATTATATGATCCTCAAGTTCTTCTTCCAGTGGTGATTGAATGGATTGTCCTTCTTCACTTCCTATGTCACCTACGCCCTCCTCATCCATTCGCTCAAAGTGAGTCTCTGCCATATTAGGGGTAATCCAGTCATCAAAGCCACCTTCTAGTCGTTTGGTTTCTTCTCTTGCTAGATCTCGTTGCATAATCTCCACAAATTGTCGGCTATGCTCCTCGCATTCCCTAGTAAATTTATCTAGCAGGGCTTCTAAGTGGGGACTTGGTTCTGGATAAAATTCACATGGCAATTCATAGCACTCGTTATCACTTGGGAAGCAATATTGAGTCTTTATCTGCAAATGCCACCGTCGGAATTCATCATTCGCCACTTGTTCTGTTCGAATGAAATCTTCCATCATCTGCTCAAGTCGGGATTTAGGCAGACAATATTGAGGGTTTAAGTACCCAGGGTCATAACTATATGAATAGGAATCATCTTGTGGCCACTGGTTGTAATTGTAGGTGACATCTTCTTGTTCAAATTGTGATGGTTCGAATATATCCGGACAATCATTTATAGTATGCCATGTTTCACCACAATGCTCACAATAAATGTTACCAAAACTTACAGCATTAAATTGACCATAATCATGAGTAAAAGCATGCATCGTTATACATAAGAAATTGTAAATAAGGAAAGAGAAACTGAATAAACAAAACTGAAATAAAATAAAACAAGAAAAGTAAATCTATCCTAGGTTCGATCCAATTTTCCACTTCTCGATTTGATATCGAATCAATCAGTCCCCGACAACGGCACCAAAAACTTGATGCACATGAACGCGACCTCAAATCTCACGACGGAGGCCATCGAGGACTCAAAGCGCACGCTCGCGCTCAACGCCCACAAGTGCACGGATATAATCAATTAATAAAAGATTATCGATCCCATATGGACTGGGATTCGAATATCGATATATTCAGTGGTTGAAATTGTTCGAAAGTAAACTCTAAGAGATTTTTATTTGTGAGGGATGTCGGTGGACTATACTTTATACGATGTCACACGAAGGACGAAGGGAGCGTGTCGAGGTCTTCAAAGGTGATTCTAGGACTTCGGTTTCGCTTGTGTGTCGCAAAATAATGCTGTCAACTAGCATTGTCTAGACGTTTAGCTATGGTATTATGGAAGGGACATCATACACTCTCTCGATGAGCCACCGCATCTACCGGGAGCTATCTCTGCATTAAAAGGATGGGATAGATGGTACGAGGATGCCGAATCAATCCCTACGATGAACCATTTTCGGTTCCATTGCATCCTTCTACCCACGGTTACCGGAGATCAGGTTTACCCCTAGGTTCCTTGTATAAAATCTCCTAAATCTTAGATACGAGAGTTGTCACCCCTCGTATCGCCTAAGCACAGCAGGTAGAAAACCAAACATGCATAGATATAGTATAAACAACTTCAAATTTCCAAATTAAACTCAAAGACAGAATTTAACATAAACCAACTGTTGGGTCTAACCGAGCCACAAAAACCGCTTTTTGTGTTGTGGAAACCTCGAAAGCCCGACCACGGATCCGTGCAAAGATATATAAAATAAAACATGTATGTGTTTAAAGATCCTAGATCTACCTTAGATCTACAAGAAAGAGCATTACCCTCGTAGCGACGCCCTTCGCTTATCCCGCTCGTCCAAAAGCTTTGTCGGAACTCAAGAGTGTCAAGTGTACACTCCTCTATTGGTATCCACATGGACAAATACTGAAGAAAACACAACCTAGAGTGTGCTAGCACCACTTGGATGGTTCTTCCTAGATAGAGGATTAGGAGAGAAAACTTGAGAGAAGAGCAAGGAAGAAGATGAAGTTAATCCAAATAACTTCACACTAATGCTAAAGTGGTCGGCCACTCTTGGATGGGGGGGGGGTTACATGCATGCATGTAATTCCAAGAGCCAATGGCTCTTGGTCTCCCTCATGAGGTGGCACCACATGATAAGTCCATGATGATGTGGAACATCATCATTGGCCGGCCCCCATGCCAAGTCATCATGACATGGCAATTGGTCAAGTCAAAATTGATCATTCATCTTCCCTCTAAAGCCAAGTCAAACTTGACCTCTTATCTCCCATGGTTGATCAAATCTAACCACTTGACTCAAGTCAATTTAATTTAATGAATCTCTATTCATTAATTTAAATTGACTCAATGAATCAAATCTAAATTAGACTCATTCAACACTTGAATCAACTTGAGTCTAACTCAATTAGTCTAATTTGGATTAATCTTAATCCAATTTGGTTCATCCCATGAACTAATCCTCATGGTTCATCATATGAACCTAATCTCCATTCAATTGCCCTTTGTGTGTGACCCTATAGGTTCTTGTAACGTTGGCAATGTCCCTAAACCAATTTAGGAACATAAGAAATGAGCGGTATCTAGCAACACATCATTGCTACCCAAGTTACAAGAATATTGAGCTCTAACATCACCTTTGTGACTACTAATTGTGACTCTCACAATATGTGACAATGTCCCTCTATCCTTGACATCTAGATTGACCAATTGAGGCATATACCATGTCATCCTCAGTACAATCTATATCTTGAACTCCAAGTAGACTCACTCTAATCAAATGAGCTCGATATCTCATATTGACTCATTTGGGCATGGCCATGCACTTCGTGGTCTCACTCTATCAAGAATAACGATGTCTCTCCCCTCATATAGGAGGAATATATCTCATCTACATCACTCACATCCCTTCGCATAATTTGTTACATACCCAGTAATCGCCTTTATAGTCCACCCATTTACGGGTGACGTTTGACGAAGCCAAAGTATGCAACTCCTTATGTAGGGAACTATGGTGACTTCAGGTCCAAGAACTAATAATCATACTAATAGTCACATGAGAAAGTATATGACACTCATATAATGATCCATGATACTTTCTCATGGCGGGTCATTCAGTATACATTCTCCAATGCATACCCATGTGTCAACTTGATATCTCATATCCATGACTTGTGAGATCAAGTCATCGAGTTGACCTACATGCTAGTCTCTACGCATTAACATTGTCCCTGAATGTTAATACTTGACTAGGAATGATTAAGAGTAGTGTTCTCTATATCATCTCATTATCGATTCAACCAATCGATTGATATAGATAAGAACCTTCTACTCAAGGACGTTATTATTGTTGGATCGAGCAGATCGCTAGAGGGGGAGTGAATAGCGATAGAAAATCTTTCGTTCGACTTCGTTCGTTAAAACACGAGTAGACACAGTGGAAGATAAAAACAAAACAAACGAGACAATAGACACGAGGGTTTTACTTGGTTCGTAGCCGAAGGCTACTACTCCAAGGCCTAGTGGTCCTTGACCACGCACGGAGGGCAAACTACTAAAGAACTCCTCGTTGGAGGTAGGAGTTAGACGGATACACGAAATCACAAAAGATTAAGGTAGAGGGACACTCCCCCTCTCCTCGTTATAATGAAAGTTTTACGAAATAAGTAAACTGAAATACAATTAAAACTTTCATTACCGACGACTTCAAAGGTTGGAGGTTGAAGCTCTAGTCGTCGTCTCGGCAGTGCTTCGTCGTAGGGATGTCGGAGCGTATCAGAAGCACTTGGAAGTTTTTGAATTGATGAAAAACCCTAGGACAAGCCCTCCTTTTATAGCCTTTGAGCCCCTATTCAAATGGGTCTTCAACCAATAGGAATTGGGCACAAGACTCCTTGAAAAATGGTGATAGAGCTTGACTCCTCGAGGCTGATACTTGACCATCAATTAACTGATGGCCATCATCAGTTGACTAATGGCGGCATCAGTCGAATGCTGACTGCAAATAGTCGACTGATTGACGACAATCGAGTCCTCTAAGCTGGCAGTCGACTGATGCTAGCTGTAGGGCAAAGTTAGCTTAACAAAAACATTATTTCGACGGCCGCCGACCGTCTGATCTCGACCTAGACTATCTATAGGATGTCTTTGGTCGGATCTACGCTTAAGATCATCCCCGTAAGGAGGATACAACCTCTCTTACTCTCACACACACGAGCTTTACCTCGATACTTACTATGTCACTTTCTCTTCCGGCCTTCCATTCGATTCCTTCGGCTTCCTCCGAAATCACTCGAGTGTCGCCTGACCACCGCGGCTCCCTCTGAGTGTCGCTAGCCTTCAGCTCCAGCTTTAGAACTTTTCTGCACACTCGATTCAGCTCGTGAGATAATGATATATCCTTGACTTTGCGTCTTTTGCCATAATCAAAATACATGTTCGACTTAGGTGCCCCTGCACCAACAATTATACTTAGTTTATTTGGCACCAATACAAGTAAATATAATAATCATGCCTTTATGAATAAGAATATGATACAATAAAGTCCATACAATAATCATCACATGATTGACTCTAGGGCTTTCACTAACAATCTCCCACTAGCACTAGTGTCAATCACCGTAGTATCTAATATCCAAAGACCTAGTGTAACCATCATACTTTTTCTGTGCCAAAGCCTTGGTCAAGGGATCTGCGATGTTAGCCTCTTTGGGTACTCATAGCGCTACCATTCAAACAAAACACGAACCCTGACTGTGATATATAATCATCCTGGTCAGTTTGGAAGCTGGCATCGCTGTAACCCTTTACAGCTAGCTCCTCATCGCCTCTAAATATAAAGAAATATTCTTTAGTCCTTCTCAAGTACTTAAGAATATTCTTGACTGCTATCCAGTGATGCTCACTTGGATCTGACTG
Organism: Wurfbainia villosa; assembly: GCA_025175895.1. Classification (NCBI taxonomy): domain Eukaryota; kingdom Viridiplantae; phylum Streptophyta; class Magnoliopsida; order Zingiberales; family Zingiberaceae; genus Wurfbainia; species Wurfbainia villosa. The sequence continues at coordinate 114,022,910 of CM045986.1, forward strand.
GTATCTACTCGTCATGCTCAAAGCATACGAGACATTAGGACGAGTACACAACATGGCGTGCATGATAGATCCTATAGCAGATGCGTAAGGGATCTTATCCATGTGGTCTCTCTCCTCTCTAGAAGAGGGACTTTGAGTCTTCGAAAGACTCACACCATGTGACATCTACAGAAGTCCCTTCTTGGAATTCTGCATGGCAAATCGTAGTAATACCATGTCAATATATGTACTCTGACTTAGGCCAAACAATCTCTTAGATCTATCTCTATAGACCTTGATGCTTAGAATACAGGCTGCTTCACCTAAGTCCTTCATTGAGAAGCACATCCCCAGCCAAGTCTTCACAGACTGTAGCGAAGGGATGTCATTCCCAATGAGTAGTATGTCATCCACATACAATACAAGGAAGACAACTGTGTTCCCATTAACCCTCTTGTAGACACAGGGTTCATCTTCATTCTTGATGAAACTAAACTGTTTGATCGCATCATCGAATCGAAGATTCCAGCTCCAAGAAGCTTGCTTTAGTCCATAAATGGACCTTTACAGCTTGCATACTTTCCCAGTATGTTGTGGATCTTCAAAACCCTCAGGTTGTGTCATGTACACATCCTCGAGTAAGTTTCCATTCAGAAATGTTGTTTTGACATCCATCTGCCAGATCTCATAATCATGGTATGCTGCAATAGCAAGTATGATCTGAATGGACTTAAACATCGCCACTGGAGAAAAGGTTTCATCATAGTCAATACCATGAATTTGCTTGAAACCTTTTGCCACCAATCGACCCTTATAGGTATGCGTAAGTCCATCCATGTCAGTCTTTCTCTTAAAGACCCACTTACACCCAATGGGTTTGACCCCTTCAGGTGGATCAACCAAAGTCCATACTTGGTTGGTGTACATGGATTCCATCTCAGATCTCATGGCCTCTAGCCATATCTCAGAGTTTAGGCTCATCACAGCTTCCTGATAGGAGGTTGGCTAATTCTCAATGAGCATAACATCATCATGGTCAGACAAGAGAAATGAGTATCTCTCAGGCTGACGACGTGCCCTATCAGACCTGCGAAGAGGTAGGTCTACCTGAATAGGTGGTTGTTCCTCAACTCTTTGTGCAACAACCCCATCACCCTCAACACTTTGTGGTTCCTGTTCAACCTCCATGAAGGCCTCAGTGCTATGGTTCTTATCTTGAATTTCTTCAAGATCGAACATACACCCACTAGTTTTTCTAGAAATAAAATCCCTTTCAAGAAAAACCCCAGTCTTTGCCACAAACACTTTGTGCTGACTGGGAATGTAGAAGTAATATCCCTTTGTGTCCTTGGGATATCCAACAAAATAGCACCTATCAGATTTGGGTCCCAGTTTGTCTGAGACTTGACGTCGAATGTAAGCCTCACAACCCCAAATCCTCATGAAAGACATCTTAGGATTTCTCCCTACCCATATCATATATGGTGTCTTTATCACAGCCGTGGATGATACACGGTTAAGTGTGAAGGCTGCTCTATCTAGAGCATATCCCCAAAAGGATATAGGAAGATCTGTGTGACTCATCATAGATCGTACCATATCTAATAGTGTACGATTCCTCCTTTCGGATACACCATTCCACTGTAGTGTTCCAGGAGGAGTGAGTTGGGATAGAATCTCACACTCAGCTAGATAGTCACGAAACTCATGGCTAAGATATTCACCACCTCGATCTAATCGAAGTATCTTAATACTCTTGCCAAGCTGGTTTTGTACTTCATTCTTGAATTCTTTGAACTTTTCAAAGGATTCTGATTTATGTGTCATGAGATACATATAACCATATCTACTAAAGTCATCAGTAAATGTAATGAAGTACCTGTAACTGTCTCTAGCAGCAACATTGAAAGGGCCACATACATCACTATGTATAAGTCCTAACAAGTCTGTTGCTCTTTCGCTGTGTCCACTAAAGGGAGTCTTGGTCATCTTGCCTAAAAGGCAAGACTCGCATATCTTATATGATTCAAAATCAAATGAGTCTAGTAGCCCATCCTTATGGAGCTGAGATAAGCGACTCTAATTTATGTGACCTAAGCGACAATGCCAGAGATAAGTTTGGTTCAACTCATTTAACTTGAACCTTTTGGTACTTATGTTATAGATAGGGCTCTCTAAGTCTAGAAAGTAGAGTCCGTTAATTAGAGGTTCACTACAATAGAACATATCATTTAAATAAACTGAATAACATTTGTTCTTTATTATAAATGTAAATCCTTTCTTGTACAAACAAGAAACCGAAATTATGTTCTTAGTTAAAGCAAGGACATAACAACATTTATCTAGTTCTAGTACAAGCCCAGTGGGCAGAGATAGATCATAAGTTCCTACAGCAATAGCAGCAACTCTTGCTCTATTGCCTACTCATAGGTCCACCTTGCCCTTTGTTAATGCCCTTCTATTTCTCAACGCCTGCACATTGATAAAAATGTGAGATGTGTTAGTAATATATATGAGAGATGTCCTAAGGCAATCGCCTTATGTATGAACCATTTATATGATAAATGAAGATTCACTATTTGAGTATACATGTTTTATGTATTTGATTGGATCTTAAACTCATTTACTGAATGTCCACGATACGATTCACAAGATGAGAGAATTTGTGATTGGATCACAACTAGTGAGTATCTCTACATGTGTAATTGTGATGTATCGGAATTATCCTAGTCGATGAATTGATGGATTTGGACACCATCAATTCCGAGACTAGCACGAGGTATACTCCTTGGTGTATCCAAGCGGTGATTCTCACTGGCTGGAGACATTGTGATGTCCGGAGTTAATCGTGGATGCTAGTTATGGTAACTAGTTCATTGGAGTGACCAGCCGTAAGACTTCATATGGTTCTCTGCATATATAGATATGTCAATGAAGTTCTTACCGTGGCTTAAGTGCGATGTTCCTTTGACTTGCGGTATTCAAGTCATCTTGATCATGGAGACTTATGCTTTGACATCTTAAGCAAACATCTCCGAGGAGATGTGGACCCGGGATGATTGGGTATAAGTCGAAGTGATCGAAGGTGTTTGAATAGCCTATAAAGGATTCACCACTCCTTGCGAGGAGATGTATACCCATGGCCTCTCGTCGGATTGTTACTAAAGTCTTTGGCCAAAGCATTACATGTTTAGAGTAAGGTACTCTTCGATACATGTGGAGTAACTAGAATCCGTCGGACGAGGAAATGATACTTGGGCTAGGTGTGACGTAGTCTGCCTAGTGGGGACTGACACAATAGACCATGTCCTGAACCAAGTGGGTATAAGATGAGTGAAGGGAATGGGGCACGATTCATTCGAGCTACTGAAGGGTTTCAGAAATAGTTCTGGATCAACCGTTGATCTTTTCGGTTAATTTGGGATCATGATGTACTACTAGGTGCCACTCATGATCGTTCTATAATTAATGGTTAATTATAGACGGCCAACATAAACCGAGAACCTATTTGGTCACACGCACAACGAGTGTAATCCAAAGGATTTAAAACGAGCTTGAGAATGGGATTCTCGATCGAGAAACTATGTTTGGTTGGACCAAACATAAAGCGCATGAAATTGTTTCATCGCAATGGAAGCGTGGATGGGCCGTGGTCTTATGAAGACATAATGGATGGACCAAAATGGTTTGGTTCTAATCCAATGGATGAGAATAAACCAAAGGGTTTGGTTTATTTTAAACGAATGAACCAAAAGTTGGTTCGGTTCGTTTTAACTTAAAATAAACCATCATGGTTTGGTTTATTTTAACTTATCCTAATGGAGCGGGTTAACGGGCCTAATTGTTATGATCCAATAACCATTAAGAGAAGTAGTTCTCTATAAAAGAGGGCTTAAGGGATAATTAAGCCCTAATCTAAAACCCTAGCCCTTGGAGTTGCCGCCCACCCCTTGAAGGAGTTTTCGGCGCCAACCCTAGTGTGCCGCCGCCCAACACCTTGTGCCGCCGTCCAACTTGTTGCCGGCGTCCAAGCTTCAGCCGGCTATTCTCCGGCGACCCTCTGGTGATCTCCTATAGGTTTGGCATCAAGGTGAGCCTTTTTCTTTCCTTGGTTGGCCGGCGCCTATATCCTCCACCAAGCTGTCCAGTTTTCTGGACAGCTTCTCCTCCTCTCGTCGGAGCGTCGTTTGGACGACGGTTAGTGCTCCGACAGCGGCTAACTTACCGGGGATTTGATCTCCGGTAATCCTCTGAGGTGGGGGACGAATGATTCGTCAAACGGTTGACGAATACCTCTCCGGAGAATCGAGTTTTGAGGACTCGGTTTTTGATCCGAATTTGGATTTAGATCGTGATCATCTCTCGATCACGTCGTCTTCAACACGAGGCTAGTAACCCATACGAAGACGAAGCTCGTGACTTAGCGAAGTCATCCCGAGGAGCTCGGCGTGGATACGGATAGAGACGATTCTTACGAGGATCGTTCCGGTTGATGCCGTTCCCGCTACACGTCATACGAAAGGTATAACGTAGATAAATTTCTTTTATTGCAAATTTTAATTTACGGTTATGTCTACACTTGTTGTAATATGCATGCGTGTGTTGTGTGTGTTGTAATAAATATAGATTTATTATTTTTAATTGCTTCCGCTGTGCTCATGTTTACGAAACATGATCGAACACACACACGCCGCGGTGTCGGAAACCCAACAGTGGTATCAGAGCCCAGGTTGTGTTTCGACATAATCGTAAAATTGGTTTTCTGATAATCATAATGTATTTCTGGAAATTTTCTAAATTTTGGAAATTTAGAAGTATTTATGGAAATTTTTCAATTTTGGAAAGTCTAGAAGTATTTATGGAAATCTTCCACTTTTGGAAAGTTGGAAGTATTTATGGAAATTGATATTTTCCATAAATAAAATATTTGATTAGATTATGGAAATTTGTTTCCTAATTTAATTATGATTTGATTTGAGAAATCAAATCTTAAAATATTTTATTTCCATAAGTAGTTTTAAAGATTTAGGAAATTGGTTTCCTAAATAGATTTTCCTTAATCAAATAATTCCATGAATAAAATATGTGATTAGATTTGGAAATTTGTTTCCTAATTTAATTATGATTTGATTTGGAGAATCAAATCTTAAACATATTTTATTTCCATAAATAGTTATGACATATAAGGAAATCATATACATGACATAATTGTATGTCATGTAATTGCATTAGATGCATAACATTGTGCCATGCGTGTCGTGACATGTAGATGTATGCCATGTATGCCATGTCATGTAGATAATAGTTATTTGCATGCAAAGAGGATGAGACATAAAAACCCTTAATCAATATTAAAGCCTACACCTTCCATTAATATGGTTAGAACCAGAGTTCTGTTTCTTGTTTGGGTTGTTGGACTCTCTCCAAGCCCGGCTCGAACCTGAATATGTTCAAACCATGGAATAGTTTAATACTAATATGGTAAGAGTCAGAGGTCAATCGTTAGCTTTGGTTGTTGGACTCTCTCCAAGCTGGGCTAATTGGTTGAATGCGCTCTAACCATATTAAAACTATGTCTTGATTAATGGGTTGGCTTTAACCTGGAGCATCGGCTTGTTGGACTCTCTCCAAGGTCGATGTAAAGGGAGGTGAAGTTGGGTGCTATGCATATGATGCATACTTGTTAATGCGTTAACAACCCGATGTATGTGTGAACTTTCAAATAGTTGATAGCACATTGTGATAGTTGCATATACGTGATATGCAATCGGTATAGATGATACCTACCGTCGTAGTTATGAATGGCTTGTTGGACTCTCTCCAAGGTTGTTCATAACTATGATGGATATCAGCCCATTCGGAGATGGACCTACGATCTCCCGAAGTGATTTTGGGGTTTTTGAAATTCAAAAAATGAATGGGATTTATAAATGTATATTGATGCATTTTTAAAATCATCTTTCTCATATATGCTCGTTTTGTATTTCTAAGTTAATATATTGATCATGATGTGTTTGAATTTGTGTTCCATTTTGGATTCAAATAAATTGACTGGGCCGAACTTCTCGGACTGGCTTAGAAACTTGAGAATTGTTCTCAAGGTGAAAAGCTTGTGTATGTCCTCGAAGCGCCTCTTCCCGCCCGTCCTAGTGACGATGCAACTTTGGACCAATTGTTGGCCTATCAGAAACATGTGAGTGATTCTGAACAAATGAGTTGCATCATGCTAGCCGCGATGGAACCCAAGCTACGAAAGCAGCATGAGCATATGGATGCTCATATCGTAGTCCTTCATCTCTGTGAGTTGGTTGATGAGCAAGTGAGATTCGAAAGGTTCGAAGTCTCCAAGCTCCTCTTCACCTCACGAGATGCAAGGAGGTTCATCTGAGTATCGCTCAACATGAAGACTGTGGAGCCTTCGAGAAGCATGAGTAGGGGCGTGTTGTTAGTTGATTCCTCAAGAAAGGTTCTAAGAGGAGTCAAAGGAACAAATGAAGGGAAGAAGAAAAAGGCTAAAAGGCGTAACTAGCTCAAAGGGCACTTGCCATCATTATGGCAAGGAGGGTCATCCTAAGAAATTGCAAGGTTTATCAAGAGTCCGAAGAAGGATAAGGCATCGGATGCCCCATCTTCTTCAAAAATCTTCTTTATTGATTGTCATTCTATTTCCTCAGACACTTGGGTATTTGATACTGGGTGTGGCTCACATATATGTAATGACATACATGGGCTAAGGAATAGAAGAAGACTCGCCAAGGGGAGAGTCAAATTTACGTGTTGGGAATGGAGCAACGGTTGCTGCACTCGCCATCGGAACGTATTTGTTGAAACTCCCTGCAGGACTTGTCTTAGAACTGGACAATTGCTTTTTTATTCCTTTGTTGATAAAGAACATCATTTCTATTTCTTGTTTAAATAGAAATGGTTTCCATTTGACGTTTAGTAACAATTGTTGTTACATAACTTTGAATGGGGTTCTTTATGGGACTGGAACTTTAAGCAATGGTGTTTATACGTTGGACGTATCCAGTGACATTTGCAATATCGAAGCGAGCAACAAGAGTGCTCGAAAGGATAATCAAATAGACTCCTACATGTGACATTGTCGTCTTGGCCATGTAAGCAAGAAACGCATGTCCGAATTACACCGATGTGGAATTCTGGAATCGTTTGAATTGGATTCATACGATACATGCGAATCATGATTAAAAGGCAAGATGACTAAGTTACCTTTTACGGGAAAAGGTGAACGAGTGGGAGAGTTACTAGGTCTAATACATACTGATGTATGTGGACCTATGTCAACTCAAGCTTTAGGAGGCTATAGCTACTTCATTACCTTCACCGATGATCACTCACGGTTTGGGTATGTGTTCTTGATGAAACACAAGTCTGAAGCCTTTGAAAGGTTCAAAGAATTCAGAAATGAAGTAGAGAAACAACATGACAAAAGTATTAAAATACTTCGATCGGATCGAGGTGGTGAATACTTAAGTCAAGAGTTTCTTGATTATCTAAGAGACAATGACATATTGTCTCAATGGACTCCGCCATATACACCACAGCATAATGGTGTATCTGAGAGGCGTAACCGGACCTTGTTGGACATGGTCAGGTCAATGATGAACATGCGACTCTTCCCAAGTCCTTTTGGGGTTATACACTTCAGACAGCTGTTTACTTGTTAAACAGAATGCCTACCAAGGTAGTCTCAACTACTCTATATGAGATATGGAATAGTAAGAAACCTCATGTATCTTACTTGAAGATATGGGGTTGTCCTGCTTATGTGAAGCGGACATTATCAGAAAAATTGGATGCTAAGTCTGATAAATGTCTATTTATTGGATACCCAAAGGAAACAAGGGGTTACCAATTCTATCATCCTGTGGAACAAAAGGTGTTTGTTTCAAGGCATGCTGTGTTTCTAAAGAAAGAGTTTCTCTTGCAAGAAAACAGTGGGAGTGTCATCGAGCTTGAGGAGGCTCGAGAGACTCAAATAGACATTGATGAGATACCTGGTGAAGCACAACAGCCGACAACTCATAGTGATGAGCAATCGGCTGGACCTATTGTAACACCACATCTTCGTAGATCTGGTAGAACACGCAATATTCCCGAGAGATATGGATTTCTCGTAAGTGAATCGAACGACGTGTTACTCATTGATGATGAGGAGCCTACCAGTTATGAAGAAGTGCTGACAAGTTCAGAAAGGGATAAGTGGCTTGGTGCCATGAAGTCGGAAATGGATTCCATGTACGAAAACCAAGTTTGGAACTTGGTTGACCCACATGAAGGCATAAAGCCTATAGGGTGCAAGTGGGTTTTCAAGAAGAAAACCGACATGGATGGTAATGTGATTACCTATAAGGCTAGATTGGTGGCGAAAGGATATTGTCAAAAATAAGGTGTTGATTATGACGAAACCTATTCACAGTAGCTATGCTTAAATCCATTCGGATGCTCCGCCATAGACTCATTATGATTATGAGATAAGGCGGATGGATGTGAAAACAACTTTCCTTAATGGAAACTCGCCGAGGATGTATGTGATACAACCCGAGGGTTTCACATCGGTTGATAAAACCAAGGTATGCAAATTGCGACGATCCATTTATGGATTGAAGCAAGCATCCAGGAGCTGGAATATCCATTTTGATGAGACGATCAAAAGTTTGATTTCTCACAAAATCCAGACGAACCTTGTGTGTACAAGAAGGTTAGTGGGAGTGCAGTCGTGTTCCTAGTATTGTATGTCGATGACATATTACTTATAGGAAACGATGTGTCAATCTTACTGATCGATTAAGGTTTGGTTATCCAAGACATTCTCCATGAAAGACACTGGGAGAAGCAACCTACATCCTTGGGATTAAGATCTATAGAGATAGATCGAAACGGTTGCTTGGTCTTTCGCATCTACATATATAGACCGAAAAGTGGCTAAGAGGTTTAGCATGTCGGAATCCAAGAAAGGTTATCTGCCCATCAGGCATGGGGTACACCTTTCGAAGTCTATGTGTCCGCGCACAGAAGACGAGAGGATTTGCATGAGTAAGATTCCCTATGCATCCGCAATAGGATCTATCATGTATGCTATATTATGTACGAGGCCCGATGTATCATATGCTCTGAGTGTCACGAGCAGATACCAATCCGATCCAGGAATGGATCATTGGGCGGCTGTTAAGACGATCCTTAAGTACTTGAGAAGAACTAAGGATGTGTTCCTAATATATGGAGAAGGGGACATGGTGATCGGGTATCACGGATGCGGCTTCGGCAGGACAAGGATGATTCGGTCTCGATGCGGATCGTGTTCACCTTGAATGAAGCGCGGTGAGTTGGAAAAGTTCCAAACAAGAGCAGCGGATTCTACCGAGGCGAGAATATATTGCGGCAGCGTGAAAGGCGGTTTGGATCGAAGTTCGTTCATGAACTTGGTGTGATTCGGCCATTGTTGAAGCAATACTGCGGTCTCTGCGACAACAATGGAGCAATTGCCGACGAAAGAGCCAAGGTCTCATCAGCGATCCAAACATGTGCCCGCGCGCTATCATCTTATCGGAGAGATCATCAGTAGGAGCGAAATACAAATCGAGAAAATTCCCCTTTGAAAGGAACTTAGCGGATCCTTTGACTAAGGCATTACCTCGAAATAAGTTTGAGGGTCATGTTAGAGCTTATGGTATTTACGTATTGCTGATTGGCATTAGGCCAAGTGGGAGTCTGTTAGTAATATATGAGAGATGTCCTAAGGCAATGCGCCTTATGTATGAACCATTTATATGATAAATGAAGATTCACTATTTGAGTATACATGTTTATGTATTTGATTGGATCTTAAACTCATTTCTTGAATGTCACGACGATTCACGGCATGAGAGAATTTGTGATTGGATCACAACTAGTGAGTATCTCTACATGTGTAATTGTGATGTATCGGAATTATCCTAGTCGATGAATTGATGGATTTGGACACCATCAGTTCGCCGACTACAGTATACTCCTTGGTGTATCAAGCGGTGATTCTCCTTTGGTGGAGACATAGTGATGTCGGAGTTAATCGTGGATGCTAGTTATGGTAACTAGTTCATTGGAGTGACCGGTAGTAAGACTTCATATGGTTCTCTGCATATATAGATATGTCAATGAAGTTCTTTGTGGCTTAAGTGCGATGTTCCTTTGACTTGCGGTATTCAAGTCATCTTGATCATGGAGACTTATGCTTTGACATCTTAAGCAAACATCTCTAAGGAGATGTGGAGCCAGGATGATTGGGTATAAGTCGAAGTGATCGAAGGTGTTTGAATAGCGTATAAAGGATTCACCACTCCTTGCGAGGAGATGTATACCCATGGCCTCTCGTCGGATTGTTACTAAAGTCTTTGGCCAAAGCATTACATGTTTAGAGTAAGGTACTCTTCGATACATGTGGAGTAACTAGAATCAGTGGGACGAGGAAATGATACTTGGGCTAGGTGTGGCGTAGTCGACCTAGTGGGGGTGACACAATAGACCATGTCCTGAACCAAGTGGGTATAAGATGAGTGAAGGGAATGGGGCACGATTCATTCGAGCTCTTGAAGGGTTTGAGAAATAGTTACGGATCAGCGTTGATCTTTTGGTTAATTGGGGATCATGATGTACTACTAGGTGCCACTCATGATCGTTCTATAATTAATGGTTAATTATAGGCGGCCAACATAAACCGAGAACCTATTTGGTCACCACTCGAGTGTAATCCAAAGGATTTAAAGCGAGCTTGAGAATGGGATTCTCGGGGAGAGAAACTATGTTTGGTTGGACCAAACATAAGCGAGCATGAAATTGTTTGATGCAATGGAGGCGTGGATGGGCGTGTCTTATGAAGACATAATGGATGGACCAAAATGGTTTGGTTCTAATCCAATGGATGAGAATAAACCAAAGGGTTTGGTTTATTTTAAGCGAATGAACCAAAGTTGGTTCGGTTCGTTTTAACTTAAAATAAACCATCATGGTTTGGTTTATTTTAACTTATCTTAATGGAAGCGGGTTAATGGGCTAATGGATATGATCCATTAACCATTAAGAGAATTAGTTCTCTATAAAGAGGGCTTAAGGGATAATTAAGCCCTAATCCAAAACCTAGCCCTTGGAGTTGCCGCCCACCCTTGAAGGAGTTTTGGCGCCAACCCTAGTGTGCCGCCCAACCCCTTGTGCGCCGTCCAACTTGTTGCGGCGTCCAAGCTCAAGCGACCCTCCGGTGATCTCCTATAGGTTTGGCATCAAGGTGAGCCTTTTTCTTTCCTTGGTTGGCCGGCGCCTATATCCTCCACCAAGCTGTCCAGTTTTCTAGACAGCTTCTCCTCCTCTCGTCGGAGCGTCGTTTGGACGACGGTTAGTGCTCCGACAGGGGCTAACTTACCGGGGATTTGATCTCCGGTAATCCTCTGAGGTGGGGGACGAAGGATTCGTCAAACGGTTGATGAATATCTCTCCGGAGAATTGAGTTTTGAGGACTCGGTTTTTGATCCGAATTTGGATTCGGATCGTGATCATCTCTCGATCACGTCGTCTTCAACACGAGGCTAGTAACCCGTACGAAGACGAAGCTCGTGACTTAGCGAAGTCATCCCGAGGAGCTCGGCGTGGATACTGTTAGGGCAATCTCTTGCCGTGATATGGTTTTGATGGTGTGGCAAAGGGTTTAAGTTAGTTTGATATGTTGATTTGATATGTGCGTTGAAGTCGTGCAGGACTTAGTAATTCGCACATGGAGCCGTGGCGAGTTTCACATCTCATGACTCGTGCCTTGAGTCGGTGAAGGATAGCTTTGCGGAAGCCGTGCGCTTGGAGCATCGAGGACCGCCGGACGAAGCTTGGAGTGAAGCCGGAGGAAGTAGACTTGAGGCAAGAGGCGCGAAGGAGCATTGCGAGCCGTCGCTTTGATCTTCGAGGGCGTGGCGAAGAGAACGGCGAGGACTCAGAAATGAGTGGCGATTGTAACCGGGAAGGGTAGCTCTTAGGTGAAACTTGGCCATTTGGCCAAGTGTCGGATGGGTTTTCGACACGATCGCGCCATGGAATGGCGATCGGCCTAATCAGTGTAGCTCGGTATCGATGGCCCGGTTTGTGGCGTGATCGGCGCCATCGTTAGCGATCGGCGCCAAGACTAACGATCGGCTGACGGGTCGGTAGTCAATAGGGTTTTGGCCGCAGAACCGCTCGTAGCCGGCGATCGACCTACGAAGTCGTGATCGGTCCGGTGAGGTCCGTGATCAGGCCAAGAGTTCCGTTGGACAACAGTCGGCATCCGGCGTGTTCGGAGGCCGTTGTAGTAACGGCGATCATTGCCATGGCGTGATCGGGATGGCGGCAGGAAGAAGTTATCCTCTCTATAAAAGAGAGGTGTGAGCCTTGACGAGGCTAATGCTTAAGTTCCAAACAATCTTCCTAGTGCCCCAAAAGCTCTAAACTCTTCTTACTCGCTTTTAATCCATTCTATTTGTAAGAAGAGTGATCTTGATTGTAAAGGTTACCTCCACCTAGCTTTGTGCAAAGGAGAGACCGATAGTGATTGGTTTTGGCGGAGTGATTCACCGTGGACGAATCGGACCGTGGATTAGCGGCGTAGCCGTGAACCACGTTATATCTCGGTGTTTGTATTGCTTGTTTCTATTTTGCTTGTCTTTATTTATATTTGTATATTCCGCTTGCGCTAAGCGTTTTGTAGACGAGCAAAATACCGCCATCCAAAGCGAAAGGGCTATTCACCCCCTCTCGCCGGCCATCCGATCCCTTACAAGTGGTATCAGAGCCGAGGTTGCTTGTCACCGGACTAACCGCCGCAACAAGCCCTACATCAAAAATGGCCGGCTCCAACATCCATCCTCCGAAGTTTGAAGGAGAATTCGCTTGGTGGAAGAAGCGAATGGAGGTATTTTTCGAAACGGATTTTGATATAATGATTACAATGGAATCCGGTTTCGTTTTGCCTAGGGATGAAGAAGGGAAGCCAATAGAGAAATCTAGGTGGACCAAGAGGCAAAGAGAGGAGCACCTTGCAAACTCCAAAGCCAAGCACCATCTCTACAATGTGCTTCCTCAACAAGAAATCAACCGAATAGGAGAATGCCTAAGCGCCAAGGAGATGTGGGAGAAACTAATTGAGCTCCATGAAGGCACATCCGAGGCGAAGCTAGCTAGGAGAGATCTCCTCCGCTCTCAACTATCCAACATTAAATTAGAAAAGGGGGAAAAGGTAATCTCTCTACACTCTAGGTTTAAGGAAATTTTAATTGGGCTAACAAGTGTAGGTGAGAAGCTATCCAGGACATGCTCATGAAGGCTATAGATGCCTTTCCCGGTCCTCAAAGTGGAGCTCCATGGTGGACTCCTTCTACATGTCCAAGAACCTAGAAGTGAGTACCTTGGAGGAGTTCTTCTCAACGATGGAACTCCACGAAAGCGAGGCTTGAAGGAATTCAAGAAGAGCCAAGAATTCAACCCTCAAGAGGAGTAGCATTGTTGGCAAACAAGGGAAGAAGAAGATGGAAGTCCCCTCCTCCTCCGATGAAGAAGCCTCCTCCTCCTCCATGGATAGCAGGAAGCCTACATGGTAAGGAAGGTGAGGCGTGTTTTTAAGAACTTTAGATTTGATAAATCTAATGATAGGAATAGAAGACCAAGGGGAAGGTCATATGCTACAATTGCCAAGGAGAGGGACACATAAGGGACAATTGTCCTCCTAAACAAAAGCAAGGAAGAGAAGAAAAAGAAAGAAGAAAAAAGAAGAAAAGGGGAGCAAGAAAAAGAAGGAAGAGGAGAAGAAGACAAAAGAAAGGGAAGGCCAAAGCATTCAAGGCCAAGACATGGGATGATCCTTCCTCATCCTCCTCCTCATCATCGGATGAGGAGAATGCCTTTGTCGCCAATTTGGCCTTGATGGCCTTTGGCGACTTGGATTGCTCCTCCTCCTCGAAAATGAAGGATCAAGCTCAAGAGGAGAGCTCAAGTGAAGGGAGCCTCCTCCACATCATCATCCTCCTCATCATCCGAAGAAGAAGAAGAGGACATGGAAACTATGGTAGCAGCCTCTCCTAGTAAAATAGTTTCTATGATTTCTAGTTTAACTAGGGATTTGTTTAGAGTAAAGAAGAAAAATAAAAGCATGCTTAATCAAATTAAAGACTTAGAAAATAAGTTAGAAAATGCATGCTTAAATAATAATGATACTTCTTCTTGCCATGATGATGCATGCTCACATGATAATTATGTGCCTTTAGATGTTAGTGATGCATGCATAGAGGAAAATAGGGCATTAAGGGAAAAGGTAGATTATTTAACTAAAGCCCTAGGAAAATTCACAATTGGCTCCAACACTTTGAATATGATCATAGGGAGCCAAAGGGCAAGTTTTAACAAGAAAGGCCTAGGATATAAAGAGAAGAAAAATGAGAAGGCCTATAGATGCCTAATAGCTAGGGGACAAGACAAAAACAAAGTAATAGCTAAGAAATGGATCCCCAAGGAATTTCTAGTGAACCCCATAGGTAAAAATCTATTTTGGGTTCCAAAATCCATCCTTAAGGGTTAGAAAACCCCTAGGGTAGTCAACCATATGAACCTAATCTATATCATATTTTGGTTGACTTAGGATGACGGGACAACATTTTTAGATAGTGTTGGGTGATGATAACGTGCCCATAAATAGGTAATAATGCTTAAAATCATGATGATTAATGTAATTTCTATGCATATGTGTAATCATGATCTATGATTTTGATATTGGGCACATTATCATGAAAAATAGGTTTAAATCATGCTTTAGGTGATAACTTATTTATTATCATTATATAATGCCTAATGCATGGTTATAATTTGATGAAAACATGTATTTCATGATCATAATGTGAAATTAATTGATATATGTCATTATGATCATGTAGGTTGTTAGGTTGATACTTAACCATGATAGAATTGCTTGAATATATTGGTTAAGTATATATATACAAATACCCCCCTAGGATGCATCTCACACTCACTATAGGCTAACTTGATTGCAAACTTAGCATGGGTGAGATATTAGGATGATACAAATGTCCACTAATGCCTATGGCATTTAGATGGTCATCTAAAGTATCAAAATATCAATGATAGACCAATCATGGGGAAGGCTTATGTTTAATTAATAGACATATTGCCCAAAGATCATGGTTGGATATTTCTAATGTTTTCAAAACAATTTCTTACCTTAAAATACATGTATTCATGTTTTGAAACAATTGGATGCAAAACTAGGTGTTAAAATGGATACTAACATGCTCAAAAACTAGTGGTTTTTCAAGTGTTTGGATTTTTGGCAAATCTTGTAAAATATAATGATTTTTCATGAAAAACTATTTTTCCTTGATAGATATACTTAAGAGAAATATGTTCCTCGAATTTCATGATTTTTAGAATTTTCTGGAATTTTTAATGCATTTCTGAATTTCATCCAGAAAATCAAAAATTCGGCTTCCATTGTGCGGATCATTGCCATCTTGATAGCGATCATTGGTGGCTAATCAGAACATTGAAGGCCGATTTCAGTTTGTAAACCTCCTACAAGTGGTAGAAATATACTTAATGCCATCAACAAGTGGTACCCAATTTTAAATCAACTTGTCATATTTTTCCTCTATTATACTTGATGCCATAACTTAGGGTTAATCTTTTTGATGGTGTCAAAGGGGGAGAAATAAGTATGTTTAAGTTAATCATATTAGGGGGAGAAATATATTGTAGGGGGAGAAATATATGATAGGGGGAGAAAATTTACATGGAGAGTTTCATGGATTAAGGGGGAGTTGCATGTTGCTATATGATGTTTATCTTTACATGCTTTCTTACCTTAGAATTTATATCAAATGCTTTTACCTAACTTAAACGGATTGCCACACATCAAAAAGGGGGAGATTGTTAGGGCAATCTCTTGCCGTGATATGGTTTTGATGGTGTGGCAAAGGGTTTAAGTTAGTTTGATATGTTGATTTGATATGTGCGTTGAAGTCGTGCAGGACTTAGTAATTCGCACATGGAGCCGTGGCGAGTTTCACATCTCATGACTCGTGCCTTGAGTCGGTGAAGGATAGCTTTGCGGAAGCCGTGCGCTTGGAGCATCCAGGACCGCCGGACGAAGCTTGGAGTGAAGCCGGAGGAAGTAGACTTGAGGCAAGAGGCGAAGGAGCATTGCGAGCCGCGTCGCTGATCTTTGCCGAGGGCGTGGCCGAAGCGAAGAGAACCGGCGAGGACTCAGAAATGAGAGTGAGCGATTGTAACCCGGGAAGGGTAGCTCTTAGGTGAAACTTGGCCATTTGGCCAAGTGTCGGATGGGTTTTCAGCACGGTCATTGCCATGGAATGACGATCATTTCTGAATCAAGTGTAGCTCGGTGTATCTATGGGGTTTGTGGCGGCCGATGATCGGGCCATCGTTAGCGATCATTGCCAAGACTCTTGATCATTCTTTGAAGCGACGATCGGTAGTCAATAGGGTTTTAGCCCGCGAGAACCTCGTAGCCGTAGGCGGTCGACTACGAGGTCGGCCGATCGTGGTGAGGTCCGGATCGGCCAAGAGTTCCGTTGGACAACAGCGGTCGGCATCCGGCGTGTTCGGGGCGTTGTAGTAACGGTCATTGCCATGGGCGTGATCGTGATGGCGGGAAGAAGTTAGCCCTCTCTATAAAAAGAGAGGGTGTGAGCCTTTGACAGGCTAATGCTTAAGTTCCAAACAATCTTCCTAGTGCCCCACAAGCTCTAAACTCTTCTTACTCGCTTTTAATCCATTCTATTTGTAAGAAGAGTGATCTTGATTGTAAAGGTTACCTCCACCTAGCTTTGTGCAAAGGAGAGACCGATAGTGATTGGTTTTGGCGGAGTGATTCACCGTGGACGAATCGGACCGTGGATTAGCGGCGTAGCCGTGAACCACGTTATATCTTGGTGTTTGTATTGCTTGTTTCTATTTTGCTTGTCTTTATTTATATTTGTATATTCCGCTTGCGCTAACGTTTTGTAGACGAGCAAAATACCGCCATCCAAACGAAAAGGGCTATTCACCCCCCTCTAGCCGGCCATCCGATCCCTTACAGATACGGATAGAGACGATTCTTACGAGGATCGTTCCGGTTGATGCCGTTCCCGCTACACGTCATACGAAAGGTATAACGTAAATAAATTTCTTTTATTGCAAATTTTAATTTACGGTTATGTCTACACTTGTTGTAATATGCATGCGTGTGTTGTGTGTGTTGTAATAAATATAGATTTATTATTTTTAATTTCTTCCGCTGTGCTCATGTTTACGAAACATGATCGAACACACACACGCCGCGGTGCCGGAAACCCAACAAGATGCACATCCGATATCTAATACCCATGATGAAGAAATAGATAGATTGACTTCTATAACATTTATACCTGAAGTAGAAGTCTCACTTCTCTTCTTCTTAAGATCTTTCAGGTATGCTTTGCAGTTACGCTTTCAGTGTCCAGCTTCCTTGCAGTGGAAGCAAGCCCCTTCTTTGGCCACCCCTCCTTTGGGTTTAAGTTCTTTGCCTTTTCCCTTGGCTTGAGACTTTCCCTTACCTTTAGGCTTTCCCTTGCCTTTCTTCTTTAGCACCATCAAAATGGAGTCAGATTTTCCCTTCTTAAGGTTGAGCTGAGCAGTTCTCAACATGATGAGCATCTCAGGCAGTGGCTTATCAATTTCATTCATGTTGTAATTCATGACAAATTGATTGTAGCTTTGTGGCAAAGGCTGCAAGATCAAGTCAGTGGCCAGCTCTTGGCCAAGGGGGAATCCCAATCTTTGTAGGTTTTCTACGTACCCAATCATCTTGAGTACATATGGACCTACGGGAGTCCCATATTGCATTTTGGACCCAAACAATGCCTTAGAGACTTCATATCTCTCGTGCCTTGCTTGTCCTTGATATAGTTGACGAAGATGTTTAACCATATCATAAGCATTCATGAACTCATGTTGTTTCTGAAGCTCAGAGTTCATGGTCGCAAGCATTAGACATGACACATCTAATGCATCATCTTAATGCTTCTTGTAAGCATCTTTGTCAGCTTGCGAGGTAGTGGCAGGAGGTGCCTCTGGAATGGGCTGCTTCATGATGTACAGTTTCCTTTCTTGGGTGAGAATGATTCTTAGATTCCTGTACCAGTCCAGGAAATTTGCTCCATTGAGTTTGTCCTTCTCATGGACAGAATACAGAGAGAGAGTGTTCGTGTTTGTCGAAATAGTTATCTACAACATACAATGCAGAGAATTAATATCATATTCCTTTTATCATTTAATTAGGCCTTTAATCAAATGATGCTCCCACTGAATTTTAGGAATTTTGTAGAATCGAGTTATGGATGTGGTCAAACCATATTTCTAGATTCATACAAACTGGCTATAATTCCTGCGGGACAAGATCCACATCATACTAAGCCTTGAGTTAGCTTTGGCTAAATCGCCCAAGACTTAGTATGATCGGTGGGTAACACATTACCGATTACATCTTTATGCAACTCTTGTTTATAGGATCAAGACCCACATTTATAAAAGACCTTGAGTTAGCTTTGGCTAAATCACCCAAGATTTAGTGTAAATGCGATCTTATCTTTCCAACGTTTGGAATATGCCTATAGTTCTACTCGATCCAATTGAGTTAATTAGTTTTACTCAATCTAATTGAGCTTACTCTAACCCAAGCCATGATAGGCGGGACCAAGATTGTCCCTCCGCACCCTACCAAGATAATATGTGTTGCTCTGCTTTGGTAGATTCAACAACTACAAATGATCGAGGTAGTGATGGGTATCAACGACTTGGTAGGCATTTTTTGAGTTGATTCGATTAAGATCTAATCTAATCGTAATGTGTATCATATATGCATTGAGGCCTTTATTATCCTATACTAGCATGCATCACATACATACAAGCATTATTCTAGCATGCATCATATACATACAAGAAAAATATCCTAGCATGCATCATATACATACAAGAAAAAATATCCTAGCATATGCATCATATACATATATATATATATATATATATATATATATATATATATATATATATATATATATATATATATATATATATATATATATATATATATATATATATATATATATATATATATATATATTATTTGTGGTTAGGTCATGGCCCTACTACGATCTTCTCAAGCCAATGAGAAGATCGGACGGTCAACCTAGGGTTAGCGGCTTCTCCAAGCGCCTCCTTTGACCGCCATGTGTCGTCGGCACCCTTCTTGTAACTCCATCTAGAAGTGGACCTTCCACCGCTCCATTTTTGTACATTATAAACATGAAACTCGAGTTACATTCGAGTCTAAAACTATTTACAACTAGAATTTTAAAAACAAATCACAAAACACATCGCATGCCGTATTATGAATTACAACACATTAACATCCAATCATATTGGGGTTCTTGGGCCATGACCATCATAGAATTATACATAATACTAAATTATGTATTTTACAGAAAATTTCTATAATTTTTCCTTTTTTTTCAATTTTATGAGTCACCTCTCTGTAACGGTCCCGCTAAGCGGTTTCTGGGCGCGATCGCGGGGCAAGGCCCCTTTCGGGGATAGGGGAAGCACCCCTACTCGCAAAAATAAACTTTGCGAGTGTCCCTACAAGATCTTACAGTGACTTAAGTCACTTTCCCAAAAACCTAAAGTGAGAACTCGCCGTTTCAGAGAGTTTTTCTCGGCGGTTGAAGCCTACAAGTGTCCCAACACTTGTTGCTTCGACTCTTTAAGAAAAATACCCAAAAATTCTATAAAAATAGGAAATTTACAGAAACTTAAAAATATGTAAATTTTATATCTAATACAAAAACTATAAATATGAAATGCATACATACTTCGCACGTGGCTTTGATACCACTGTTAGGTCTAACCGAGCCGTAAAAACCGCTTTTTGCATTGCGGAAACCTCGGAAGCCCGGCCACAGATCCGTGCAAAGATATATAAAATAAAACATGTATGTATTTAAAGATCCTAGATCTACCTTAGATCTACAAGATAGAGTGTTACCCTCGTAGCGACGCCCTTTGCTTATCCCGCTCGTCCAAAAGCTTTGCCGGAACATAAGAGTGTCAAGTGTACACTCCTCTATTGGTATCCACATTATACTACAAATTTAATAACACATACATGCTTCGCATGTGGCTCTGATACCATTATTGGGTCTAACCAAGCCGCAAAAACCACTTTTTGCATTGCGAAAACCTCGGAAGCCCGGCCACATATCCGTGCGAAGATATATAAAATAAAACATGTATGTGTTTAAAGATCCTAGATCTACCTTAGATCTACTAGATAGAGCGTTACCCTCGTAGCGACGCCCTTCCCTTATCCCGCTCGTCCAAAAGCTTTTCCGGAACTCCAGAGTGTCAAGTGTACACTCCTCTATTGGTATCCACACGGAAAAATGATGGAGAAAACACAACCTAGAGTGTGCTAGCAGCACTTGGATGGTTCGGCCAAGATAGAGGATTGGGAGAGAAAACTTGAGAGAAGAGCAAGGAAGAAGATGAAGTTAATCCAAATAACTTCACACTAATGCTAAAGTGGTCGGCCACTCTTGGATGGGGGGTTACAAGCATGCATGTAATTCTAAGAGCCAATGGCTCTTGGTCTCCCTCATGAGGTGGCACCACATGATAAGTCCATGATGATGTGGAACATCATCATTGGCCGGCCCCCATGCCAAGTCATCATGACATGGCAATTGGTCAAGTTAAAATTGACCATTCATCTTCCCTCTAAAGTCAAGTCAAACTTGACCTCTTATCTCCCATGGTTGATCAAATCTAACCACTTGACTCAAGTCAATTTGATTTAATGAATCTCTATTCATTAATATAAATTGACTCAATGAATCAAATCTAAATTAGACTCATTCAACACTTGAATCAACTTGAGTCTAACTCAATTAGTCTAATTTGGATTACTCTTAATCCAATTTGGTTCATCCCATGAACTAATCCTCATGGTTCATCATATGAACCTAATCTCCATTCAATTGCCCTTTGTGTGTGACCCTATAGGTTCTTGTAACGTTGGCAATGCCCCTAAACCAATTTAGGAACATAAGCAATGAGCAGTATCTAGCAACACATCATTGCTACCCAAGTTACAAGAATATTGAGCTCTAACATCACCTTTGTGACTACTAATTGTGACTCTCACAATATGTGACAATGTCCCTCTATCCTTGACATCTAGATTGACCAATTGAGGCATAGACCATGTCATCCTCAGTACAATCTATATCTTGAACTCCAAGTAGACTCACTCTAATCAAATGAGCTCAATATCTCATATTGACTCATTTGGGCATGGCCATGCACTTCATGGTCTCACTCTATCAAGAATAACGATGTCTCGCCTCTCATATAGGAGGAATATATCTCATCTACATCACTCACATCCCTCCGCATAATTTGTTACATACCCAGTAATCGCCTTTATAGTCCACCCATTTACGGGTGACGTTTGACGAAGCCAAAGTATGCAACTCCTTATGTAGGGAACTATGGTGACTTCAGGTCCAAGAACTAATAATCATACTAATAGCCACATGAGAAAGTATATGACACTTATATAACGATCCATGATACTTTCTCATGGTGGGTCATTCAGTATACATTCTCCAATGCATACCCATGTGTCAACTTGATATCTCATATCCATGACTTGTGAGATCAAGTCATCGAGTTGACCTATATGCTAGTCTCTACGCATTAACATTGTCCCTGAATGTTAATACTTGACTAGGAATGATTAAGAGTAGTGTTCTCTATATCATCTCATTATCGATTCAACCAATCGATTGATATAGATAAGAACCTTCTACTCAAGGACGTTATTATACTTAGTTTATTTGGCACCAATACAAGTAAATATAATAACCATGCCTTTATGAATAGGAATATGATACAATAAAGTCCATACAACAATCATCACATGATTGACTCTAGGGCTTTCACTAACACTAACATGTAATGTGCACACAAGCTACTCCCTAATCCTAGAATCGAAGGAACTACATCATGTATATAAAGGAGGAATCACAAAGCATGTACATGTTCAAATACATCAGAAATAAAACACAGGAACAAGGGATTACAATGCTTTCGTGGTCTTCTCTTAGGTGTTGAAGTGCAAAGCGTGGACCTCCAGCGGCGTTCCTCCTCCCCGTTGCGAGTTCTTGAAGCTTTTTAGGGCTTCGGTGTGCCGTCCTAGCCATCGTGCCTCCCCCCTAGGGTTTGGGCAGAGCTATCCTTATATAGACACCACCTCGGACCGTTGTAAAATTCAAAAAAAGCCCTAGTTGCGCAAATCTGGCGAGCCACCACATGACCTTGTGTTTCCACATGGCCAGGCCGTGTGCGGCCCTGAGGTGGCTGATCTCGCCCATTGGATACAGCCGTGTGTAGTCACACCCCCTGGTCGTGTCTCACTTTGTGTCTAGCTGCAAAATATCCTTCTTTTACTCTAAAAGTGCGCATTTTCACCCAAAATGCTAACCTGCACACAAAAGTACAAAGAGCATACCTCCGAACTAGAAAATAGGAAATGCGTGCAAAATAGAGTGACATATGCATGAAAACTAACATAAAACGTAATGAGATGTGAGTAGAAACTACTCCTAAAACCCTATATATTTTTCTCACATCATAAATCAAGGAGCATAACATGTGCTAGTCTCACAGAATTGATGATGTATGATATCATCAATTCATCGACTAGGGATAGTTTCAATACTTGCATATTTATACATGATGAGATACCCATTAATTGTGATCCAATCACAATTTCTCTCTTGCTATGCATCGTATTGTGGACTTAAGTACATGAGTTTAAGATCCAATCAAATACATAGATAATGTACACTCAAATAGTGAATTATATTAATAACTTCTAAGGCGATTGCCTTAGGACACCTCTCAATTACATCAAACTCCCACTTGGCCTACAGTCAATCACCTTGGTATCTAATATCATAGGTCTCTATATGCCTCTCGAACTTTTCTTGGGGAAGAGGCTTTGTCAAGGGATATGCTAGATTCCTATCAGTGAGAACTTTCTCTATTTGTACGTCTCTTCCACCTATGATCTCTCTAATCAGATGGTAACGATGTAGTACGTGTTTGGATCATTGATGAGACCGTGGTTCCTTCGCCTGTACAATGGCACCATTATTGTCACAGTAAATCGGTAATGCTTCAACAATGCTCGGAACTACTCCAAGTTCAGTTATGAACTTCTTGATCCAGACCGCCTCTTTTGCTACTTCAGAAGCTACAATGTACTCTGCCTCCGTTGTAGAATCAGCAATGGTATCTTGCTTGGAACTTTTCCAACTAACTGAACCTCCATTCAAGATGGATATGTATCCAGACTAAGATTTGGAATCATCCTTATCTGTCTAGAAGTTGGCATCAGTATACCCACTTACTACTATATGACCTCCTCCATATACCAAGAACAAATCCTTAGTCCTTCTCAAGTACTTAAGGATTGTCTTGACAGCCACCCAATGGTCCATACTAGGATCCGACTGGTTTCTACTCGTAATGCTCAAAGCGTACGATACATCGAGCCTCGTACATAACATAACATACATGATCGATCCTATAGCTGACGCATATGGGATCTGACTCATGCGAATCCTCTCGTCTTCCGTGTGCGGGCACATAGACTTCGAAAGGTGAATCCCATGCCTCATGGGAATAAACCTTTCTTGGATTCTTCCATGCTAAACCATTTTAGCACTTTGTCTATGTATGTAGACTGCAAAAGACCAAGCAACTGATTCAATCTATCTCTATAGATCTTAATCTCCAAAATAGAGGTTTCTTCTCCCATGTCTTTCATGGAGAACATTTTGGACAACCAGACCTTAACTGTTTGTAAAATAGGAATATCATTTCCTATAATTAATATGTCATCGACATACAATACTAGGAACATGACCACACTCCCACTAACCTTTTTATACACACAGGGCTCCTCAGGATTTTGTAAGAAATTAAACTATTTGATTGCCTCATCAAAATGGATATTCCAACTCCTGGATGCTTGCTTCAATCCATAAATGGAACGTTGAAGCTTGCATACTTTTTTCTTGTCAATTGATGTGAAACCCTCAAGTTGTATTATATATACATCCTCAGACAGGTTTCCATTAAGGAAAGATATTTTCACATCCATCTACCATATCTCATAATCAAAATGAGCTGCCATGGCTAGGAGTATCCGAATGGATTTAAGCATAGCTACTGGTGAAAAGGTTTCGTCATAGTCAACACCTTACCTTTGACGATAGTCTTTTGCCATTAATCTAGCTTTATAGGTAATAATATTACCATCCATGTTAGTTTTCTTCTTGAAAACCCACTTGCACCCTATAGGCGTTATGCCTTCGGGTGGGTCTACCAAGTTCCAAACCTATTTTTCATACATCGAATCCATTTCCAATTTCATGGCTATTAGCCATCTATCCCTATCTGAACTGTTCAATGCCTCTTCGTAATTAGTAGGTTCCTCATCATCTATTAGCAACATGTTATTAGATTCACTTATGAGAAATCCATATCGCTTAGGAATCCTACGTGTCCTACTAGATCTACGAGGAGGTGGTGTATTATTAGGTTCAACTATTACCTCATCCGAATGATTAATCAGCTGTGGTTCTTGACTAGGCGTCTCTTCTGTGTCTATTAGAGCCTCTTGAGCTACACTTAGTTCAACCTCACTCCCATTGTTTTTGTTGGGTTTTCGGCACCACGGCGAGTGTGTGTTCGAACATGTTTCGTAAACATGTGCACAGCGGAAGAAATAAAAATAATAAATCTAATTTATTACAACACACAGACCACACACATGCATAGTACAACATGTGTAGACATAACCATAAATTCAAATTTTGCAATAAAAGGAAATTTATACTACGTATACCTGACGTATCACGTGTAGCGGGAAAGACATCAACCGGAGTGATCCTCGTTAGAATCGCCTCTATCCATATCCATGCCGAGTATCTTCAGGATGACTTCACAAAGTCATGAGCCTTGTCTTCGTATGAGTTACTAGCCTCGTGTTGAAGATGATGTGATCGAGAGAAGATCACGATCCGAATCAAAATTCGGATCCAAAACGAGTCCTCAAAAACTCGCTTCTCCGGAGAGGTATTCATCAACCGTTTGACGAATCCTTCGTCCTCCACCTATGAGAATTACCGGAGATCGAATCCCCGGCAAGGAAGCCGCTGTTGGAGCTCCAAACGTCGTCCAAACGACTCTCCGACACGAAATAAACAAGCTGTCCAGAAAACTGGACAGCTTTGGTGGAGGAATAGGGCCGGCCAAATAAGGAAGCTAGATGCTCACCTTGTCGCCGGACCCAAAGAAGATCACCGGAGGGTTGCCGGAGGATCACCGGCTGAAGCTTGGACGCCGGAAACAAGCTTTGACGGCGGCACAAAGCTGGGTGGCGGGTAGGGTTGGGCGCCGACCACTAGAGGAGAGGAGGGGTGGGCGGCAACTAGGGATTGCTTGGATTAGGGCTTAACAAAACCCTTAAGCCCTATTTTATAGAGAACAAATTCTCCTAATGGTTATCGGATCATAACCAAAAGCCCGTTAACCCGCTCCATTAATTTAAGTTAAAATAAACCAAACCATATTGGTCTATTTTAAGTAAAAACGAACTGAACCAACTTTGGTTCATTTGTTTAAAACAATCCAAACCCTTTTGGTTTATTCTCCACCATTGGATTAGAACCAAACCAATTTGGTTCATCCATCATGTCTTCATAAGACATGACCCATCCATGCTTCCATTGCGCCTGAAACGATTTCATGCCCGCTCCTTGTTTGGTCCAACCAAACCAAGTTTCTCTCGGTCTGAGAATCTCATTCTCAAACTCGTTTTAAATCCTTCGGATTACGCTCATTGTGCGTGTGACCAAATAGGTTATCGATTTATGTTGGCCGTTTATAATTAACCATTAATTATAGAACGATCATGAGTGGCACCTAGTAGTACATCATGATCCCCAATTAACCGAAAAGATCAACGGTTGATCCAGAACTATTTCTGAAACCCTTCAGCAGCTACAATGAATCGTTCCCTATTCCCTTCACTTATCTTATACCCACTTGGTTCAGGACATGGTCTATAGTGTCAGTCCCCACTAGGTTGACTACGTCACACCTAGCCCAAGTATCATTTCCTCGTCCTACAGATTCTAGTTACTGCACATGTATCGAAGAGTACCTTACTCTAAACATGTAATGATTTAGCCAAAGACTTTAGTAACAATTCGACGAGAGGCCATGGGTATACATTGTTAGTTATAGCCCTAGAACCAATCATGTGATGGTTGAATAGGGAACATTTAGTATCATATTCTATAAAGGCAAAGGATTGGTTATTATATTTACGCCTTGCTTGTGCCAGCTAAATTAAATATAATAATGCCCTAGAAAAGTAGGTTCTTATCTACAGCACATCAATTGGCAGAATTGATTATGAGAGGTTGTAGAGAACACTTTCTTAAATGTTCCTAGTCAAGTATTAATATGCAAGGGCAATATTAATACATAAAGACTAGCATGTAGGTCAATTGATGACTTGATCTCACAAGTCATGGATATATGATATCAAGTTGACACATGGGTATATATTAGAGAATATATACTGAACTGACCCGCCATGAGAAAGTTTCATGGATCGTCATATGAGTGTCATAAACTTTCTCATGTGACTATTGGTATGAATAGTCCTCAAACCTGAAGTCACTACGGTTCCCTACATAAGGAGTTATGTACTTTGGTATCGTCAAACGTCACCCGTAACAGGGTGGACCATAAAGGCGATTACTGGGTATATAACAAATTATGTGGAGGGATGTGAGTGATGTAGATGGGATCTATCCCTCCCATATGACAGGAGTGATATCTGTGGGCCCCTTGATTGAGTAGAACTACTAAAACGCATGGTCATGCTCGAATGAGTCAATATGAGATATTGAGCTCATTTGTTTGAGTTAGTTTACTCAGGGATCAAGAAACACATAGATTGATCGAGGATGACACGGTCTATGCCTCATTGGTCAATCTGATATCAAGGATAGAAGGACACGGTCATACATTATAGTAGTCACGGAAAGGTTAGTCATATCTTGACTTATTTCGTAACTTGGGTAGCAATGATGTATTGCTAGATGTCGCTCATTGTTTGTGTATCTAAAAGAGTTTAGATCCATTGCCAACGTTATGAGAGCCTATAGGGTCACACACAAAGAGCATGATGATTAGAAGAATTAGTGCATTCTAGTTTGACTAGAATAATTTGGGAATAAGCTTAAGTACAAAATAGTTTTTGGACTTTAAGCTTAATGAGAATTTTAGCTTATTGATTTAATGAGATTAATTCAATATGATAAGCTTATTAATTTAATAAGATTAAATAAATATGTTATCATGATAGCCTAAGCTTAATTGATTTAATAAGATTAATTCAATATGTTACCTTATTGATTTAATGAGATTAATTCAATATGATAACATAAGCTTATTGAATTAATAAGATTAATTCAACATGCATGAATGCCACCTAAGCATGCCACCTAAGCATGCCACCTAAGCATGCCACATAAGCTTGATGAGGTGGGAGGAGACAAAGGGTTTTGACCTTTGGAATTTCTCCACATGTGGCCGGCCAAACAAGGAGTGTTGATTATTTTTCAATGCAATTGATTGCATTGAATGTGATAGGAGGTGAAAGGTTTTTCAATCCTATAAAACACTCCATGGGGTGGCCGGCCAAGTTGTTGAAGCTTGAGGCTTGGAGAGAGCTTGGTGGTCAGAGGCTTTGGTTGTGTGGCTTTTGTGAGTGTAGGCTAGCAAGAAGAGTGGTCTTCTTCTTCCTTTCTCTTTTTCCCTACCTTCCTCTCCTTTAGGGACTTCTCTAGCAAGAAGTAAAGGAGAGCTCTTCTAGTTTCTTTTTGTGAGACAAGATCTTGCTTGTGTGGATACATATAGAGGCACGTACATTTGAACGTGCTAAAAGATCCAACAAACCCAAGGAGAAGCGGGATTAAAAAGGGCACGCAACAAAGGTAATATTCTCCTATAAGATAGGTTTTTCTTTTAGAGAAATTTATTTTTTTGTACGAGGTTTTCTTTCGCAAGGATCACTTGGAAGGGATCCTATTTTTCCATTGCGCATATGCTATTTTACATAATAAAATCCCTACAGTGGTATCAGAGCCACTTGCGAAAGATCGTATAAAAAATAGGTTTTCTCTATTTTATATATGATATAGAAGTAGGATAAATTTTATTATGAGTTGATAATTTCATTAGCAATTTTTCAAACATAATAAAATATTCGATGTCTTTTAAAAGTTAAAATTGACATGGTGCATGGTTATGGCCTAGTCCCAAAAAGTTTGTGAATGTGTGTGTTGTAATTCTTAATACGGCCTGCGTGTCGTGCCTTTCTCCTAAAATTCTTGTTGTAAAATTAGTTTTAGACTCGAATGTAACTCGAGTATTTCTCCTTTTGTAATATACAAAATAAAGATGGAGGGTCCATTGGAAGATGACGTTACAAGGAGGAAGTCAACAACACAAGACAACCAAAAGGAAGCACTTGGGAGAAGATGCTATCCCTAGGTTGACCAATCAATCTTTTCATTGGCTTGAGAAGATTGTAGAATAAGGGCCATAACCATGACACGCTTAGTTAATATGTATGTGATGCATGTTAATTTAGCTTATATGTGATGTATGCTAATATGTATGTTATACATGTTTAAGTTTATTTCTTAATAAGTCAAAAATGATATGCCTACCAAAGTTTGGTACTCACTACTTCCTCGATCATTTGTTGTTGGGTTTGCCAAAGCAAAGCAATGCATTTTATCTTGGAAGAGTGTGAGTGGACAATCGTGATGTCCCGCTATCAAACTTGGTTATGACTTAATTAAGTTTTTCTTAATTAATTAAGAAAGTAGAGGCATATATTAGCTTTGAACATAAGTTTTAAAAAAAAATAGTTTTGTGTGATTTCTGAACATCAGCTTTGTCTTAGAAAGTGGTCGTTGCTCCGATATCAAAGAAGGCCTCGTATTTCGCCACTACCGAAGCTGGTTTAGGAATAAGCACTAAACTAATCTAAACTTAACCAAAGCTATTAAAGAGTTACATCATATGTAATTGGAAAAAGATTGCCTACCTAATCATACTACGTCTTGGGCGATTAGCCAAAGCTAACTCAAGATGAAGTATGATGTGGATCTTTATCCCATATAAATTTATAGCTAAATAGAAGCTAATGATGTAAGCAAAATGTGTTTGCCTACATCAATGATTAGCTCATATCAAAGATATGAGAATTTAGTGGGAGCCTCATTTAATTAAAGGCCTAATTAAATGACTTAGGTATGATACTTAATTTTGCATTTTAATGTTGTAGATCACCATGTCATCTAACATGACACACCCCCTCAACTTGCAATCTGTCCTAGAGAAAGGCAAGCTCAATGGAGCTAACTTTCTAGACTAGTATAGGAACTTGAGGATTATCCTCAAGCAAGAATGTAAACTGTATGTCCTAGAGCAGTCTATCCCTGAAACACCCGCCCCTGCGGCCACTCGTGCTGAAAAGGATGCTTATATGAAGCATCAAGATGACGCATTAGATGTGTCATGTCTTATGCTTGCCATCATGAACTCTGAGCTTCAAAAGCAACATGAGAACATGGATGCCTATGGTATGGTTGAGCATTTGAAACAACTATATCAAGGACAAGCTAGGCACGAGTGTTTTGAAGTGTCTAAGACTCTTTTTGCATGCAAGATGCAAGAAGGAACACCTGTAGGAACTCACATACTTAAAATGATAGGGTACGTTGAGAACCTTGAAAGACTAGGTTTTCCACTGAGCTAAGAATTGGCAACCGATGTTATCCTGCAATCATTGTCGGAAGCATATAATCAATTCGTCATGAATTATAACATGAATGAAATTGATAAGCCTTTGCCTGAGATTCTCAGCATGTTAAGAACTGCTGAACCGAATCTCAAGAAGAAAGTTAGTAACGTACTAATGGTCAAGAAGGGAAAAGGTAAGCGCAAAGGCAAGGGTAAGACCCAAGCCAAAGGCAAGGCCAATTTATCCACTTCAAAGGGTAAAAGTAAAGTACCTAAGGAAGGGGACTGTTTCCATTGCGGTGAGACTGGACACTGAAAGCGGAACTGCAAAGTCTACCTTGAGGAAGTAAAGAAGAAAAGAAGTGGGACTTCTGCCTCAGGAATACACGTTATAAAAGTTAATCTATCTATTTCTTCTACATGGGTATTAGATACCGGATGTGCATCTCACATTTGTACTAATGTGTAGGGACTGAGAAATAGTAGACTAATGGCAAAAGGCGAAGTGGACCTATGAGTAGGCAATGGCGCAAAAGTTGCTGCTGTAGCTGTAGGAACATATTCTTTGTCTTTGCCCACTGGGCTTATCTTAGAACTAGAGGAGTGCTTTTATGTAGCTGCATTAACAAAGAACATAATTTCTGTATCTTATTTAGACAAGAAAAACTTTTCTTTTATAATAAAGGACAAATGTTGTTCCATTTATTTGAATGAAATGTTCTATTGTAATGCACCACTTATGAATGGTCTCTATGTTCTAGATTTAGAAAACCCAATTTATAACGTAAATACCAAACGGTTCAAATCGAATAATTTGAACCAAACATATCTCGCAATCGCCGCTAGGTCACATAAATGAAAAATGCATATCCCAACTCCATAAAGATGGATTATTGGACTCATTTGATTTTGAATCATATGAGGTATGCGAATCTTGTCTTTTAGGAAAGATGACTAAAACTCCATTTAGTGGACATGGCGAGAGAGCGACGGACTTGTTAGGACTCATACATACTTATGTATGTGGCCCTTTCAATGTCGAAGCCAGAGGAGGCTATAAGTACTTTATTACTTTCACTGATGATATGAGTAGATTTGGCTACTTATATTTGATGAGACATAAGTCAGAATCCTTTGAAAAGTTCAAAGAATTCAAGAATGAAGTACAAAACCAACTTGGTAAGCGTATTAAGCTACTTCGATCAGATCGAGGTGGTGAATACCTTAGTCAAGAGTTTCGTGATCACCTGGCTGAGTGTGGGATAATATCCCAACTCACTCCACCTGGAACACCACAATGGAATGGTGTATCTGAGAGGAGAAATCGTACTCTATTAGATATGGTACGATCAATGATGAGCCAGACTGATCTACCTACTTCCTTTTGGGGTTTAGCTCTAGAGATAGCCGCTTTCACACTTAATCGCGTCCCATCAAAAGCCATAGAAAAGACACCATATACGTTATGGACTGGGAAGAGTCCCAAAATGTCTTTTATAAAGATTTGGGGTTGTGAAGCTTATGTTAGACATCAAGTCTCAGATAAACTAGGACCCAAATTAGATAAGTGTTATTTTGTAGGATATCCCAAGGAAACTAAGGGATATTACTTTTACAATCCCACACTTGGCAAGGTGTTTGTTGCCAGAAATGCTGTCTTTCTAGAAAGAGAATTTATTTCTAGAAAAACTAGTGGGAGTAAAATTCATCTTGAAGAAATTCAAGGTGAAGTTAACACTAAGGCTTCGATAGAAAATGAACAGGCACCACAAAGCATTGTGGATGAAGAAATTGTTGCCCAAAGAGTTGTGGAGCAAACACCTGTTCAAGTAGACCAACCTCTTCGTAGATCTGATATGATCCGTCATCAACCCGAGAGATATTCTTTTCTCTTGACTGACAACGGTGATGTATTGCTTGTCGATCTTGACGAGCCTACATCCTATCAAGAAGCTATGATGAGCCCAGATTTCGAGAAATGGCTAGAGGCCATGAGATCCGAAATAGAATCCATGTACACTAACCAAGTATGGACCTTAGTTGATCCACCTGAAGGGGTAAAACCCATTGGGTGTAAGTGGGTCTTTAAAGTAAAGACTGACATGGATGGTAATAAGCATACTTATAAAGGTAGATTGGTGGCTAAAGGATTCAAACAAATTCATGGTATTGATTATGATGAAACCTTTTCACCAGTTGCGATGCTTAAATCCATTCGAATCATACTTGCTATTGTAGCCTACCACGATTATGAGATCTGGCAGATGGATGTCAAAACCGCTTTTCTGAATGGAAAGCTACTTGAGGATGTGTACATGACACAGCCTGAGGGTTTTGAAGATCCAAAGCATCCTGGAAAGGTATGCAAACTGCAAAGGTCCATTTATGGACTAAAGCAAGCCTCTCGAAGCTGGAATCTTCAATTCGATGATGCAATCAAAAAGTTTGGTTTCATCAAGAATGAAGATGAACCTTGTGTCTACAAGAGAAATAGTTGGAGCACAGTTGTATTTCTTATCTTGTATGTAGATGACATACTTCTCATCGAAAATGATATTCCTCACCCACTGGAAGATGTGGTTAGGGAATTGTTTCTCGATGAAAGACTTAGGTGAAGCTGCCTATATTCTAGGCATCAAGATCTATAGAGATAGATCTAAAAGATTACTTGGCCTAAGTGAGAGTACATACATTGATAAAGTGCTAGATCATTTTGCTATGCAAAATTCCAAGAAAGGATTTCTGCCTTTATCACATGGTGTGAGTCTTTCGAAGACTCAATGTCCCTCTTCTAAGGAGGAGAGAGATCGCATGGATAAGATCCCTTATGCATCTACTATAGGGTCTATCATGTACGCCATGCTTTGTACTCGTCCTGACGTCTCGTATGCTTTGAGCATGACGAGTAGATACCAGTCGGATCCAGGTGAAAGTCACTGGATAGCAGTCAAAAATATTCTTAAATACTTACGAAGAACGAAAGAATATTTCCTAATATTTGGAGGCAATGAGGAGCTAATCAGAAGGGTTACAAAGTGATGCAAGCTTCCAAATGCATAAGGATGACTATAGATCGCAATCGGGTACGTGTTTTGCTCGAATGGTGGAGCCGTGGAGTCGGAAGAGTTCAAGGTACACAGCTTGCTAATTCTACAATAGAAGCGAGTATATTGTCTGGCCTCGATGCAAAGAAAGGAGGCTGTTTGGCTCCGCAAGTTCATCAGTGAACTTGGGGTAGTTCCTAGCATTGCAGATCCAATAGACCTCTATTGTGACAACAATGGGGCTATTGCACAGGCTAAAGGAACCTCGATCACATCAGCGGACCAAACACATATTGCGACGCTTCCATCTCATTCGAGAGATCATCGATAGAGGAGATGTGAGGATATGCAGAGTACCGACAGAAGCTAACATT
This sequence comes from Wurfbainia villosa, assembly GCA_025175895.1. Lineage (NCBI taxonomy): Eukaryota > Viridiplantae > Streptophyta > Magnoliopsida > Zingiberales > Zingiberaceae > Wurfbainia > Wurfbainia villosa. The sequence continues at coordinate 114,056,325 of CM045986.1, forward strand.
GCAGATCCATTGACCAAGGCTTTGGCACAAAGGAAGCATGATGGTCACACTAGGTCACTAGGTATCAGATATTATAGTGATTGGTACTAGTGCTAGTGGGAGATTGTTAGTTATAGCCCTAGAATCAATCATGTGATGGTTGAATAGGGAACATTTTGTATCATATTCTATAAAGGCAAAGGATTGGTTATTATATTTATGCCTTGCTTGTGCCAGCTAAATTAAATATAATAATGCCCTAGAAAAGTAGGTTCTTATCTACAGCACATCAATAGGCAGAATTGATTATGAGAGGCTGTAGAGAACACTTTCCTAAATGTTCCTAGTCAAATATTAATATGCAAGGGCAATATTAATACATAAAGACTAGCATGTAGGTCAATTGATAACTTGATCTCACAAGTCATGGATATATGATATCAAGTTGACACATGGGTATATATTAGAGAATATATACTGAACTGACCCGCCATGAGAAAGTTTCATGGATCGTCATATGAGTGTCATAAACTTTCTCATGTGACTATTGGTATGAATAGTCCTCAAACCTGAAGTCACTACGGTTCCCTACATAAGAAGTTATGTACTTTGGTATCGTCAAACGTCACCCGTAACAGGGTGGACCATAAAGGCGATTACTGGGTATATAACAAATTATGCGGAGGGATGTGAGTGATGTAGATGGGATCTATCCCTCCCATATGATGGGAGTGATATCTAGGGCCTTGATTGAGTAGAACTACTAAAACGCATGGCCATGCTCGAATGAGTCAATATGAGATATTGAGCTCATTTGTTTGAGTTAGTTTACTCAGGGATCAAGAAACACATAGATTGATCGAGGATGACACGGTCTATGCCTCATTGGTCAATCTGATATCAAGGATAGAAGGACACGGTCATACATTATAGTAGTCACGGAAAGGTTAGTCGGATCTTGACTTATTTCGTAACTTGGGTAGCAATGATGTATTGCTAGATGCCGCTCATTGCTTGTGTATTTAAAAGAGTTTAGATCCACTGCTAACGTTATGAGAGCCTATAGGGTCACACACAAAGAGCATGATGATTAGAAGAATTAGTGCATTCTAGTTTGACTAGAATAATTTGGGAATAAGCTTAAGTACAAAATGGTTTTTGGACTTTAAGCTTAATGAGAATTTTAGCTTATTGATTTAATGAGATCAATTCAATATGCTAAGCTTATTAATTTAATAAGATTAAATAAATATGTTATCATGATAGCCTAAGCTTAATTGATTTAATAAGATTAATTCAATATGTTACCTTATTGATTTAATGAGATTAATTCAATATGATAACATAAGCTTATTGAATTAATAAGATTAATTCAACATGCATGAATGCCACATAAGCATGCCACTTAAGCATGCCACCTAAGCTTGATGAGGTGGAAGGAGACAAAGGGTTTTGACCTTTGGAATTTCTCCACATGTGGCCGGCCAAACAAGGAGTGTTGATTATTTTTCAATGCAATTGATTGCATTGAATGTGATAGGAGGTGAAAGGTTTTTCAATCCTATAAAACACTCCATGGGGTGGCCGGCCAAGTTGTTGAAGCTTGAGGCTTGGAGAGAGCTTAGTGGTGAGAGGCTTTGGTTGTGTGGCTTTTGTGAGTGTAGGCTAGCAAGAAGAGTGGTCTTCTTCTTCCTTTCTCTTTTTCCCTACCTTCCTCTCCTTTAGGGACTTCTCTAGCAAGAAGTAAAGGAGAGCTCTTCTAATTTCTTTTTGTGAGACAAGAGCTTGCTCGTGTGGATACATATAGAGGCACGGACATTTGAACGTGCTAAAAGATCCAACAAACCCAAGGAGAAGCGGGATTAAAAAGGGCACGCAACAAAGGTAATATTCTCCTATAAGATAGGTTTTTCTTTTAGAGAAATTTATTTTTTTGTACGAGGTTTCCTTTCGCAAGGATCACTTGGAAGAGATCCTATTTTTCCGTTGCGCATATTCTATTTTGCATAATAAAATCCCTACATACATCTCCTCGCAAGGAGTGGTAAATCCTTTATAGGCTATTCAAACACCTTCGATCACTTCGACTTATACCCAATCATCCTGGGTCCACATCTCCTCAGAGATGCTTGCTTAAGATGTCAAAGCATAAGTCTTTATGATTAAGATGACTTGAATACCGCAAGTCAAAGGAACATCGCACTTAAGCTGCAGTAAGAACTTCATTGACATATCTATATATGCAGAGAACCATATGAAGTCTTACGACTGGTCACTCCAATGAACTAGTTACCATAACTAGCATCCATGATTAACTCTGGACATCACAATGTCTCCAGCCAGTGAGAATCAGCTGCTTGGATACACCAAGGAGTATACCTTGTGCTAGTCTCGACAGAATCGATGGTGTCCAAATCCATCAATTCATCGACTAGGGATAATTTCGATACATCACAATTACACATGTAGAGATACTCACTAGTTGTGATCCAATCACAAATTCTCTCATGCTGTGAATCGTATCGTGGACATTCAGTAAATGAGTTTAAGATCTAATCAAATACATGAAAACATGTATGCTCAAATAGTGAATCTTCATTTATCATATAAATGGTTCAAACATAAGGCGATTGCCTTAGGACATCTCTCATATAATACTAACAAACTCCCACTTGGCCTAATGCCAGTCGCTACGGTATCCAATACCATAAGCTCTAACATGACCCTCAAACTTACTTTGAGGTAATGTCTTAGTCAAAGGATCCGCTAAGTTCCTTTCAATGGGGATTTTCTCGATTTGTATTTCCTTCCTACTAATGATCTCTCTGATCAGATGATAGTGGCGAAGCACATGTTTGGATCGTTGATGAGACCTTGGCTCTTTCGCCTATGCAATTGCTCCATTGTTGTCGTAGAAGACCGATATTGCTTCAACAATGGCTGGAACCACACCAAGTTCATGAATGAACTTCTTGATCTAAACCGCTTCCTTTGCTGCTTCTGAAGCTACAATGTATTCTGCCTCAGTGGTAGAATCCGCTATAGTGTCTTGTTTGGAACTTTTCCAACTCACTGTGCCCCCATTCAAGGTGAACACGTATCTAGACTGAGACCTGGAATCATCCTTGTATGTCTGGAAGCTGGCATCCGTATACCCGCGTATCACCATGTCCCCTTCTCTATATATTAGGAACACATCCTTAGTTCTTCTCAAGTACTTAAGGATTGTCTTAACAACCACCCAATGATTCATTCCTGGATCAGACTGGTATTTACTCGTGACACTCAAAGCATACGATACATCGGGCCTCATACATAACATAGCATACATGATAGATCCTATTACGGATGCATAGGGAATCTTACTCATGCAAATCCTCTCGTCTTCTGTGCGCGGACACATAGACTTCGAAAGGTGTATCCCATGCCTGATGGGTAGGAAACCTTTCTTGGATTCTGACATGCTAAACCTCTTTAGCACTCAGTCTATATATGTAGACTGTGAAAGACCAAGCAACCGTTTCGATCTATCTCTATAGATCTTAATCCCGAGGATGTAGGTTGCTTCTCCCAGGTCTTTCATGGAGAATGTCTTGGACAACCAAATCTTAACTAACTGTAAGACTGAAACATCGTTTCCTATAAGTAATATGTCATCGACATACAATACTAGGAACACGACTGCACTCCCACTAACCTTCTTGTACACACAAGGTTCATCTGGATTTTGTGAGAAATCAAACCTTTTGATTGTCTCATCAAAATGGATATTCCAGCTCCTGGATGCTTGCTTCAGTCCATATATGGAACGTCGCAATTTGCATACCTTGGTTTTATCAACCGATGTGAAACCCTCAAGTTGTATCATATACACGTCCTCGAGCAAGTTTCCATTAAGGAAAGATTTTTTGACATCCATCTTCCATATCTCATAATCATAATGAGCCGCTATGGCCAGGAGCATCCGAATGGATTTAAGCATAGCTACAAGTGAATAGGTTTCGTCATAATCAACACCTTGTTTTTGACGATATCATTTCGCCACCAATCTAGCCTTATAGGTAATCACATTACCATCCATGTCGATTTTCTTCTTGAAAACCCATTTGCACCCTATAGGCTTTATGCCTTCAGGTGGGTCAACCAAGTTCCAAACTTGGTTTTCATACATGGAATCCATTTCCGACTTCATGGCTTCAAGCCACTTATTCCTTTCTGAACTTGTCAGAACTTCTTCATAACTAGTAGACTCCTCATCATCAATGAGTAACACGTCGTTCGATTCACTTACGAGAAATCCATATCTCTCAGGAATGTTACGTGTTCTACCAGATCTACGAAGATGTGGTGTTTCAATAGGTCCAGCCGATTGCTCATCACTATGAGTTACCGACTGTTGTACTTCACCAGGTATCTCATCAATGTCTATTTGAGTCTCTCGAGCCTCCTCAAGCTCGACGACACTCCCACTATTTTCTTGCAAGAGAAACTCTTTCTCTAGAAACACAGCATGTCTTGAAACAAACACCTTTTGTTCCACAGGATGATAGAATTGGTAACCCCTTGTTTCCTTAGGGTATCCAATAAATAGACATTTATCAGACTTAGCATCCAATTTGTCTGATACAGTCCGCTTCACATAAGCAGGACAACCCTATATCTTCAAGTAAGATACATGAGGTTTCTTACTATTCCATATCTCATATGGAGTAGTAGAGACTACCTTGGTTGACATTCTGTTTAATAAGTAAACAGCTGTCTGAAGTGCATAGCCCCAAAAGGACTTGGGAAGATTCGCATGATTCATCATTGACCTGACCATGCCCAACAAGGTCCGGTTACGCCTCTTAGATACACTATTATGCTGTGGTGTATATGGCGGAGTCCATTGAGACAATATACCATTGTCTCTTAGATAATCAAGAAACTCTTGACTTAAGTATTCACCACCTCGATCCGATCGAAGTATTTTAATACTCTTGTCATGTTGTTTCTCTACTTCATTTCTGAATTCTTTGAACCTTTCAAAGGCTTCAGACTTGTGTTTCATCAAGAACACATACCCAAACCGTGAGTGATCATCGGTGAAGGTAATGAAGTAGCTATTGTTGGGAGTATGGGGAATACAATCAAAGTCCCACATTGGTAAGACATGGAAAAGATCATGTGCTTATAAGAAAAAAGATATCTCCATTGGCATGTGGCCTTTTGGGTAAAGCCCAAAAATAAAACCATGAGGGCTTAGGCCCAAAGTGGACAATATCATGCCATTGTGGAGATATGTGGATCTTATATGCACTAACAATTGGTATCAGAGCCATGGTCCATGTCAAGCCATGAACCTCGAACGAAGGAAGTTGAGCTCCCACGTCCGGATCAAGAGAACCAGACATCAGGAAGGAAGTCTAGTTGGGTCGGGGGGACCGAACAACTGGCAGGAAGTCCTGGTGGGTTGAAGATCGGACATCAAGCAGAGAAAATCCTTTGAGGAGGGATAGGCTTGAGGGGGGGCCCAATGTGGTCCTTCGTTTGAGGGGGGGATTGTTGGGAGTATGGGGAATACAATCAAAGTCCCACATTGGTAAGACATGGAAAAGATCATGTGCTTATAAGAAAAAAGATATCTCCATTGGCATGAGGCCTTTTGGGTAAAGCCCAAAAATAAAACCATGAGGGCTTAGACCCAAAGTGGACAATATCATGCCATTGTGGAGATATGTGGAGCTTATAAGCACTAACAGCTATAGCCTCCTAAAGCTTGAGTTGACATAGGTTCACATACATCAGTATGTATTAGACCTAGCAACTCTCCCACTCGTTCACCTTTTCCTGTAAAAGGTAACTTAGTCATCTTGCCTTTCAAGCATGATTCACATGTATCGTATGAATCCAATTCAAACGATTCCAGAATTCCACATCGGTGTAATTCGGACATGTGTTTCTTGCTTGCATGACCAAGACGACAATGCCACATGTAGGAGTCTAATTGATTATCCTTTTGAGCACGCTTGTTGCTCACTTCGATATTGAAAATGTCACTGGATACGTCCAACGTATAAATACCATTGCTCAAAGTTCCAGTTCCATAAAGTACGACATTCAAAGTTATATAACAACAATTGTCACTAAATGTCAAATAGTAACCATTTCTATTTAAGCAGGAAATAGAAACAATGTTCTTTATTAGAGAAGGAACACAATAGCAATTGTCCAGTTCCAAGACTAGTCCACTAGGGAGCTTCAGTAAATAAGTTCCGATGGAGATCGCAGCAACCTTTGCTCCATTGCCAACTCGTAAATTTGACTCCCCTCTGACGAGTATTCTTCTATTCCTTAGCCCCTGTATGTCATTACATATATGTGAGCCACACCCAGTATCCAATACCCAAGTGTCTAAGGAAATAGAATGACAATCAATAACGAAGATACCTGAAGAGGATGGGGCATCAGATGCCTTCTTCTTCTTCACGGACTCAAGATAAATCTTGCAGTTTCTTCGCCAGTGGCCTTCCTTGCCACAATGATGGCAAGTGCTCTTTTGTGCTGGTTCTTCCTTCTTAGCCTTCTTGTTCTTCCCTTTCTACTGTTCCTTTGCCTTCCTCTTAGAACCTTTCTTTGAGGAATCAACTAACAGAACCGCCTTCTCCTCATGCTTCACAGAAGGCTCCACAGTCTTCAGCATATTGAGGAGCTCAGGAATAGTGGATTCTAATTTGTTTATCCGATAGTTCATCACAAATTGTGAGAAACTCTTAGGCAAACAATGCAGAATTAAGACAATACTTAATTCATGATCCATCACAAACCCGAGGGTGGCCAGTCACTCGATGTACCCGTTCATCTTTAGCACAAACTGTACTACAGACATGAAGGGTTTTGCTTATCGAGTTCGTGAGGGGAAACTTCACTTCCCAATACACCTTGGTTGTTTGTTCATGGCGATCCCATCGATGTCCCCGGATTAAAAAAATTTAATCCTATACAAAAGAAATTTCTCAAACAACCAAGTCATCGTCGTGCTATTCGTTTAGAGAGGTCACTTGAACAAACTCGTTGTTCAAGCGACCATTCTCTATTCTACGAGTAGCCGCGGAATAGACGATGTCCGGATCACCGGTTTTTGTGTTTATGTTCGGGATCCAAGTATTATTTAGCGACAAAAAGATTTATACCATGCTCATAATTGGAAAAACAAATACAAGCAAGTAACAAAAGAGAATAGAGAATAGATATACCTCTCAATCTTCTAATGTATGACCTTCCTCCTTTCGGACGTCGTGTGGGCGACGATCAATCAAAAGTTGAAGCTCCTAGATCACAAATCTTCCTTCCTTCCTTTTCCAAAGAAAGAGGAAGAATAGAAACAAGACTCTTCTCCTTCCTATAGCCAACCAACAAGCAACAAGGAGAATGCTTGCCGCCGGCCAACAAGGAGAAGGAGATTATCGTGGAAACCGGCCAAGACACCAAGGGAAAGCCCTATATCTTGTCTCCACCACCGAAGGAGAAGGGGAAGAGGGAGTTTGGACACTGGCCAAGGTCTGGAAAGAAGGTTGTGGGTGCCGGCCACCAAGGGAGAGGAAGAAGAAAGGAAAATACTTCCTTATTTGGTGTCGCCCAAGCCTCCAAAACCCTAAGCCTCCAAACCCTAATCCTTACTCTCCTAATTGCCGGTCATGGAAGAGGGGAAGAAGAAAAGGATGAGCACCGACCAAGGTCAAGGGGAGAAGTCTATGTGCCGGAAAAAACTTGGGAAGAAGAAGAAAAGAGCTCTTCCTTATGTTGCGACCCACCCCTATCTCCCAAACCCTAGCTGCCCAAACCTAATCCTAAACAAACTAGGATTCCTAGCCTCCAAAGGAAGCAAACCCTAATCCCCTAAGCCATCATCAAGTTGCCGCCCAAGCCAATAAGCCTTATTTATAGAGTTGGGTTTATGCCTTGGATTAATCTCCACCATTGGTTCTAGGGATTTAATCTCAACCGTCGGATCTAGAGATTTAATCTCAACCGTCGGATCTAGAGATTTAATCTCTACCATTGGATCTAGAGTTTTGTTTCTATCCATTGGATCTAAGCTTCATGAGGTGTTAATAGGCTACAATAGGGACCATGAGGAGGAGTTGGATCTTGGCCACCCATGGATCAAGCCCACATAAAGTCCGATCCATTAATGATAATCCAATCCGCTAAAGGATTATCATTGATCTACCTCACCAACCCCCATAAGATAATAAGGGCTCCATATATTATTTGTACATTTTCTCCCCATGTTTAAGATCTCGAATGTCCGTCGATTAATTAATTTACTGACCATTAATTAATCAACATCTAACTCCATGAGTAGTACCACTCAACCTTTTCATCATGCCGGACCAAGTCCACCTGCAGGGTTTACATGATGAACCTTATGAGCTCCTCAAGGGGACACCATCATCCTAATATATAGGACACAGTTTCCTCCTATAATCAATGGCACACCATATAAATAATATCATCTCCCAACATACCGAGCCTATCGATTTAATCTATAAATCTCGCCCATTGGTAAATCAAAGAGATGAATACTAAGTATATGTGCCCGTTATTATATCGGGATTAAGAGCATGTACAAAATAATATCTGAGGTCCGATTCGATTATGTAGTCAGTAATAAATCGAATCACCTCTAAATCGGTCCTGCTCAATACACACAAAGTGCACTAGTGTGATTCTATGGTCAAGACAAACCAATACCAAATCACACTACAACCATGCCGATGGCTTGTCTAAAGCCATCTCGGTTGTGAGCCTTTACTTATACTTTACAAGGAGCCGATAACATGATCTCCCGTGTGACACCACACACCATGTTATCTACAATGTAATGTATTAGACAATATTGCATTACCACAAAAATGCAAACAATGATCATGTGATTCTTATTTCAAAATAAAGATTTTCATACAAAAGATAGACTTTTCAGTATACATCCCTACAATCTCCCACTTATACTAAAAGGCTATACTGTCCTCATACTACCATACATCTGATTCCCCTTCCCTCCACAAGCCTATCAAAGCTCTCGCTAGAAGGGCCTTAGTGAAAAAGGGTCTACCAGGTCATCGTCTGATGCAATCTAGTCTACAACAACTTCTACCTCCTTTACGATTTCTCGTATCAGGTGGTACTTGCGCTCTATGTGCTTACGTGCCTTATGGGCTCGTGGTTCCTTCGAGTTTGCAACTGCACCACTATTATCACAATAAATTGTGATAGTTCTGGGCAAACCCGGAATCACATCTAAGTCCATCAGGAAGTTCCTGAGCTAGACAACTTCTTTGCGCCTGCCCAGGAGTCCACATACCTTCGGCTTCCATGGTGGAGTCACAATGGCTCCACCTCCCAAAGTAAACACAAAACCTGAGGTAGACTTACTGTTATCCCTATTAGATTGAAAGTCGGAATCCGTGTAACCCACAGGGAGTAATTGGTCTGCTCGGTAAACCAACATATAATCCCTAGTCCTTCTCAGGTACTTTAATATATGCTTTACCGTAGTCCAATGTCTCTATCCTGGATTACTCTGATATCTGCTGACCATGCCCACGATAAAGTAGATATCTAGTCTCGTACATAGCATCGCATACATGAGGCTTCCTACTACCGAAGCATAAGGAACCGCCTTCATCTCCTCTATCTCCTTAGATGATCTAGGACACATCTCCTTAGATAAAGGAACTCCATGCCTGAAAGGTAGAAAACCCTTCTTGGAGTTCTGCATGCTAAAACGATCCATAATCGTGTCTATGTATGAAGCTTGGGATAAGCACAACATCCTTTTCCTGTGATCTCTTATAACCTTGATCCCAAGGATGTGTCCCACCTCTCCCAAGTCCTTCATATCAAACTGTTTGGACAACCATACCATTACGTCTGACAACACCTTGATATTGTTGCCAATCAGCAAAATGTCATCTACGTATAGTACAAGAAATACCACTATGTTTCCGTCACATCTCTTGTATACACAAGACTCATCCGGACTTTGAATAAATCCATAAGACTGGATTACCTCATCAAAGTGGATGTTCCAAGATCTCGAAGCTTGCTTCAATCCATAAATGGACCGATTAAGCTTACATACAAGATGCTCTTTGCCTTTAGCAATGAATCCCTCTGGTTGCTTCATATAGTTGTTTTCCTCAAGACTTCCATTAAGGAAAGCTGTCTTGACATCCATCTGCCACACCTCATAATCCATATGAGCTGCTATGCATAAGAGAATCCGGATAGACTTAAGCATGGCTACCGGCGAAAAGGTCTCCTCATAATTGATACCCTCTTTCTGAGTATACCCCTTCACAACAAGCCTCGCTTTGAAGGTCTCAACCTTCCCATCTATTCCTCTCTTTCTCTTGTAGATCCACTTGCATCCAATGGTTTTTACACCATCGGGTGGTTCTACTAGCTCCCATACCTGATTTGAATCCATAGATTCAATCTCAGCATTCATTGCACTTTGCCAAGATACTGCATCTTTATCTTGGATTGCCTTGTCATATGTCCAGGGATCAGGTTCATGTTCGCCAGGGACCAAATCAGAAGATTCTCCCAAGAACATGAATCTATCAGGCTGTCTCATAACCTCCCACTACGACGAGGTATCTCCTGTGTATCCTCTGCAACACGCGGTGCAGTGACATGTGGTATATCCTCTTGTACCGGTGGTACTAAAGAAGTGACTTCCCCTTTTAATTCCTCCAGAACAATTTTACTCTTGGGCTTGTGGCTCATCACATAGTCTTCCTCTAGAAATCTGGCGTTCGTGCTGACGATCACCCTCTGATCTCTAGGACTATAAAACAAACCACCCTTCGTTCCTCTAGGATAGCCAACAAACATGCGTACTTCTATACGAGGTTACATGTGCTGGACTCCCCCATATTCGAATATGTCTTAGACTAGGCTTTCGCCCAATCCATAACTCTGTGGGATTAGAAGGCACTGATTTAGATGGAACCAAGTTCAGAATGTACATCGTCGTATCTAGAGCATATCCCCAGAACGAATCTGGCAACTCAGAATAACTCATTATCGATCTAACCATCTCCATAAGAGTCATATTCCTTCGCTCTGCTACACCGTTCTGCTGGGGTGTGTCAGGTACAGTCAATTGGGATTGAATCCCAACCTTTGATAAGTAGTTCCTAAACTCTCCCAAGAGGTACTCACCACCACGATCAGATCGTAGTGTCATCCATATCTTGAATAATCATCTATGAAAAAGATGAAATATTCAAAACTACCTCTTGCCTAGATAGACATAGGACCTTACGAATCAGAATGAACCAATTCCAACACATCTTTGGATCTATACCCCTTGACCTTAAAAAGGCCTCTTAATCATTTTACCCTCCAAGCAAGATTCGTAGGTTGGGAAATCTTCCACCACTAATGAACCCAAAGGTCCATCAGCTATCAACCTTTGAATTCTGCTTAGGTTAATATGACCAAGCCTAAGGTGTCAAAGATATGTTTGGTTCATCTTCGAAGGTTCTTTTCTCTTATTGGAATTAGAAGATGAGTTGTTAATTTCAATATGCATCGTGGGAGCTTGTGGTTCAAGTGCGTACAAATTTCCTATCAATGTACCTGAACAAATATTCTCCCTATTCCTTTTTATAACAATTCTGTCATTAAAAGAAATAGAATATCCATCCATAAATAATTTAGAAACTGAAAATAAATTCTTTCTAAATAAAGGTACATAAAGGGAATTTTCCAGAACCAAAGTTTTTATTTTTCTCAAAAGATAAATAAAACATCTCCCATTGCAATAGCCACCACCTTCGTGGCATTTCCCAAGTAAATGGTAATCTCTCCCTCAGCTCGTCGTCGGGTTTCCTGGAACCCCTGCAAAGCATTGCAGACATGATCAGAGGCTCCCGTATCTACACACCAGGTGCTGGTAGATAACACCGCTAACCATGTTTCAATGACTAGAGCAAAGGATATACCTTTGTTTTGTTTTGGATTGGGACAGTCCTTCTTCCAATGTCCATCCTGCTTACAAGTGAAGTACTTGCCTTTCGGCTTCTTCACTCCTCCCTGAGTACCTCCCTCCACCTTTGCTCCACCTTATTTCTTCTTCTTCTTGCCTTTCGGCTTAGAAGTAGAAACCTTTTGGGCAACCATGGCCTGAGTCTGAGCAAGCCTTTCTATCGGCTGGAGAATGATATCGACCTGGGTTTCCCCATCGATCTCAGCTCCAAGGACTTCTAGCTTATTCGCAGGCTTAAAAGGATACTCTTTGAAAAGTACATATTTGTACTCCTCAGTAGTTAAGACAATATCTAGATTCTTTTCCAATCAACATAATTATATACAGTAAGTTTATTTTCCTTTAGTATCACAACAAGTGGACTGAAAGTCATTTATGAAAATCCTAAGAATCACATAGATCATTACTTTAGATTTCCAAAAATTATTGATTCCTCAAACAATAAAATTTTAAAATCAACCAACACCTCAAAACACCGAGAATATCGTATGCCACGATCGTGTGGACGTATACGAATTCTACATTTGTAAGAGGAGGTTTTACCCATTAATTTTACTATCTTGTCAACCTAACTTTTTGACAAGTAAAATTAATAGTTGGTTCCTCTTTGGCCCTACAAATAAAAGCAGTGACTCCGATGGGGAGGATACTTATATTTGTATCTAAGTGTTCACTATTACTCGGTACCAAGGTAATTATCTCGGGTTATGTGTCTTCCGATGGGGAAGTACACACGCTCCTTGATAATTCCCTATAACCATATTTGACCTTGTGATCCGCAAACAAATTCATCCGATGGGGAGGAAGGCACTCAGAGCCGACTTGCAAGTTTGTTTGCATCACTTGTCAAATCGTAATGGAGGTCGTGGGAATTTTTAAAAAAATTCCCTCTCCCACTTAGTAATTTGAAATTGAGGAATTTTCCTAGCCTACGACATGCATATCAAACAAAAAGAAATAAATATGAAAAATAAATTATTTTCCAACTATTATGGATTTTGTCTTCAATATGTCTCCCGTCGCATCGCCATCTCGTCCGCTCCTCCTAGGCCATGTACGAGCCATCCGGAGATCCGAGCCGAGACTAAAACCTATTTTAATTTACATCCATCGATCCTATACTCCACGAGGGAGTGTACATGAAATCTAGATCGAAAGTAAAATAAAATAAACAGTGGCTAAATAATGCCGTATCTATTTTACAAAAAATCAAATACTAGCCTCGTCAACCCCGAGGATTCAACAAAATAAACATTTATACACATACAATCACATACACACATATGGCCATAATTGTAACGCCCGCCCTTATCTGCTCTCAGGGCGGCGCTACTGTTACTCCCCTTTTCTTTTTTTTTTAAACATACTACATATGGATCCTCTCACAACCTACGTACTTTAACAGGTCATCATAACTTAAACCTTCTTTTGCACATGCATCACATATCATATTCATCATTAGCATGTTAACATATCTTTCATAACATGCATACATAAAGATTCGTTCATGAGTTCTAACATTTCCAACCTTCTTAAGTAGATGATACTCATTAAACACAAGTCTTATAAGCGGAAGCAATGTCTTAAGTTGTTCTTAGAGCATATAAATACAAGCAGATAGTATAGGGTCTTCTTCCACCATGCCACTATCACACACACTTGGCCCCTCCTGCTACTTCCTCTAGCGCAGACTTCCTTTATCTGCAGTATATGGACAACATGAACTATAAGCATATAGCTTAGTAAGATCCTTGCCTACTCACAAAAGCCACAAACTTCATCAAGCAATTAGAACATGAGCATACTAGCATAAAGGACCTAAGTATTTCATGGAAACACTAATCAACAACATATCCATTGAATAAAAACTAAGCATGACATTGAATTGTTCATAAGCCAGTTAAGCATAATTAATCTAAGCTGGGCATAATTTGAACATAAGCATTATAACTACATAAAACTAAGCATGCATGAAAGACATATTCATAAGCGTTTTAAAACTTCACAATAAGCATTCCTAACCTAAGCATCCGTAACATCCTACATCTTAAACCTACATAAAGTACATAGGCACAAACATTCTTCAACTTAACCATGACCATTCATCAGGGAATCCAAACATGCATAAAGGACATAATCATAAGCATTTGTTTAACTTGAACATAAACATTTGTAATAGCCTAAATCCTAAACCTGCAGAAGGAACATACTCGCAAGTATTCATAAACTTAACCATAACATTCACCACATCATAAATTCTAAACTAGCATGAAGTACATAGTCGCAACATTCTTAACTTAACTCTAAACATCATAACTTCATAACAACTAGTATGCATAAAGAACATAGTTCGCAAGCATTCAGGGTATTTAACATGAGCATACACAATATCATAAAAGTCTTTTCTTTTCAAAACTTATACTTATAGATACTTCAATATCATCATAACTTCATAACATCTAGCATGCATAAAGAACATAGTTCGCAAGCATTCAGGGTATTTAACATGAGCATATACAATATCATAAAAGTCTTTTCTTTTCAAAACATATACTTATAGATACTTCAATATCATCATAACTTGTTTGGGGGGCCCCAGGTTAAGTACCACATAATGCACGTTCCCTAATAGGCTGGGGTAGCGAGCCACCAGTCCTATTAGAGCAAGACCTCTTACGTCTTACCAGGGTAAGACCTCTTACGTCTTCTTATGTCCCTATGGATTTGATTAACGACCACCTGACAGGTCGGGTACTTAACCTCTTGCAAAGTAAAATACTTAATTCTTTTCTTTTCTTGTCTTAATATAAAGAATGCTCTTGATCCCCAACATAAAAGGGAAGCATCTTAATCTCATCTTGTCATGAAGAGAGCTCTTGATCCCTACTTGAAAGGGAAGCATCTCCATCTTATCTTATCATAGGGAGAGCTCTTGATCCCTACTTGAAAGGGAAGCATCTCCATCTTATCTTGTCATAAGGAGAGCTCTTGATCCCTACTTGAAAGGGAAGCATCTCCATCTCAGTCATTTCATAAGGACACATGCATTCATAACATAAGAGTACCCTAAAGGGGTCCTAAGCATAAACATGTTCATCCCCCAAGCATATTTCATGGCACATTATATCATAAACATGAAGCATATTTCCTATACATATTCATGGCATATTAATTCACAAAACATGTTCCACCTCTAGGTATATTTCATGGTACCTTACATCATAGACATGAAGCATATTTCCTAGGCATATTCATGGCATATTAAATCACAAAACATGTTCCACATCTAGGTATGTTTCATGGCATACTATATCATAAACATGTTCATCACATAAGCTTATTTCATATTGCATTGAATCATAAACATATTCATCACACAAGCATAGTTCATGACATATAAACAAAAAAAACCATACCCTTAGCACAACTACATGTGGAGGGGGGTGTTTTCATGAAACCCTAACCCTAAAACCATGGGTTGGCCGAATCTTGTAAGGGGCTCAAGCTTGGGTTTTGTCCCCTAAAGTTCATTCATGAAGCCTTATAACTGATCATAGTATCATTAGAGATATTTTCATGCAACCCTAACCCTACTTTCATTGGTTGGCCGAATCTTGTAAGGTTAGATCTTTGGACTTTTGTCCCCTAAATCTATTCATGTAGGCCTATATCATAACCTAACTTTATAAGAGGGTATTTTCATGAAACCCTCACTCTAAGAGTCTTAATTGGCCGAAACATGTGGGGGTTCAAGCTTAGGTTTTGTCCTCTAAAGTTCATTCATAAAGCATTATTACTTAACCTAGTGTCATTAGGAACATTTTCATGCAACCCTAACCCTAATCATATGGGTTGGCCGAAACATGGAATGGGTTCAAACTTAGGTTTTGTCCCCTAGAATTCATTCATAAAGCATTATCATGGCCTAACCTCATAAGAGGGAGTTGTCATAAAAACCCTAACCCTAAAAAGCCTTGGTGGTCGAAACCTATAAGGGCACCAAGTTAGAATCTTTGTCCCCTAAAAGTTCCTATAGTGAGCATACAACCTATAGAAGTTCCCTAGAATCATTTTCATGAATCTTAGCCCAAGAAAACTTGATTGGCCGAAACCTACAAGAGCTACAACTTCATCTTTCTTTCATGAAATTTAACCTACGAAACTAATACACTGCAGGTGAGGGCGATGATCTACCAAAAGTTGAAGCTCCTAGATCGCAAATCTTCCTTCCTTGCTTTTCCAAAGCAAGAGGAAGAATAGAAACAAGGCTCTTCTCCTTCCTATAGCCAACCAACAAGCAACAAGGAGAATGCTTGCCGTCGGCCAACAAGGAGAAGGAGATTATAGTGGAAACCGACCAAGACACCAAGGGAAAGCCCTATATCTTGTTTCCACCACCTAAGGAGAAGGGGAAGAGGGAGTTTGGACGCTGGCCAAGGGCTGGAAAGAAGGTTGTTGGCGCCGGCCACCAAGGGAGAGGAAGAAGAAAGGAAAATACTTCCTTATTTAGTGCTGCCCAAGCCTCCAAAACCCTAAGCCTCCAAACCCTAATCCTTACTCTCCTAATTGCCAACCATGGAAGAGGGGAAGAAGAAAAGGATGAGCACTGGCCAAGGTCATGTGGAGAAGTCTATGTGCCAGCAACAACTTGGGAAGAAGAAGAAAAGAGCTCTTCCTCATGTTGCCGCCCAAACCTAATCCTAAACAAAGTTGGATTCCTAGCCTCCAAAGGAAGCAAACCCTAATCCCCTAAGCCATCATCAAGTTGCCGCCCAAGCCAATAAGCCTTATTTATAGAGTTGGGTTTATGCCTTGGATTAATCTCCACCATTGGTTCTAGGGATTTAATCTCAACCGTCGGATCTAGAGATTTAATCTCAATCGTCGGATCGAGAGATTTAATCTCTACCATTGGATCTAGAGTTTTGTTTCTATCCATTGGATCTAAGCTTCATGAGGTGTTAATAGGCTACAATAGGGACCATGAGGAGGAGTTGGATCTTGGTCACCCATGGATCAAGCCCACATAAAGTCCGATCCATTAATGATAATCCAATCCACTAAAGGATTATCATTGATCTACCTCACCAACCCCCATAAGATAATATGGGCTCCATATATTATTTGTACATTTTCTCCCCGTGTTTAAGATCTCAAATGTTCGTCGATTAATTAATTTACTGACCATTAATTAATCAACATCTAACTCCATGAGTAGTACCACTCAACCTTTTCATCATGCCGGACCAAGTCCACCTGCAGGGTTTACATGATGAACCTTATGAGCTCCTCAAGGGGACACCATCATCCTAATATATAGGACACAATTTCCTCCTATAATCAATGGCACACCATATAAATAATATCATCTCCCAACTTACCGAGCCTATCGATTTAATCTATAAATCTCGCCCATTGGTAAATTAAAGAGATGAATACTAAGTATATGTGCCCGTTATTATATCGGGATTAAGAGCATGTACAAAATAATATCTGAGGTCCGATTCGATTATGTAGTCAGTAATAAATCGAATCACCTCTAAATCGGTCCTGCTCAATACACACAAAGTGCACTAGTGTGATTCTATGGTCAAGACAAACCAATACCAAATCACACTACAACCATGCCGATGGCTTGTCCAAAGCCATCTCGGTTGTGAGCCTTTACTTATACTTTACAAGGAGTCGATAACATGATCTCCCGTGTGACACCACACACCATGTTATCTACAATGTAATGTATTAGACAATATTGCATAACCATAAAAATGCAAACAATGATCATGTGATTCTTATTTCAAAATAAAGATGTTCATACAAAAGATAGACTTTTCAGTATACATCCCTACAAGATGAACCTTCTTGCATCTTAGAGGTGAAGAGGATCCTGGAGACTTCGAACGTTTCGGATCTCGCTTGCTCATCAAACTGTTAGGGTAATCTCTTGTTGTGATATGGTTTTGATGTGTGTGGCAAAGGGTTTAAGTTAGGTTGTTATTATGATTTGATATGTGCGTTGGAGTCTTGCAGGACTTAGTAATTTGCACATGGAGCCTTGGTGGGTTCACAACTCATAACCTCGTGCTTGAGTCGGAGAAGGAGCATTACAGAGCCGTGCGCTTGATGCTGCCGAGGGACTGCCGGACGAGACGACTTGAAGCGAAGCCAAGGAAGCAGACTTCGGAGGCAAGAGACACAAAGGAGCATTGCAGAGTCGTGCGCCTGATGCTTCCGAGGGACGTGGCCACGAACGAAGAGAGCTTCGGCGAGGGACTTCGAGTGAGATGAGAGAATGAGTGAATTGTAAGTAGCTCATTAGATGAACTTGGCCGAATGGCTAAGTGTCGGATGAGTTTTCTCGACATCAGTCGACTGCCATGAAATGGAAGTCGACTGATCTGAGTCGAATGGGTTCGACTGGTATCCGATTGAGTTATTTTGGGGCCAACAGTCGACTACCATATGTGGGCAGTCGACTGCCAAGACCATCAGTCGACTGATTAAGAGGGTTTGGCCACATAACCACTCATAGTCGACTGGGCAGTCGACTACGGAGGTAGCAGTCGACTGATGGGATCTATCAGTCGACTACCAAGTGATCCGTTGGACTACAACGGTCAGGATCCGACGTGTTCGGAGGCCGTTGAAGTGGCGACAGTCGACTACCAAGGGCAACAGTCGACTAATGGTGGCCAACGGGAAGAAATAAGCCCTCTCTATAAAAAGAGAGGGTGTGGGCTTTTGGATGGCTAATGCTCATATTCCAAACCATCATCCAAGTGCTCCACAAGTGATAAACTCCTTCTTCTAGATCTATCTCACATCTATTATAAAAGAAGGAGTGTTCTTGAGTTGTAAGGGTTACTTCCACCTAGCTTAGTGCAAAGGAGAGACCGATAGTGATTTGGTTGCGGAGTGATTCACTGAGGACGAATCGGGGACCATGGATTAGCGGCATAGCCCTGAACCACGTTATATTTCGGTGTTAGCATTGTTTGTATTCCTCTTTGTTTGTTTGCTTGTCTTGTTGTTTCCGTTGCGCTAATCTTTTTGTAGACGAGCAAATTCCACCATCCAACGACAAAGGGCTATTCACCCCCTCTAGCCGACCGATCGATCACCTACAAGTGGTATAGAGCCAAGGAAAGCTTGTCGAGGACTAACCGCCACAACAAGCACATTCAAGAATGGTTGGCTCAAATATTCACCCTCCAAAGTTTGAAGGAGAATTCTCTTGGTGGAAAAAGAGAATGGAGGTATTTTTCGAGACCGATTTTGAAATTCTTTTGATTATGGAAAATGGTTTCGAATTGCCTAGGAATGAAGAAGGGGAGCCATTGGAAAAATCAAGATGGAGCAAGAGCCAAACGGAAGAGTATTTGGCAAATTCAAAAGTCAAACATCACCTCTACAATGTCCTCCCCCAACAAGAAGTAAATAGGATAGGGGAGTGTGCTAGCGCCAAGGAAATGTGGGAGAAATTAATAGAAATTCATGAAGGCACATCCGAGGTGAAACTAGCAAGGAGAGATGTCCTTCTCTCCCAATTATCCAACATCAAACTCGAAAAGGGAGAGAAGGTAAAATCCCTACACTCTAGATTTAAGGAAATTCTAACCGGTTTGACAAGTGTAGGTGAAAGGCTCTCCAACCGGGATATGGTAATGAAGGCCATAGATGTCTTTCCCCGGTCCTCAAGATGGAGCTCCATGGTGGACTCGTTTTACATCTCCAAGAACTTAGAAGTGAGCACCTTGGAGGAGTTCTTCTCAACAATGGAGTTCCACGAAACAAAGCTTGAAGGAATACAAGAAGAGCCAAAGTTTCAACCTTCAAGAGGAGTAGCCTTGATGGCACACAAGGGGAAGAAGAAGATAGAGATCCCCTCCTCCTCCGATGAAGCGTCTTCCTCCTCCTCCATGGATAGCACGGAAGAAGCCTATATGGTAAGAAGGGTAAGACGTGCATTAAAATATTTTCAATTTAATAAATCAAATGATAGGAGAAGAAGACCAAGGGGGAAGGTCATTTGCTACAATTGCCAAGGGCAAGGACACATAAGGGACAATTGTCCCCTCTTGAACAAAAGCAAGGAGGAGAAGAGAAAGAAGGAAGAAAAGAAGAAGAAGGGGAGCAAGAAGAAAAAGGAAGAAGAAAAGAAGGCCAAAGAAAAAGGGAAGGCCAAGGCATTCAAAGCAAAGACTTGGGATGACCCATCCTCCTCCTCCTCATCATCATCCGAGGAAGAAAATGCTTTTGTCAAAAATTTGGCATTGATGGCGTTTGACGACTTGGATTGCTCTTCCTCCGAAAATGAAGGATCAAGCTCAAGTGGAGAGAGCTCTAGTGAAGGGGGAGCCTCATCATCCTCCTCATCCGAAGAAGAGGACATGGAAACTATGGTAACTAACCTTTCACCTAGTAAAATAGTTTCTATGATTTCTAGTCTTACTAAGGATTTATTTAGAGCAAAGAAAAAGAATAAATGCATGCTTGAGCAAATTAAGGAATTAGAACAAAAAATAGAAAAAGCATGTTTTAATGATGATAATGATGATGCATGCTCACATGATAACTATATGCCTTTGGATGTTAATGATGCATGCATAGAAGAAAATAGGTCTCTAAGGGAAAAGGTAGACTATTTGACCAAAGCCCTAGAAAAATTTACTATAGGCTCCAATACCCTTAACATGATAATTGGGAGCCAAAGGGCAAGCTTCAACAAGAAAGGCCTAGGATATAAAGAAAAGAAAAATGAAAAGGCCTATAAATGTTTAATAGCTAGGGGTCAAGATAAAAAGAAGGTAATTGCTAGGAAATGGATCCCTAAGGAATTTTTAGTGAAGCCCATAGGCAAGAATTTATATTGGGTTCCAAAATCCATCCTAAAGGGTTAGGAAAACCCTAGGATAGTCAACCATATGGAATTCACCTATATCATATTGTTGGTTGACTTAGGATGGCGGGACAATATTTTTGAAATAGTGTTAGGTGATGATAATGCACCTAAAAATAGATAATTCATGTTTTAGGTGATATTTGCTTTATTATCATGATATAATACCTAATTCATGATAACAATTTGATGAATGCATTTATTTCATGATCATAATGTGAAATTAATTCATATACATCTTTATGATCATGTGGAATGATAGGATGATACTTAACCTTGATAGAATTGCATGAAAATAATGGTTAAGTATATACAAATACCTTTAGGATACATCTCACACTCACTATAGGCTACTTTGATTGAAAACTTAGCATGAGTGAGATGTTAGGATGATACAAATGTCCACTAATGCCTATGGCATTTAGATGGTCATTTAATGTATCAAAATAGCAATAATAGACCAATCATGGGGAAGGCTTATGTTTAATTCATAGACATATTGCCCAAAGATCATGGTTGGATATTTCATATGTTTTCAAAACAATTTCTTACTTTAAAATCCGTGTATTCATGTTTTGAAACAATTCAAAGCAAGACTATGTGTTAAAATGGATACTAACATGATCAAAACCTAGTGGTTTTTAAAGCTTTTGGATTTTTGACAAATCTTTGAAAATATAAGTATTTTTCATGGAAAACTATTTTTCATTAATAAAGAACCTTAAAAGAAATGTGTTCCCCAAATTTCACTATTTTTAGAATTTTCTGGAATTTTTATCAAATTCAGAAAATCGAATTTGAATTTATTATGCCACGATCGCCATATCGATAGTAACGTCTCGATAACATGCCCAGTAATCTCGTTTATCCACTTTTAAGGCATGCTTTAGTTTTTGTTTCTTTCTAGACTTGATGCCATAATGTATAAACATTGTTAATTATTTTTGATGGTGTCAAAGGGGGAGAAATGTGTATGTTTAAGTAAGGGGGCATATATTTAGGGGGAGTTTCATGTATTAAGGGGGAGAGTTGATAATCATGTTATTCACATGCTTTCCTTTCTTAATATGTTATCAAATGTTTTTACCTAACTTAAACGAGTTCATAACCTCGTGCTTGAGTCGGAGAAGGAGCATTGCAGAGTCGTGTGCTTGATGCTGCCGAGGGACCGCCGGACGAGACGACTTGAAGCGAAGCCAAGGAAGCAGACTTCGGAGGCAAGAGACGCAAAGTAGCATTGCAGAGTCGTGCGCCTGATGCTGCCGATGGACGTGGCCGCGAACGAAGAGAGCTTCGGCGAGGGACTTCGAGTGAGATGAGAGAATGAGTGAATTGTAAGTAGCTCATTAGGTGAACTTGGCCGAATGGCGAAGTTTCGGATGAGTTTTCCCGACATCAGTCGACTGCCATGAAATGGCAGTTGACTGCTCTGAGTCGAATGTGTTCGACTGGTATCCAACTGAGTTGTTTTGGGGCCAGCAGTCGACTACCATATGTGGGCAGTCGACTGTCAAGACCATCAGTTGACTGCTAAAGGCAGTAGTCGACTGATTAAGAGGGTTTGGCCACATAACCACTCGTAGCCGACTGGGCAGTCGACTATGGAGGCAGCAGTCGACTGATGGGATCCATCAGTCGACTAGCAAGTGATCCGTTGGACTACAATGGTCGGGATTCGACGTGTTCGGAGGCCGTTGAAGTGGCGGCAGTCGACTGCCAAGGGTAGCAGTCGACTGGTGGCGGCCAACGGGAAGAAATCAGCCCTCTCTATAAAAAGAGAGGGTGTGGGCTTTTGGATGGCTAATGCTCATATTCCAAACCATCATCCAAGTGCTCCACAAGTGATAAACTCCTTCTTCTAGATCTCTCTCACATCTATTGTAAAAGAAGGAGTGTTCTTGAGTTGTAAGGGTTACCTCCACCTAGCTTAGTGCAAAGGAGAGACCGATAGTGATTTGGTTGCGGAGTGATTCACCGAGGACGAATCGGGGACCGTGGATTAGCGGCGTAGCCGTGAACCACGTTATATTTCGGTGTTAGCATTGTTTGTATTCCTCTTTGTTTGTTTGCTTGTCTTGTTGTTTCCATTGCGCTAATCTTTTTGTAGACGAGCAAATTCCACCATCCAACGACAAAGGGCTATTCACCCCCCTCTAGCCGGCCGATCGATCACCTACACAAACAACTCATGAAGATGGAAGACTATGGCATTAGCATCCATATGCTCATGCTGCTTTTGCAGCTCAGGTACCATCGTAGCTAGCATGATGCAACTCGCCAATTCAGAATCTGCCACATGTTTCTGATAGGCCAACAATTGGTCTGGAGTTGCATCATCCCTAGGACGGTTGGAAAGAGGCTCTTCAAGGACATATGCTAGCTTTTCCGCCTTGAGAACAATTCTCAAGTTTGTAAGCCAGTCCAGGAAGTTAGGCCCAGCCAATTTGTTTGAATCCAAAATAGTGCGCAAATTCAAAGACGTCATGATCAATCGATTAACCTAGAAATACAAAACGAGCATATATGAGAAAATGATTTTAAAATGCATCAATATACATTCATAAATCCCATTCATTTTTTGAATTTCAAAAACCCCAAAATCACTTCGGGAGATCGTAGGTCCATCTCCGAATGGGCTGATATCCAACATAGATATGAACAACCTTAGAGAGAGTCCAACAAGCCATTCATAACTACGAAGGTAGGTATCAAATATACCGATTGCATATCACATATATGAAACTATCACAATGTGCTATCAACTAATTGAATGTTCACACATACATCGGGTTGTTAACACATTAACAAGTATGCATCATATGCATAGCACCCAACTTCACCTCCCTTCACATCGACCTTGGAGATAGTCCAACAAGCCGATGCTCCAGGTTAAAGCCAATCTATTAATCGAGAAATAGTTTTAATATGGTTAGAGCACATTCAACCAATTAGCCCGGCTTGGAGAGAGTCCAACAACCAAAGCTAACGATTGACCTCTGACTCTTACCATATTAGTATTAAACTACTCCATGGTTTGAACATGTTCGGGTTCGAGCCGGGCTTGGAGAGAGTCCAACAACCCAAACAAGAAACGGAACTCTGGTTCTAACCATATTAATGGAAGGTGTAGGCTTTGATATTGAGTAAAGGTTTTTATGTCTCATCCTCTTTGCATGCAAATAACTATTATCTACATGGCATGACATACATCTACATGTCACGACACATATGACATAATGATATGCATCTAATGCAATTACATGGCATACAATTATGACATGTACAAAATTTCATAACTATTTATGGAAATAAAATATGTTTAAGATTTGATTCTCCAAATCAAATCATGATTAAATTAGGAAATAAATTTCCAAATCTAATCACATATTTTATTTGTGGAAAGTGTTGATTAAGGAAAGTCAATTTAGGAAACAAATTTCCTAAATCATCAAAACTACTTATGGAAATATAATATTTTAAGATTTGATTTCCCAAATCAAATCATGATTAAATTAGGAAATAAATTTCCAAATCTAATCAAATATTTCATTTATGGAAAATATCAATTTCCATAAATACTTCTAACTTTCCAAAAGTAGAAGATTTCCATAAATACTTCTAGACTTTCCAAAATTAAAAATTTCCAAAAATACTTCTAACTTTACAAAAGTAGAAAATTTCCATAAATACCATTATGACTATCGCAAAACAATTTTACAATTATGCCAAAATACAACCTGGGCTCTGATACCACTGTTGGGTTTCCGGCACCACGGCGAGTGTGTGTTCGAACATGTTTCGTAAACATGTGCACAGCGGAAGAAATAAAAATAATAAATCTAATTTATTACAACACACACACCACACGCATGCATAGTACAACATGTGTAGACATAACTGTAAATTCAAATTTTGCAATAAAAGGAAATTTATACTACGTATACCTGACGTATCACGTGTAGCGGGAAAGACATCGACAGGAGCGATCCTCGTTAGAATCACCTATATCCGTATCCACGCTAAGTATCTTCAGGATGACTTCACAAAGTCATGAGCCTCATCTTCGTACGAGTTACTAGCCTCGTGTTGAAGATGATGTGATCGAGAGAAGATCACAATCCGAATCAAAATTTGGATCCAAAATGAGTCCTCAAAAACTCGCTTCTCCGAAGAGGTATTCGTCAACCGTTTGACGAATCCTTCGTCCTCCACCTATGAGGATTACCGGAGATCGAATCCCCGGCAAGGAAGCCATTATTGGAGCTCCAAACGTCGTCCAAACAATGCTCCGTCACGAAATAAATAAGCTGTCGAAAAAACTGGACAGCTTTGGTGGAGGAATAGGGTCGGCCAAATAAGGAAGCTAGATGCTCACCTTGTCGCTGGACCCAAAGAAGATCACCGGAGGGTCGCCGGAGGATCACCGGCTGAAGCTTGGACGTCGGCAACAAGCTTGGATAGTGGCACAAAGCTGGGCGACGGCTAGGGTTGGGCGCCGACCACTAGAGGAGAGGAGGGGTGGGCGGCAACTAGGGATTGCTTGGATTAGGGCTTAACAAAACCCTTAAGCCCTATTTTATAGAGAACAAATTCTCCTAATGGTTATCGGATCATAACCAAAAGCCCGTTAACCCGCTCAATTAATTTAAGTTAAAATAAACCAAACCATGTTGGTCTATTTAAAGTTAAAATGAACCGAACCAACTTTGGTTCATTCGTTTAAAACAAACCAAATCCCTTTGGTTTATTCTCCACCATTGGATTAGAACCAAACCAATTTGGTTCATCCATCATGTCTTCATAAGACATGACCCATCCACGCTTCCATTGCGCCTGAAACGATTTCATGCTCGCTCCTTGTTTGGTCCAACCAAACCTAGTTTCTCTCGGTTTGAGAATCTCATTCTCAAGCTCATTTTAAATCCTTCGGATTACGCTCATTGTGCATGTGACCAAATAGGTTCTCGGTTTATGTTGGCCGTCTATAATTAACCATTAATTATAGAATGATCATGAGTGGCACCTAGTAGTACATCATGATCCCCAATTAATCGAAAAGATCAACGGTTGATCCAGAACTATTTCTAAAACCCTTTAGCAGCTACAATGAATCGTGACCCATTCCCTTCACTCATCTTATACCCACTTGGTTCAGGACATGGTCTATAGTGTCAGTCCCCACTAGGTTGACTACGTCACACCTAGCCCAAGTATCATTTCCTCGTCCTACGGATTCTAGTTATTGCACATGTATCGAAGAGTACCTTACTCTAAACATGTAATGCTTTGGCCAAAGACTTTAGTAATAATCCGAAAAGAGGCCATGGGTATACATGTCCTTGTAAGGAGTGGTGAATCCTTTATAGTCTATTCAAACACCTTCGATCACTTCGACTTATACCCAATCATCCCGGGTTCACATCTCCTCAGAGATGCTTGCTTAAGATGTCAAAGCATAAGTCTTTATGATCAAGATGACTTGAATACCGCAAGTCAAAGAAACATCGCACTTAAGCTGCAGTAAGAACTTCGTTGACATATCTATATATGCAGAGAACCATATGAAGTCTTACGGCTGGTCACTCCAATGAACTAATTACCATAACTAGCATTCACGATTAACTCCGGACATCACAATGTCTCCAGCCAGTGAGAATCAGCTACTTGGATACACCAAGGAGTATACCTCGTGCTAGTCTCGACAGAATCGATGGTGTCCAAATCCATCAATTCATCGACTAGGGATAATTCCGATACATCACAATTACACATGTAGAGATACTCACTAGTTGTGATCCAATCACAAATTCTCTCATGCTGTGAATTGTATCGTGGACATTCAGTAAATGAGTTTAAGATCTAATCAAATACATGAAAACATGTATACTCAAATAGTGAATCTTCATTTATCATATAAATAGTTCAAACATAAGGCAATTGCCTTAGGACATCTCTCATATATTACTAACAGTTTTCCTGTAAGAGAAACTCCTTCTCTAGGAATACAACATGCCTTGAAACAAACACCTTTTGTTCCAAGGGATGATAGAATTGGTAACCCCTCGTTTCCTTAGGGTAACCAATAAATAGACACTTATCAGACTTAGCCTCCAGCTTGTCTTATACTATCCTCTTCACATGAGCAGGACAACCCCATATCTTCAAATAAGATAAATGAGGTTTTCTACTTTTCCACATCTCATATAGAGTAGTAGAGATTGCCTTAGTCGGGACTCTATTTAACAAGGAAACAACAGTCTCGAGTGCGTAACTCCAAAAGGTTTTTGGAAGACTTGCATGTTTCATCAATGACCAAACCATGTCCAACAAGGTTCGATTTCGCCTTTCAGCCGCACCATTATGTTGTGGCGTGTAAGGTGGAGTCCTTTGGGACAAGATGTCATTGTCCCTTAGATAATCTTGAAACTCTTCGCTTAAGTATTCACCACCTCGATCTGATCAAAGTACTTTAATACTTTTACCAAGTTGTTTCTCTACTTCCTTTCAAAAATCTTTAAATCTTTCAAAGACTTCAGACTTGTATCTTAACAGATACAAATACCCATATCGTGAATAATCATCGATAAAGGTAACGAAGTAGCTATAACCTCCTATGACATGAGTTGACATTGGTCCACATACATCGGTATGTATAAGGCCCAATACCTCAACTGCTCGTTCACCCTTTCCTCTGAAAGGTAGTTTAGTCATCTTTCCTTTTAAGCATTAAAACACATGTGTCTAATGAATCTGATTCATAAGACTCCAAAATGCCAAGCCTTTATAGTTTGGACATGTGTTCATTGCTTATATGGCCAAGACAACAATGCCATAATTGTGAGGTTAATTGATTATCTAACTTAGCCCATTTGCTATTTGATTCTATATTGAATATCTCGTTGGATGTATCTAACGTATAGATCACATTATTTAATATCCCAGTAGCATAAAGAACACCATTCAATGTAATGTAACAACAATTATTACTAAACGTCAAATGATAACCTTTCTTATTCAAACATAAAATAGAAATTGTTAGTAATATATGAGAGATGTCCTAAGGCAATCGCCTTATGTATGAACCATTTATATGATAAATGAAGATTCACTATTTGAGTATACATGTTTTATGTATTTGATTGGATCTTAAACTCATTTACTGAATGTCCACGATACGATTCACAACATGAGAGAATTTGTGATTGGATCACAACTAGTGAGTATCTCTACATGTGTAATTGTGATGTATCGGAATTATCCCTAGTCGATGAATTGATGGATTTGGACACCATCAATTCTGTCGAGACTAGCACGAGGTATACTCCTTGGTGTATCCAAGCAGCTGATTCTCACTGGCTGGAGACATAGTGATGTCCGGAGTTAATCGTGGATGCTAGTTATGGTAACTAGTTCATTGGAGTGACCAACCGTAAGACTTCATATGGTTCTCTGCATATATAGATATGTCAATGAAGTTCTTACTGTGGCTTAAGTGCGATGTTCCTTTGACTTGCGGTATTCAAGTCATCTTGATCATGGAGACTTATGCTTTGACATCTTAAGCAAACATCTCCGAGGAGATGTGGACCCGGGATGATTGGGTATAAGTCGAAGTGATCGAAGGTGTTTGAATAGCCTATAAAGGATTCACCACTCCTTGCGAGGAGATGTATACCCATGGCCTCTCGTCGGATTGTTACTAAAGTCTTTGGCCAAAGCATTACATGTTTAGAGTAAAGTACTCTTCGATACATGTGGAGTAACTAGAATCCGTAGGACGAGGAAATGATACTTGGGCTAGGTGTGACGTAGTCAGTCTAGTGGGATTGACACAATAGACCATGTCACGAACCAAGTGGGTATAAGATGAGTGAAGGGAATGGGGCACGATTCATTCGAGCATCAAGGGTTTTAGAAATAGTTCGGATCAACTGCGTTGATCTTTTGCTAATTGGGGATCATGATGTACTACTAGGTGCCACTCATGATCGCTTCTATAATTAATGGTTAATTATAGACGGCCAACATAAACCGAGAACCTATTTGGTCACACGCACAACGAGTGTAATCCAAAGGATTTAAAACGAGCTTGAGAATGGGATTCTCAGACCGAGAGAAACTATGTTTGGTTGGACCAAACATAAAGCGAGCATGAAATTGTTTCAGTCGCAATGGAAGCGTGGATGGGTAGTGTCTTATGAAGACATAATGGATGGACCAAAATGGTTTGGTTCTAATCCAATGGATGAGAATAAACCAAAGGGTTTGGTTTATATTAAACGAATGAACCAAAGGTTGGTTCGGTTCATTTTAACTTAAAATAAACCATCATGGTTTGGTTTATTTTAACTTATCCTAATGGAGCGGGTTAACGGGCTTTATGGATATGATCCATTAACCATTAAGAGAATTAGTTCTCTATAAAAGAGGGCTTAAGGGATTGTTAAACACTAATCATCCAAAACCCTAAACCTAGTTGCCGCCCAACAAAAAGTTGTCGCCCACCCCTTGTTGGAAAATTCGGCGCCCAACATCTTGTTGCCGCCCAGCTTGTGGTGCAGCCTTCCAACTTGTTGCCGGCGACCAACCTTCAGCCGGTGAACCTCCGGCGACCCTCCGGTGATCTCCTATAGGTTTGGCATCAAGGTGAGGCTTTTCTTTCCTTGGTTGGCCGGCGCCTATATCCTCCACCAAGCTGTCCAGTTTTCTGGACAGCTTCTCCTCCTCTCGTCGGAGCGTCGTTTGGACGACGGTTAGTGCTCCGACAGTGGCTAACTTACCAGGGATTTGATCTCCGGTAATCCTCTGAGGTGGAGGATGAAGGATTCGTCAAACGGTTGACGAATACCTCTCCGGAGAAGCGAGTTTTGAGAACTCGTTTTAGGATCCGAATTTGGATTCGGATCGTGATCATCTCTCGATCACGTCGTCTTCAACACGAGGCTAGTAACCCGTACGAAGACGAAGCTCGTGACTTAGCGAAGTCATCCTGAGGAGCTCGGCGTGGATACGGATAGAGACGATTCTTACGAGGATCGTTCCGGTTGATGCCGTTCCCGCTACACGTCATACGAAAGGTATAACGTAGTTTAATTTTCTTTTATTGCAAATTTTAATTTACGGTTATGTCTACACTTGTTGTAATAGCATGCGTGTATTGTGTGTGTTGTAATAAATATAGATTTTTTATTTTTTTAATTGCTTCCGCTGTGCTCATGTTTACGAAACATGATCGAACACACACACGCCGCGGTGCCGGAAACCCAACAGTGGTATCAGAGCCCAGGTTGTGTTTCGACATAATCGTAAAATGGTTTTGCGATAGTCATAATGTATTTCTGGAAATTTTCTAATTTTGGAAATTTAGAAGTATTTATGGAAATTTTTCAATTTTGGAAAGTCTAGAAGTATTTATGGAAATCTTCCACTTTTGGAAAGTTGGAAGTATTTATGGAAATTGATATTTTCCATAAATAAAATATTTGATTAGATTCTGGAAATTTGTTTCCTAATTTAATCATGATTTGATTTGGGAAATCAAATCTTAAAATATTTAATTTCCATAAGTAGTTTTAATGATTTAGGAAATTGGTTTCCTAAATAGATTTTCCTTAATCAAATAATTCCATGAATAAAATATGTGATTAGATTTGGAAATTTGTTTCCTAATTTAATTATGATTTGATTTGGAGAATCAAATCTTAAACATATTTTATTTCCATAAATAGTTATGACATATAAGGAAATTATATACATGACTTAATTGTATGCCATGTAATTGCATTAGATGCATAACATTATGCCATGCGTGTCGTGACATGTAGATGTATGCCATGTATGCCATGCCATGTAGATAATAGTTATTTGCATGCAAAGAGGATGAGACATAAAAACCCTAACTCAATATTAAAGCCTACACCTTCCATTAATATGGTTAGAACCAGAGTTCTATTTCCTGTTTGGGTTGTTGGACTCACTCCAAGCCCGGCTCGAACCTGAACATGTTCAAATCATTGGAATAGTTTAACTCTAATATGGTAAGAGTCAGAGGTCAATCGTTAGTTTGGGTTGTTGGACTCACTCCAAGCCTGACTAATTGGTTGAATGCGCTCTAACCATATTAAAACTATTTCGCGATTAATGGGTCGGCTTTAACTTGGAGCATCGATTTGTTGGACTCACTCCAAGGTCGATGTGAAGAGAGGTGAAGTTGGGTGCTATGCATATGATGCATACTTGTTAATGTGTTAACAACCCAATGTATGTGTAAACATTCAATTAGTTGATAGCACATTGTGATAGTTACATATACATGATATGTAATCGGTATACTTGATACCCACCATCATAGCTAAGAATGGCTTGTTGGACTCACTCCAAGGTTGTTCTTATCTATGATGGATATCAGCCCATTCGGAGATGGACCTACGATCTCCCGAAGTGATTTTAAGGGTTTTTGAAATTCGAAAAATGAATGGGATTTATAAATGTATATTAATGCATTTTAAAATCATTTTCTCATATATGCTCGTTTTGTATTTCTAAAATTGATCATGATGTCTTTGAATTTGCGTTCCATTTTGGATTCGAATAAATTGACTGGGCCGAGCTTCATGGACTGGCTTAGAAGCTTGAGAATTGTTCTCAAGGTTGAAAAGCTTGCAAATGTCCTCGAAGCGTCTCTTCCCGCCCGTCCTAGTGTCAATGCAACTCAGGACCAATTGTTGGCCTATCAGAAACATATGAATGATTCTGAACAAATGAGTTGCATCATGCTAGCCGCGATGGAACCCAAGCTACGAAAGCAACATGAGCATTTGGATGCTCATATCGTAGTCCTTCATCTTTGTGAGTTGGTTGATGAGCAAGTGAGATTCGAAAGGTTCGAAGTCTCAAAGCTCCTCTTCACCTCTGAGATGCTAGGAGGTTCATCTGTGGTACTGCTCAATATGCTGAAGACTGTGGAGTCTTCTGAGAAGCATGAGCAGGGGACGGTGCTGTTAGTTGATTCCTCGAAGAAAGGTTCTAAGAGGAAGTCAAAGGAACAGCAGAAGGGAAAGAAGAGAAGGGCTAAGAAGGTAGAACTAGCACAAAAGGAAACTTGCCATCATTATGGCAAGGAGAGCCATTTGCGAAGAAAGTGCAAGATTTATCTTGAGTCCATGAAGAAGGATAAGGCATCGGATGCCCCATCTTCTTCAGAAATCTTCTTTATTGATTGTCATTCTATTTCCTTAGACACTTGGGTATTGGATACTGGGTGTGGCTCACATATATGTAATGACATACATGGGCTAAGGAATAGAAGAAGACTCGTCAAGGGAGAGTCAAATTTACGTGTTGGGAATGAAGCAAAGGTTGCTGCACTCGCCATCGGAACGTATTTGTTGAAACTCCCTGCAGGACTTGTCTTAGAACTGGACAATTGCTTTTTTATTCCTTTGTTGATAAAGAACATCATTTCTATTTCTTGTTTAAATAGAAATGGTTTCCATTTGACGTTTAGTAACAATTGTTGTTACATAAATTTGAATGGGGTTCTTTATGGGACTGGAACTTTAAGCAATGGTGTTTATACGTTGGACGTATCCAGTGACATTTGCAATATCGAAGCGAGCAACAAGAGTGCTCGAAAGGATAATCAAATAGACTCCTACATGTGGCATTGTCGTCTTGGCCATGTAAGCAAGAAACGCATGTCCGAATTACACCGATGTGGAATTCTAGAATCGTTTGAATTGGATTCATACGATACATGCGAATCATGCTTAAAAGGCAAGATGACTAAGTTACCTTTTTCGGGAAAAGGTGAACGAGTGGGAGAGTTACTAGGTCTAATACATACTGATGTATGTAGACCTATGTCAACTCAAGCTTTAGGAGGCTATAACTACTTCATTACCTTCACCGATGATCACTCACGGTTTGGGTATGTGTTCTTGATGAAACACAAGTCTGAAGCCTTTGAAAGGTTCAAAGAATTCAGAAATGATGTAGAGAAACAACATGACAAGAGTATTAAAATACTTCGATCGGATCGAGGTGGTGAATACTTAAGTCAAGAGTTTCTTGATTATCTAAGAGACAATGGCATATTGTCTCAATGGACTCCGCCCTATACACCACAGATAATGGTGTATCCGAGAGGCGAATCGACCTTGTTGGACATGGTCGTCAATGATGAATCATGCGACTCTTCCCAAGTCCTTTTGGGGTTATGCACTTGAGCAGCATTTACTTGTTAAACAGAATGCCTACCAAGGTAGTCTCTACTACTCCATATGAGATATGGGCTAGTAAGAAACCTCATGTATCTTACTTGAAGATATGGGGTTGTCCTGCTTATGTGAAGCGGACTGTATCAGACAAACTGGATGCTAAGTCTGATAAATGTCTATTTATTGGATACCCTAAGGAAACAAGGGGTTACCAATTCTCTCATCCTGTGGAACAAAAGGTGTTTGTTTTAAGGCATACTGTGTTTCTAGAGAAAGAGTTTCTCTTGCAAGAAAACAAGGGGAGTGTCGTCGAGCTTGAGGAGGCTCGAGAGACTCAAATAGACATTGATGAGATACGGTGAAGTACAGCGGTAAATGACTCATAGTGATGAGCAATCAATTTGGACCTATTGTAACACCACATCTTCGTAGATCCGGTAGAACACGCAATATTCCCGAGAGATATGGATTTCTCGTAAGTGAATCGAACGACGTGTTACTCATTGATGATGAGGAGCCTACGTTATGAAGAAGTCTTGACAAGTTCGAGAAGGGATAAGTGGCTTGGTGCCATGAAGTCGAAATGGATTCCATGTAAAACCAAGTTTGGAACTTGGTTGACTTCAAGGCATAAAACCTATAGGGTGCAAGTGGGTTTTCAAGAAGAAAACCGACATGGATGGTAATGTGATTACCTATAAGGCTAGATTGGTGGCGAAAGGATATCGTCAAAAACAAGGTGTTGATTATGACGAAACCTATTCGCCTGTAGCTATGCTTAAATCCATTCGGATGCTCCTGGCCATAACGGCTCATTATGATTATGAGATATGGCAGATGGATGTGAAAACAGCTTTTCTTAATGGAAACCTGCTCGAGGACGTGTATATGATACAGCCTAAGGGTTTCACATCGGTTGACAAAACCAAGGTATGCAAATTGCGACGATCCATTTATGGATTGAAGCAAGCATCCAGGAGCTGGAATATCCGTTTTGATGAGACAATCAAAAAGTTTGATTTCTCACAAAATCCAGACGAACCTTGTGTGTACAAGAAGGTTAGTGGGAGTGCAGTCGTGTTCCTAGTATTGTATGTCGATGACATATTACTCATAGGAAACGATGTGTCAATCTTACAGTCAGTTAAGGTTTGGTTATCCAAGACATTCTCCATGAAAGACCTGGGAGAAGCAACCTACATCCTTGGGATTAAGATCTATAGAGATAGATCGAAACGGTTGCTTGGTCTTTCACAGTCTACATATATAGACCGAGTGCTAAAGAGGTTTAGCATGTCGGAATCCAAGAAAGGTTTCCTACCCATCAGGCATGGGGTACACCTTTCGAAGTCTATGTGTCCGCGCACAGAAGACGAGAGGATTTGCATGAGTAAGATTCCCTATGCATCCGCAATAGGATCTATCATGTATGCTATGTTATGTACGAGGCCCGATGTATCGTATGCTCTGAGTGTCACGAGCAGATACCAGTCCGATCCAGGAATGGATCATTGGGTGGCTGTTAAGACGATCCTTAAGTACTTGAGAAGAACTAAGGATGTGTTCCTAATATATGGAGAAGGGTACATGGTGATACGTGGGTATACGGATGCCAACTCCAGAAAGACAAGGATGATTCCATGTCTTAGTCTGGGTATGTATTCACCTAGAATGGAGGCGCAATAAGTTGGAAAGGTTCCAAGCTTGACACTATAGCGGATTCTGCCACCAAGGCAGAATACGTTGCAGCTTTGGAAACAGCAAAGGAAGCGGTTTGGATCAAGAAGTTCATCTATGAACTTGATGTAGTCTCATCATTGATCCAAACATGTGCTTCGCCGCTATCATCTTATCAGAGAGATCATAAGTAGGAACGAAATACAAATCGAGAAAATTCCCACTGAAAGGAACTTAGCGGATCCTTTGACTAAAGCATTACCTCAAAGTAAGCTTGAGGGTCATGTTAGAGCTTATGGTATTGGATACCGTAGCGATTGGCATTAGGCCAAGTGGGAGTCTGTTAGTAATATATGAGATATGTCCTAAGGCAATCGCCTTATGTATGAACCATTTATATGATAAATGAAGATTCACTATTTGAGTATACATGTTTTATGTATTTGATTGGATCTTAAACTCATTTACTGAATGTCCACGATACGATTCACAGCATGAGAGAATTTGTGATTGGATCACAACTAGTGAGTATCTCTACATGTGTAATTGTGATGTATCGGAATTATCCCTAGTCGATGAATTGATGGATTTGGACACCATCAATTCGAGACTAGCACGAGGTATACTCCTTGGTGTATCCAAGCGGTGATTCTCACTGGCTGGAGACATAGTGATGTCCGGAGTTAATCGTGGATGCTAGTTATGGTAACTAGTTCATTGGAGTGACCAGCCGTAAGACTTCATATGGTTCTCTGCATATATAGATATGTCAATGAAGTTCTTACTGTGACTTAAGTGCGATGTTCCTTTGACTTGCGGTATTCAAGTCATCTTGATCATGGAGACTTATGCTTTGACATCTTAAGCAAACATCTCCGAGGATATGTGGACCCGGGATGATTGGGTATAAGTCGAAGTGATCGAAGGTGTTTGAATACCCTATAAAGGATTCACCACTCCTTGCGAGGAGATGTATACCCATGGCCTCTCGTCGGATTGTTACTAAAGTCTTTGGCCAAAGCATTACATGTTTAGAGTAAGGTACTCTTCGATACATGTGGAGTAACTAGAATCTGTAGGACGAGGAAATGATACTTGGGCTAGGTGTGACGTAGTCAGCCTAGTGGGGACTGACACAATAGACCATGTCCTGAACCAAGTGGGTATAAGATGAGTGAAGGGAATGGGGCACGATTCATTCGAGCTACTGAAGGGTTTCAGAAATAGTTCTGGATCAACCGTTGATCTTTTCGGTTAATTGGGGATCATGATGTACTACTAGGTGCCACTCATGATCGTTCTATAATTAATGGTTAATTATAGACGGCCAACATAAACCGAGAACCTATTTGGTCACACGCACAACGAGTGTAATCCAAAGGATTTAAAACGAGCTTGAGAATGGGATTCTCAGACCGAGAGAAACTATGTTTGGTTGGACCAAACATAAAGCGAGCATGAAATTGTTTCAGTCGCAATGGAAGCGTGGATGGGTAGTGTCTTATGAAGACATAATGGATGGACCAAAATGGTTTGGTTCTAATCCAATGGATGAGAATAAACCAAAGGGTTTGGTTTATATTAAACGAATGAACCAAAGGTTGGTTCGGTTTGTTTTAACTTAAAATAAACCATCATGGTTTGGTTTATTTTAACTTATCCTAATGGAGCGGGTTAACGGGCTTTATGGATATGATCCATTAACCATTAAGAGAATTAGTTCTCTATAAAAGAGGGCTTAAGGGATTGTTAAACACTAATCATCCAAAACCCTAAACCTAGTTGCCGCCCAACAAAAAGCTGCCGCCCACCCCTTGTTGGAAAATTCGGCGCCCAACATCTTGTTGCCGCCCAGCTTGTGGTGCAGCCTTCCAACTTTTTGCCGGCGACCAACCTTCAGCCGGTGAACCTCCGGCGACCCTCCGGTGATCTCCTATAGGTTTGGCATCAAGGTGAGGCTTTTCTTTCCTTGGTTGGCCGGCGCCTATATCCTCCACCAAGCTGTCCAGTTTTCTGGACAGCTTCTCCTCCTCTCGTCGGAGCGTCGTTTGGACGACGGTTAGTGCTCCGACAGCGGCTAACTTACCGGGGATTTGATCTCCGGTAATCCTCTGAGGTGGAGGACGAAGGATTCGTCAAACGGTTGACGAATACCTCTCCGGAGAAGCGAGTTTTGAGAACTCGTTTTAGGATCCGAATTTGGATTCGGATCGTGATCATCTCTCGATCACGTCGTCTTCAACACGAGGCTAGTAACCCGTACGAAGACGAAGCTCGTGACTTAGCGAAGTCATCCTGAGGAGCTCGGCGTGGATACGGATAGAGACGATTCTTACGAGGATCGTTCCGGTTGATGCCGTTCCCGCTACACGTCATACGAAAGGTATAACGTAGTTTAATTTTCTTTTATTGCAAATTTTAATTTACGGTTATGTCTACACTTGTTGTAATAGCATGCGTGTGTTGTGTGTGTTGTAATAAATATAGATTTATTATTTTTTTAATTGCTTCCGCTGTGCTCATGTTTACGAAACATGATCGAACACACACACGCCGCGGTGCCGGAAACCCAACAGAAATAATGTTCTTTATTAATGCAGGAATATAAAAACAATCATCCAACTCTAAAACTAGTCCCGTAGGAAGTCGCAACATATAAGTACCCTTGGCTACTACAGCAACTTTTGCTCTATTGCCAACCCTTAGATCTGCTTCTCCCTTAACCAATTTTCTTCTGTTCCTCAGCCGTTGTATGTCATTACATATATGTGAGTCACACCCGGTATCGAATACCCAAGTGCTAGAAGAAATAGTATGACATTCAATAATAAATATACCTGAAGTAGATTGGGCATCAAATGCATTTTTCTACTTTAGTGACTCCAGATACTGCTTGCAGTTTCTCTTCCAATGTCCATCCTTGCCACAATTATGGCAGATGCCCTTGGGAGTTATTTCTTCCTTCTTTGCCTTCTTCTTCCCTTTAGCTTTGGTTTTTGACTTCCTCTTAGAACCTTTCTTTGAGGAGTCAATCAGCATCACCGCCTTATGTTCTTTCGTAACAGATGACTCCACTATTTTGAGCATATTGATCAATTCAGGAATCGTGGACTCAATCTTATTCATCCGATAGTTCATCACAAATTGTGAATAGCTACCAGTCAGATTGTGAAGAATTAAGTCAATACTTAATTCATGGTGCATGAAAAACCCTAATGATCCCAATCGCTCAATATAGATATTCATCTTTAGCGCAAACTGCACTACAGATGAACCCTCCTACATCGTCGAGCGAAAGAGAAGCTGGGTGACCTCGAACCTTTCAGATTGCGCCTGCTCATCGAACAATTCTCGAAGATGAAAAACAATTGTATTAGCATCCATATGCTCATGTTGCTTCTGTAACTTAGGAGACATAGACGTTAGCATAATGCAACTCGCCATCTCAGAGTCAGCAGCATGTTTTTGGTAAGCCAACTTTTAGCCTTGAGAACAATTCTTAGGTTGCGAAGCCATTCCAAGAAGTTTGGCCCAATCAATTTATTGTTGTCCAAAATCTAACGTAAATTAATGGAGGTTAACATGCTGCTCTAATTAGTACCTAGACATACAAAAAGAGGTGTATAAGAGAGATGAATTTATAATAATGTAAAAAATTTACATTAACAAGAAACTCCAACTATTTTTATCAAATTCAATAGCCCTCACTTTTAATTCGAGAGATGGTAGGTGATCTCTTAGAGGGTTGATATTGTTGAGAAATTCCGGATCGTGATGTTCACAACATCGCGAGCGAATACTTTGCACAACCGCAGCTGAAACAATATATAAACCGGATCCCACTAGAGATCCATGCAAAAACATACAAATTATTTTTCTTAATCTTATCTAGATCTTATCTAGAAGAAAAGATATACCTTCGATGCGTGCCCTTCGCAATCCTGCTAATCCAAATGTTGTCGGATCTCAATACGGTAAGGATAACTGTATCTCTAAGGTATCCACACTGACACTCAGTAGTTTTGGAGTCACGTTGTGCTAGCAACCCTAGCAAAACACCAAGACCACTTGGAAGAAGAAGGAGAGGAAGGAGAGGAAGAAGAGAACTCTTTCTCTTGGCTTTCTTGGCTTTGCATGTCCAGCCCACAAAACTCAACTAGCATTCACGTTGGCACACACTTATCAAGCCATAAAACCCATTATCTTCTCATTAAAAGCTCTTCATCAAGAAGACTTTAATCTCCTAATGAATACATTAAACCCCTCATCTCCTCATCATGAATACCAAGGCCCTTGGTATTCCCTTGCACGATTAATCACATTAATCATGCATGATGATAGTGTAGGGAAATTCCGGATCATGACATTCATAATATCACGAGCGAATACTTCGCACAACCGCAGCGGAAATAAAAATAAACTGGATCCCTCCAGAGATCCATGCAAAACATATAAGTCATTTTCTTTAATTTAGATCTTATCTAGAAGAAGAAATATATCTTCGATGCGAGCCCTCCGCAATCCTGCTAATCCAAACGTAGTCGAATCTCAATACGGTAAGGACAACCGTATCTCTAATGTATCCACACGAATCGTATCTTGGAGATGAAGATAACAACTTTGGTTGTGCTAGCAACCAAAAACCAAGGTTCTCCACAAAAGAAGAAGAAGGGAAAATAGGGATGCCAGGCACACAATAGGATGCTAGCATAAAACTTGAGATCTAATATCCATGTTAAGGAGATTTCATTAATCCACATTTACATGCATTAAATTCCAATTCATGCATTAATCCCATTCATGCATGCAACGTTTGAGGATGAAACCCCACTTCATGGATTAATTCTTTTGCATTAACCCCTCTTTTGCATGCAACGTCTAGGGTGCAAATTCCAATTGCATGTGAAATCACATTTCATGCAATGTCAATGCAATAATCCAATTTGCATGGAATAATGCCTTTGCATGCAACATTAAGCATTAAATCTCATTTCATGCATTAATCCATTTGCATGTAAAAAACTCCCATTTGCATGCATGATTAATCATCATTAATCATGCTTACCTTCTTCAATTGATTTAACTTGAGTCTAACACAAGTTAAACCAATTTGAGTCCAACTCAAGTTTGGCCAAACAATGAGTCTAACTCATTCTAGTCCATTCAATTAAATAATGATTTATTTAGTCAAACAAAGATGAACACTTCTCCAAAATATGTTCCTTGTGTGTGACCCTATAGGCTCTCATAGTGTTGGTAATGTATTTAAAATCATTTTAGATACATAAGCAATGAGCGACATCTAGCAATACATCATTGCTACCCAAGCTACAAAAAAGTCGAGATCCGGCAATCTTTCCGTGACTATTATCATGTATGACGGTGTCCTTCTATGCTTGATATATTAGATCGATCAATGAGACATAGATCGTGTCATCCCCTTATCGATCTTTATATTTTTTGATCCCCAAGTAGACTCACTCAAACAAATGAGCTAAATATCTCATATTGACTTATTTGAGCATGACCATGCATTTCGTGGTCATACTCTATCAAGAGGTCAAAGATATCACTCCCGTCATATGGGAGGGATAGATCTCATCTACATCACTCATATCCCTCCGCATAATTCGTTACATACCCAGTGATCGTCGTTATAGTGTACCCTATAAGGAACTGTAGTGACTTTAGGTCTAAGGACTATTCATACCAATAGTCACATGAGAAAGTATATGACACTCATATAACGATCCATGACACTTTCTCATGGCAGGTCAATTCAGTACATATATTCTCCAATATATATACCCATGTATCAATGTGATATCACATATCCGTGACTTGTGAGATCTAGTCATCCATTGACCTACATGCTAGTCTCAATGTATCAATATATCCCTTTGTCTATTAATAATTGACTAGGAATGTTTAAGAATAGTGTTCTCTACAACTTCTCATAATCAATTCTACCAATTGATATACTATAAATTAGAACCTACTATTCAAGGGCATTATTATATTTATTTACTGGCACACACATAAAGTAAATATAATAATCAATCTTTTCCTATTATTAATGAAATATGATACATATGATCCCTAATCAATCATCTCATGATTGACACTAAGAGTTGACACTAACAGATATCCATTGTGACTAAGAACAATCTTAGAGAGAGTCCAACAAGTCATTCATAGTCATAATGTTAGGTATCAAAAATTCCCATTATATATCAAATATATAACTATCACTTTATGCTATCAACTAATTGAATGTTCACATATACATTAGGTTGTTAACTCATTAACATATATACATTCAATGCATATCACCTAGTTGCACGTCTCTCCACATTGACCTTGGAGAGAGTCCAACAAATCAATGCTTTCAGTTAGGGTCGACCCATTAATCGTGAGATCGAATTTAAATGATTTGAACACATCCAATTTATAAGCCAGGCTTGGAGAGAGTCCAACAACCCAAACTTGAAATTGACCTTTGGTCCTTACCATTTAAAATAAACATCGAATCTCATATGAATTAAATATGCTCGATGTCATGCTAGGCTTGGAAAGAGTCCAACAACCCAAACACGAAAAAGAACTCTGGTTCAACCATATTAATGGAAGGTGTTAGCCCTAATATTTGCACGAGGGATTTCAGATTATTATGGGTCTCATCTATAAGGGAAATAAACCTAAATTTGGAAAAACCAAGGTCACATTAGGAAACAAATTTTCCGATGTGAACGTGAGTCTATGCTTAGGCTCTAACGATGCGACCAACACCTTCAGTGTTTCCAGGAGCAACCTCAGTGTTTCCTTTTTAGGTTACAAACATATCCTATATGTAAAACAAGCATACTCTAATCTATCATATAGATTAAACATGGCACAAGTATATTAAAACATCAAACATGCTTTAAATATTCTCCTATAACATGCAATCTATGTCAAACGAACAAGGTGGCTCTGATACCACTTGTTGGAGATGTCGGGATCATGCGCAGTGGAATAAGCGAATAAAAATAATTTTTATTACATCCCAGACATCCCCTGGGGGCCAGGAAAACTTGTTTTGGCATAACACATGAAAACATGCAAGGAGAAGGAGAAGTTAAACCTTTGGGATTCTTTTGAATCCGTTGAAACCACAAGCAAGGCCAACGGGTCTTTCCTCTAACAGTATTCACGTTGGGATCACCTGAGACAACTCCTAGAAAGCAAGTCTTTCTCTCTGATTGGTGCTGGCCAACCGACGGAGACAATGGTGTTAGTGAAAGCCCTAGAGTCAATCATGTGATGATTGTTGTATGGACTTGTTGTATCATACTCCTATTTATAAAGGAATTTCTTTATGGTCATTATACTTACTTGTATTGGTGCCAAATAACTAAGTATAATAACGTCCTTGAGTAGAAGGTTCTTATCTATATCAATCGATTGGTTAATGATATGATATAGAGAACACTACTCTTAATCATTCCTAGTCAAGTATTAACATTCAGGGACAATGTTAATGCGAAGAGACTAGCATATAGGTCAACTCGATAACTTGATCTCACAAGTCATGGATATGAGATATCAAGTTGACACATGGGTATGCATTGGAGAATGTATACTGAATGACCGGCCATGAGAAAGTATCATGGATCGTTATATGAGTGTTATATACTTTCTTATGTGACTATTAGTATGACTATTATTCCTTGGACATGAAGTCACCATGGTTCCCTACATAAGGAGTTGCATACTTTGGCTTCGTCAAACGTCACCCGTAAATGGGTGGACTATAAAGGCGATTACTGGGTATGTAACAAATTATGCGGAGGGATGTGAGTAATTTAGATGGGATCTATCCCTCCTATATGATGGGAGTGACATCGTTATTCTTGATAGAGTGAGACCACTAAGTGCATGACCATGCCCAAATGAGTCAATATGAGATATTGAGCTCATTTGATTAGAGTGAGTCTACTTGGAGTTTAAGATATAGATTGTACCGAGGATGACACGGTCTATGCCTCAGTTGGTCAATCTAGATGTCAAGGATAGAGGGACATTATCACATATTGTGAGAGTCACAATTAGTAGTCACAAAGATGATGTTGGATCTCAACATTCTTGTAACTTGGGTAGCAATGATGTGTTGCTAGATACCGCTCATTGCTTATGTTTCTAAATTGGTTTAGGAACATTGTCAACATTACAAGAACCTATAGGGTCACACACAAAGGGCAATTAGATAGAGATTAGGTTCGTATGATGGACCAAGAGGATTAGGTTTATGGGATGAACCAAATTGGATTAAGAGTAATCCAAATTAGACTAATTGAGTTAGACTAAATTTGATTCAAGTGTTGAATGAGTCTAATTTAGATTTGATTCATTGAGTCAATTTAAATTAATGAATAGAGATTCATTAAATTAAATTGACTTGAATCAAATGGTTGGATTTGATCAACCATGGGAGTAAAGAGGTCAAGTTTGACTTGACTTGAGAGGGAAGATGAATGGTCAATTTTGACTTGACCAATTGCCATGTCATGA
Source organism: Wurfbainia villosa (assembly GCA_025175895.1). Lineage (NCBI taxonomy): Eukaryota > Viridiplantae > Streptophyta > Magnoliopsida > Zingiberales > Zingiberaceae > Wurfbainia > Wurfbainia villosa. The sequence goes on from CM045986.1 coordinate 114,099,691, forward strand.
TGACTTGGCATTGGCCGGCCAATGATGATGTTCCACATCATCATGGACACATCATGGGGTGCCACCCCATGAGGGAGACCAAGAGCCATGGTTCTTGGTATTACATGCAAGTATATAACCCCTTTTGCAGTGGCCGACCACCATATTGAATGGGTGTAAGTGTGTGAAGTTAAGTGGTGTAACTTCATCTTCTTCCTCCTCTCTTCCCTCAAGCTCTCTCCCCCTCCTTTGTCGTGGACTTCAAGGAGTGCTACTGTTGGGTTTCCGGCACCGCGGCGTGTGTGTGTTCGATCATGTTTCGTAAACATGAACACAGCGGAAGCAATTAAAAATAATAAATCTACATTTATTACAACACACACAACACACGCATGCATTTTACAACAAGTGTAGACATAACCGTAAATTAAAATTTGCAATAAAAGGAAATTTATCTACGTTATACCTTTCGTATGACGTATAGCGGGAACGACATCAACCGGAACGATCATCGTAAGAATCGTCTCTATCCGTATCCACGTCGAGCTCCTCGGGATGACTTCGCTAAGCCACGAGCTTTGTCTTCGTACGGGTTACTAGCCTCGTGTTGAAGACGACGTGATCGAGAGATGATCACAATCCGAATCCAAATTCGGATCTAAAACCGAGTCCTCAAAACTCGATTCTCCGGAGAGGTATTTGTTAGGGCAATCTCTTGCCGTGATATGGTTTTGATGGTGTGGCAAAGGGTTTAAGTTAGTTTGATATGTTGATGTGATATGTGCGTTGAAGTCGTGCAGGACTTAGTAATTCGCACATGGAGCCGTGGCGAGTTTCACATCTCATGACTCGTGCCTTGAGTCGGTGAAGGATAGCTTTGCGGAAGCCGTGCGCTTGGAGCATCCGAGGGACCGCCGGACGAGAAGCTTGGAGTGAAGCCGGAGGAAGTAGACTTCGAGGCAAGAGACGCGAAGGAGCATTGCAGAGCCGCGCGATCTTTGCCGAGGGGCGTGGCCGAGCGAAGAGAACCAAGGCGAGGGACTCAGAAATGAGAGTGAGCGATTGTAACCCGGAAGGGTAGCTCTTAGGTGAAACTTGGCCATTTGGCCAAGTGTCGGATGGGTTTTCGACACACGCGGATGCCATGTCATGGCGGCCGATCGCTTCCCAGTCGAGTGAGTTCGACCGTATATCGATCGACCGGCCCGGATTGTGGCGTGATCGCGCATCGATGGGCGATCGGCCAAGACCACCGATCGGCTGCGAAAGCGGCCGATCGGTATAGATAAGGGTTCGACCGCGAGAACCGTTCGTAGCCGGAGGCGGTCGACTACGAGGAGGCGATCGGGATGAGGTCCATCGGTTAGCCCTCTATAAAAAGAGAGGGTGTAAGCCTTTGAGAGGCTAATGCTCATACTCCAAACAATCTTCCTAGTGCCCCACAAGCTCTAAACTCTTCTTACTTGTCTTTACTTCAATCCTATTGTAAGAAGAGTGATCTTGGTTGTAAAGGTTACCTCCACCTAGCTTTGTGCAAAGGAGAGACCGATAGTGATTGGTTTTGGCGGAGTGATTCACCGTGGACGAATCGAACCGTGGATTAGCGGCGTAGCCGTGAACCACGTTATATCTCGGTGTTTGTATTGCTTGTTTATATTTTGCTTGTCTTTACTTATAGTTGTATATTCCGCTTGCGCTAATTAGTTTTGTAGACGAGCAATTTACGACGTCCAACGTACGAGGGCTATTCACCCCCCCTCTAGCCGGCCATACCGATCTCTTACAGTATTCGTCAACCGTTTGACGAATCCTTCGTCCTCCACCTCATAGGATTACCGGAGATCAAATCCCCGGTAAGTTAGCCGCTGTCGGATCACTAACCGTCGTCCAAACGACGCTCCGACAACAAAGAAATAAGCTGTCCAGTAAAACTGGACAACTTTTGGTGGAGGAATAGAGGCCGGCTAAGGAAAGATGGAAGCTCACCTTATCACCGAACCCAAAGGAGATCGCCGGAGGGTCGCCGGAGGTTCTCCGGCTGAAGCTTGGACGCCGGCAAAGACTTGGACGGCTGCACACAAGCTGGGCGGCGGCAACTTTAGGGTTGGCGCCGATTAACTCCAAGGTGGAGGTGGGCGGCAACTCAAGGGGGCTAGGGTTTGGATTAGTTAGGGTTTAACAAACCCTTAAGCCCTCTTTTATAGAGAACTAATTCTCTTAATGGTTAATGGATCATATCCATAAAGCCCGTTAACCCGCTCCATTAGGATAAGTTAAAATAAACCAAACCATGATGGTTTATTTTAAGTTAAAACGAACCGAACCAACCTTTGGTTCATTCGTTTAATATAAACCAAACCCTTTGGTTTATTCTCATCCATTGGATTAGAACCAAACTATTTTGGTCCATCCATTATGTCTTCATAAGACACGGCCCATCCACGCTTCCATTGCGACTGAAACAATTTCATGCTCGCTTTATGTTTGGTCCAACCAAACATAATTTCTCTCGGTCTGAGAATCTCATTCTCAAGCTCGTTTTAAATCCTTTGGATTACACTCGTTGTGCGTGTGACCAAATAGGTTCTCGGTTTATGTTGGCCGTCTATAATTAACCATTAATTATAGAACGATCATGAGTGGCACCTAGTAGTACATCATGATCCCCAATTAACCGAAAAGATCAACGGTTGATCCAGAACTATTTCTGAAACCCTTCAGTTGCTCGAATGAATCGTGCCCCATTCCCTTCACTCATCTTATACCCACTTGGTTCAGGACATGGTCTATTGTGTCAGTCCCCACTAGGCTGACTACGTCACACCTAGCCCAAGTATCATTTCCTCGTCCTACGGATTCTAGTTACTCCACATGTATCGAAGAGTACCTTACTCTAAACATGTAATGCTTTGGCCAAAGACTTTAGTAACAATCCGACGAGAGGCCATGGGTATACACCTCCTCGCAAGGAGTGGTGAATCCTTTATAGGCTATTCAAACACCTTCGATCACTTCGACTTATACCCAATCATCCCGGGTCCACATCTCCTTAGAGATGTTTGCTTAAGATGTCAAAGCATAAGTCTCCATGATCAAGATGACTTGAATGCCGCAAGTCAAAGGAACATCGCACTTAAGCCACAGTAAGAACTTCATTGACATATCTATATATGCAGAGAACCATATGAAGTCTTACGGCTGGTCACTCCAATGAACTAGTTACCATAACTAGCATCCACGATTAACTCCCGACATCACAATGTCTCCAGCCAGTGAGAATCAGCTACTTGGATACACCAAGGAGTATAACTCGTGCTAGTCTCGACAGAATTGATGGTGTCCAAATCCATCAATTCATCGACTAGGGATAATTTCGATACATCACAATTACACATGTAGAGATACTCACTAGTTGTGATCCAATTACAAATTCTCTCATGCTGTGAATCGTATCGTGGACATTCAGTAAATGAGTTTAAGATCCAATCAAATACATTAAACATGTATACTCAAATAGTGAATCTTCATTTATCATATAAATGGTTCATACATAAGGCGATTGCCTTAGGACATCTCTCATATATTACTAACAGCTACCACACTCTAAGTTGTCTTTTCTCTACCTATTGCTCGTGTGGATACCGATAGATGAGTGTACACTTGACACTCTCTCTCGAGTTCTGGCAAGCCGTTTGGACGAGCGGGATAAGTGAAGGGCGTCACATCAAGGGTAAAACTCTTAACATGTAGATCTAGAGTAGATCTAAGGTTTTTAAACATGTACATGTAATTTTGTTTATCTTCGTTCGGATCCGTGGCCGACTTCCAGGGTTTCTGCAACGCAAAAAGCGATTTTTGTGGCTCGGATAGTCCAACAGCAGTATCAGAGCCACGTGCGAAGCATGTATGTGTTTTAGTTTTGTAGTTTTTGCATTAGATATAAAAATTATAGATCTGTAAGTTTCTATAAATTTCCTATTTTTACAGAATTTTTTGGGTATTTTTCTCGAAGAGTAGAAGCAACAAGTGTTGGGATACTTGTAGGCTTCAACTACCGAGAAAAACTCTCCGAAATGATGAATTCTCGCTCTAGTCTTTTGGAAAAGTGACTTAAGGCACTGTAAGATCTCGATGGGACACTCGCAAGATTCATTTTGTGAGTAGGGGCGCTGCCTCTAACCCCGCAAGGGGCATTGTCCCGCGATCGTGCCCGAAAATCGCTTAGCGGAACCGTTACGGAGATGTGACTCATAAAATTGAAAAAAAAGGAAAAATTATAGAAATTTCTGTAAAATACATAATTTAGAATTATGTATAATACTGTGATGGTAATGGCCCAAGAACCCCAATGTGATTGGATAAATGTGTTGTAATTCATAATATGACTTGCGCGCCGTTTTTGTGTTGTGCATGTTGTATAATGTATGTGACCTACGCGCCGTGCCTCTCTTTTTAATATTCCAGTTGTAAATAGTTTTAGACTCGAATGTAACTCTATTTTCATGTTTGTAATGTACAAAAATGGAGTGGTGGAAGGTCCACTAGTAGACGGAGTTACGAGAAGGGTACCAACGACACATGACGGTCAAAGGAGGCGCTTGGAGAAGCCGCTAACCCTAGGTTGACCGTCCGATCATCTCATTGGCTTGAGAAGATCGTAGTAGGGTCATGATCTCATCACAATTTAATTATATATATATATATATATATATATATATATATATATATATATATATATATATATATATTAGTTTTTGCTTGTATGTATGTGATGCATGCTAGTAAATTTTGCTTGTATGTATATGATGCATGCTAGGATATTTTGCTTGTATGTATATGATGCATGCTAGTATATTGCTTGTATGTATGTGATGCATGCTAGTGTAGGGTAATAAAGGCCTTAATGCGTATATGATATACATTCACGATTAGATTAGATTTTAATCGAATCAACTCAAAAATGCCTACCAAGTTTTGATACCCATCACTACCTCGATCATTTGTTGTTATTGAATCTGCCAAAGCAGAGCAACGCATATTATCTTGGTAGGGTGCGGAGGGATAATCATGGTCCTGCCTATCACAGCTTGGGTGAGAATAAGCTCAATTAGATTGAGTAAAACTAGTTAACTCAATTGGATTGAGTAAAACTATAGGCATATTCCAACAATTGGAAAGGTAGGATAAGGTTACATTTACACTAAATCTTGGGTTATTTAGCCAAAGCTAACTCAAGGTATTTTGTAAATGTGGATCTCAATCTTATAAACAAGAGTTGCATAGAGATGTGATCGGTAATTTATTTCCTACCGATCATAGTAAGTCTTGGGCGATTTAGCCAAAGCTAACTCAAGATGTAGTATGATGTGGATCTTGTCCCGTGAGAATTATAGCTAGTTTGTATGAATCTAGTAATGTGATTTGACCACATCCATGACTCGATTCTACAAAAATCCTATAATTCAGTGGGAGCATCATTTGATTAAAGGCCTAATTAAATGATAAATGGAATATAATATTAATTTTCTACATTGTGTATGTTGTAGATTACCATGTCGACAAACACGAACACTCTCTCCCTACGTTCTGTCCTTGAGAAGGACAAGCTCAATGGACCTAATTTTCTGGACTGGTATAGGAATCTGAGAATCGTTCTCACTCAAGAAAGAAAATTGTACATCCTGGAGCAGCCCATTCCGGAGGCACCTCTTGCCACTGCCTCACGAGCTGACCGAGATGCTTACAAGAAGCATCAAGATGATGCATTAGATGTGTCATGCCTCATGCTCGCGACCATGAACTCTGAGCTTCAGAAGCAACACGAGTTCATGAATGCTTTTGATATGGTTGAACATCTTCGTCAACTGTATCAAGGACAAGCAAGGCACGAGAGATATGAGATCTCTAAGGCACTGTTTCAGCCCAAGATGCACGATGGGACTCCTATAGGTTCATATGTTCTCAAGATGATTGGGTACATAGAGAACCTACAGAGGTTGGGATTCCCACTTGGCCAAGAGCTGGCCACTGATTTGATCTTGCAATCTTTGCCACAAAGCTACAATCAATTTGTCATGAATTACAACATGAATGAAATTGATAAGACACTGCCTGAGATGCTCAGCATGTTGAGAACTACTGAGCTCAACCTTTAGAAGGGAAAACCTGACTCCATTTTGATGGTACAAAAGAAGAAAGGCAAGGGCAAGCCAAAAGGTAAGGGAAAGTCCCAAGCCAAGGGCAAAGACAAGGCACTGAAACTGAAGGAGGGGTGGCCAAGGAAGAGACTTGTAATGCCCGTAAAATTCCTAGCAATTTTACAAGAATTTTTGCATGATTGTAATGGTCTTTATGTGGGCTCTTTCAAAAATAAAAGAAAAGGAGCCAAAAAGGATGCAAGGCCTAGGAATTGAACCCCAAACCTCTAGTAGAAAGCTAAGCCCAAAAGATGCATCCAATAACCAGAAGCCCAGCAGGGTTGTACTATTAGAGGAATATGGGAAATTATAGTTCGGGGTAAGGGAGACTAAGGGACACTTCAAGAGAATAAATAGGGAATGAAGGGACAAGAGAAAAGCCACTTCTCCACTTCTTCCTCTTCTCTTCTTCTTCCTCACTGAATTCTATTCCTCTCCCTCTCCATTTTTCCGAAACCTACCCAAGCAAGAAGAAGGCTAAGTTGGCATCCCTTAGGTCATCTTCCAACCAAAAATCAAAGCGAAGGAAGTATGTATCCCCCTCACCTGCATACAAGTAGTTTTTGTTTGATGTATTTGTGTTAATCCTCTTGAAACCATTCGGCCAAGACCTTGTTTGAGTTTTTCCATGAAGATCCATGCCATATCTTGTATGAACATGATGAAGATAGGATGCTAGATGGATTAGGTTAAGTGTTTGACCTTAAAACCCCAAGGGACCATTCGGCCAAGACCTTGGTTGAGTTTTCCATGAAAATCCATGCCATATCTTGTATGAACATGATGAAGATAGGATGCTAGATGAATTAGGTTAAGTGGTTGAACTTTTATGACCTTTAAAACCATTCGGCCAAGCTCCTTTAGACCCCTATGTGTTCTTTTTATAGATAAGTTCATGCTATGTTTGATGGTAAAAGAAGATAACATGATGTTTGGTTAACCTAGATTTAAGTGGATGAACTTCTAGGCCTTGGACCATTCGGCCAAGCCACTTTAGACCCTTATATGTTTTTTTTATGCCATGCTATAACCAAGTTCATGCTATGTTTTGATTGTAAAAGAAGATAACATGATGTTTGGTTAACCTAGATTTAAGTGGATGAACCCTAAGCCTTGGACCATTCGGCCAAGCCACTTTAGACCCCTATGTGTTCTTTTTTATGCCATGTTTAGATGAGCTTAGGCTAAGTTTTGATGCTAGATGAAGATAACATGTTCTATGCTAGGTTTTAAATGAGTTCATGCCATGTTTGATGTTAGAAGAAGGTAACATGTTCTATGCTATGTTAGAGATAGGTTCATGCTATGTTTTGATAGTAAATGAAGATAACATATTGTTTGTTTAACCTAGATTTAAGTGGATGAACCTTTAGGCCCCTTGAACCATTCGACCAAGTCCATCTAGACCCCTAAGGTGTCCTTCTATGCTATGTTTTGGATGAGTTCATGATGACTTTTGGTGTTAGATGAAGATAACATGCTCTATGCTAGGTTTTAAATGAGTTCATGTCATGTTTGATGTTAGAAGAAGATAACATGTTCTATGATATGTTATAGATAAGTTCATGCTATGTTTTTGATGGTAAATGAAGATAACATGTTGTTTGGTTAACCTAGATTTAAGTGGATGAACCTTTAAGCCTTTGAACCATTCGGCCAAGGTTTATTTAAAACCCTAAGTGCCCTCCCATGCCATGCTTTATATGTTAAAGAATTTACATGTGGTTAGTTAGACCATATATAAGTTGTTTGGTGTTTAAAACTTTGATAGAACTCCATGAAGTTTAGGTCATTCCATGTCTACTTGTTCATGGTGTTTATATATGCTTATATGTGTGTGATGTTGTGATCATGTTATGGTCATTACCTTGGCATTATATGAATGTATAATGTGTTATAAGGAAGGAACATGATGTGCATGACAAGAAACATGATATGATATGAAGAAGAAATATGTTATGAAAGCCATATGATATGTTATGAAGAAGAAATATGTTATGAAAGCCATATGATATGTTATGAAGAAGAAATATATTATGAAAGCCATATGATATGTTATATGTTATGATATGAAGAAGAAAAATATGATATGGCATGATAAGGAACATGATATGTTTATGCAATGAAATATGATATGTTATGATAAGAAGCATGTAAGTATTTTACTTTCTGCATGGCTTGTACCAGGACCCTAACAAGGTCCAAAGGGATGTGCTCCTAAGATGCCCTAGGCCGACGGACTTAGTATGGGCCTAGGATGGGCTTCTATGTTATGATTTCCCCTAGGTCGACGGTCATAATACGGACCTAGTACGGGATGGGCTCCCAGATGCCCTAGGCCGACGGTCATAAGTACGGGCCTAGGATGGGCTTCTATGTTATGATGATGGCCCCTAGGTCGATGAACATAGTACGGGCTTAGTAACCTAGTAGGTTCGAGACTTGCTACCTCAGGTCTATTTAGGGATGCGCGCTATGATGATGATGTGGTACAATACCGAGCCCAATATGTTGAGATTTATGTTTACGTACCTATAATATATGTTTTCAAAGAGCATCCTGCATATATTTACATGTTATGATTGTTATGTTTACATGTTACGATTGTTATGTTATATATGTTTACATGTTATGATTGTTATGTTTACGTGTTATGGTTGTTATGTTATATATGTTACATGTTATGATTGTTATGTTTACCTGTTATGATTTTTATGTTATATATGTTTATATGTTATGATGGTTATGCTATATATGTTTACATGTTATGATTGTTATGTTATATATGTTTACATGTTATGATTGTTATGTTATATATGTTTATATGTTATGATTGTTATGTTATATATGTTTACATGTTATGATTGTTATGTTATATATGTTTACATGTTATGATTGTTATTTTTACATGTTATGATTGTTATGTTATATATGTTACGATTGTTATGTTATATATGTTTACATGTTATGATTGTTATGTTTACGTGTTATGGTTGTTATGTTATATATGTTTACATGTTATGATTGTTATGTTTACCTGTTATGATTGTTATGTTATATATGTTTACATATTATGATTGCTATGTTATATATGTGTTTACATGTTATATGCCTGCTTACGATGTTGTATGTCTATATGTTATTTGCCTGCTTATGTCTATGCTGATATATTTATGTTATGTATGCGTATGTTATGATGTTATGTCATGTTATGCTTACGTATGGTTTTTGTGAGTATGACAGGATCTTATTAAGCCTATGTGCTTATAGTTTATGTTCCCTTGTACTATAGATAAGGGTAAAGGGTGGCTAAACTAAAGGGAGCAGCAGGAGGGGCAAAGTGTGTGTGGTAGTGGCATGGTGGAGGAGATCTGTTATGTTCTTTATGCATGTTTTCCCTAAGATGATTTAGTTTATGAATTTGAACTAAGTATTTATGAACTTATGATGCATGCCCTATGTTTAAGAAGAAGTATCTATGAAATAATGATGCATGTTCTATGTTAAGAAGAAGTATCTATGAAATGACGATGCATGTTTATGTTTAAAAGAAAAAAAAAATTAAGTCCAAAGTCTTTCGCTGTAAGAAGTATAGGTAGTCTTCCGCTGTAATGTAATGTATGTATGTACGATCGCGTCACGCGCCGCCCCTCCGGACCTTGGGAAAGGGCGGGCGTGACAGGTTGGTATCAGAGCAGATCTGTCTTTCCACTACACACATATCAAGCTTCAAATCCTGCCACTCCAAGTAAGACAATCTATGCCTACTCTATTTCTTTCCTGTAAGATAAGAAATGCTTTGAGCTTAAATATGCATGAATATATGTATGATAACCTTATGCTAGCCTTTAGTTTAAAGATGCATAGATAAATGAATGATAATCTTATACTAGCCTTATTATAATATATGAAGATAAGCATAGCTGGAAGACGTAGTTATAGGGTCGATGAGATAGTAATATATGGAAGACGTAGTAATAGGGTCAATGAGACAGTAATATATGGAAGACGTAGTAATAGAGTCGATGAGACACTACCCCCACTTGCTCTTATGCATGTGGTTACTGAGCTCCAGTACTGTTGGTGAAGAAGAAAGATGGGTCTATGCGAATGTGCATAGACTACCGAGTGCTAAATAATGTGACGATCAAGAACAGGTACCCTTTACCGCGGATTGATGACCTGTTCGACCAGCTAAAGGGTGCCACAGTCTTCTCTAAGATTGACCTGAGGTCTGGCTACCATCAAGTGAAAGTGAAACCAGATGATATACCAAAGACGGCTTTTCGAACAAGATATGGACATTACGAGTTCATAGTTATGCCCTTCGGAGTGACGAATTCACCTGCTATGTTCATGGATCTGATGAATCGGGTATTCTCGGCATTCCTCGACAAATTTGTAATCGTTTTCATCGATGATATACTGATATATTCGAGAACCCCAGAAGAGCACGCAGAACACCTGAATTTGGTATTGCAGATTCTTCGGGAAAAGTAGCTGTATGCAAAGTTCTCCAAATGTGAATTCTGGCTCGATCAAGTATCATTTCTGGGTCATGTTATATCTAAGCACGGAGTGATGATAGACCCAATAAAGATTGAAGTTGTGAGTAACTGGAACTGACCAAAGAATGCCAGCGAGATCAGAAGCTTTCTTGGGCTAGCAAGCTACTACAGGAAGTTTGTAGAGAACTTCTCTAGAATTGCAGCCCCTATGACAGTCCTCACTAGAAAGAACAAAAAGTATGAATGGACGGACGTCTGCGAGAAGAGTTTCACAGAATTGAAAAAGAGGCTGACTAGCACTCCAATCCTTGCTCTTCTGGACAGTAATGAAGGCTTCGACATGTACAGCGATGCTTCCAAGTTGGGACTCGGAGTTGTACTCATGCAGAACGGCAAGGTCATTGCCTATGCCTCTAGACAACTCAAAGAACATGAAATGAATTATCCCACTCACGATCTAGAGTTAGCGGTCATGGTCTTTGCTCTAAAAACATGGAGGCATTATCTATATGGAGCTCAGTGTAGGATTTATACAGACCACCAGAGTCTGAAATATTTCTACACACAGAAGGACCTGAACATGAGACAACGCAGATGGCTCGAGCTCGTCAAGGATTATGACTACGAGATCTTCTGCCATCCAGGAAAAGCGAACAAGGTGACTAATGCACTCAGCAGGAAGTCCTATGCCACCTTAATGTCTTTATCAGTACTATCTCGGCCCTTAGAAAAGGAAATTATGCGTTACGGGGTTGAAATCATTTTTGGACAGCTCTCGACCATGACGATAGCACCGACGCTGTTCGACGATATATTGGAAAAGCAAACCCGTGACCCAAGCATTCAGAGGATCAAGCAGGAGGTCCTAGGAGGAAAGGATGATGGGTTCCGTATCTCTGATAGTGGGATACTCTATCTCAGGGACCGCTTGTGTATTCCTGATGACCCAGAATTACGGCAGAAGATATTTGAGGAAGCTCACGGAACTCCTTATGTGATGCATCCTGGAACCACCAAGATGTACAAAGACCTGAAAAGAAAATTCTGGTGGTTCAGAATGAAAAGAGATGGGGCTCAGTATGTCAGTACCTGCCAGACCTGCCAGAGGGTTAAAGCAGAACACCAGAGGCCTGGGGGAACACTGCAGTCGATCCAGATTCCAGAATGGAAATGGGAGGATATTTTTATGGATTTCATCTCAGGATTGTCCAAGACGACAAACAGATATGATGCTATATGGGTAATTGTGGACAGATTGATGAAGTCTGCCCATTTCTTAGCCATCAAGATGACCTATTCGACTGAGCAACTGGCTCAATTATATGCTAAGGAAATTATCATATTACATGAGATTCCTAAGACCATCATTTCTGACAGAGATGGTCATTTTATTTCCCATTTCTGGGAGTGTGTTCAGAAGGCACTTGGCACGAAGCTATTGTTCAGTACCGCCTTCCATCCTCAGATGGACGGACAGACCAAAAGAGTAAATCAAGTACTAAAGGATATGTTACGAGCTTGCGCCCTGGATTTCAAAGGTAGTTAGTGCCGATACTTATGCTTGGCAGAATTCGTCTACAACAATAGCTACCAAGCTACTATTGGAATGGCGCCCTACGAGGCTCTATACGGGAGGAAATGTAGATCTCCAATATGCTGGTACGAGGGTGGTGAAAAGAAGGGGATGGGACTCCAGACGGACTTCATTGATGACACCACCCGAGCTATACAGAACATCCGCCAAAGAATTGAGACTGCTCAGAGCCGGCAAAAGAGCTATGCAGATATGCGGCGTAGACCGTTAGAATTCGAAGTCGGGGATCTGGTATTCCTCAAAGTGGACCCTATGAAGGGAGTGATGAGATTCGGAAGGAAGGGTAAGCTGAGTCCGCGCTACGTGGGACTGTATCTGATATTGAAGAGAGTTGGCAAGGTAGCTTACGAGCTAGAGCTGCCTCAAGAGATGTCAGCTATTCACAACGTGTTTAACGTTTCGATGCTCAAGAAGTGCATTTCCAGTATGGACCAAGTGATCGAGCCACAAATAGTGCAAGTTCAAGAGGACCTGAGTTATGAAAGTCAGCCTATCTAGATATTAGACCGAGAAGTCAAGAGGCTAAGGAATAAAGAGGTGCCCTTAGTAAAGGGCCTCTGGCAAAATCAACGGTACGAAGAAGCTACCTGGGAACGCGAGGAGGACATGAAATAGAAGTACCCGGAATTGTTCTAAGTTTCGAGGACGAAACTTTTAAAAGGTATGAAGGATTGTAACGCCCGTAAAATTCCTAGCAATTTTACAAGAATTTTTGCATGATTATAATGGTCTTTATGTGGGCTCTTTCAAAAATAAAAGAAAAGGAGCCAAAAAGGATGCAAGGCCTAGGAATTGAACCCCAAACCTCTAGTAGAAAGCTAATCCCTAAAGATGCATCCAATAACCAAAAGCCCAACAGGGTTGTACTATTAGAGGAATATGGGAAATTATAGTTCGGGGTAAGGGAGACTAAGGGACACTTCAAGAGAATAAATAGGGAATAAAGGGACAAGAGAAAAGCCACTTCTCCAGTTCTTCCTCTTCTCTTCTTCTTCCTCACCGAATTCTATTCTTCTCCCTCTCCATTTTTTCGAAACCTACCCAAGCAAGAAGAAGGCTAAGTTGGCATCCCTTAGGTCATCTTCCAACCAAAAAGCAAAGCAAAGGAAGTATGAATCCCCCTCACCTGCATACAAGTAGTTTTCGTTTGATGTATTTGTGTTAATCCTCTTGAAACCATTCGGCCAAGACCTTGTTTGAGTTTTTCCATGAAGATCCATGCCATATCTTGTATGAACATGATGAAGATAGGATGCTAGATGGATTAGGTTAAGTGTTTGACCTTAAAAACCCAAGGGACCATTCGGCCAAGACCTTGTTTGAGTTTTCCATGAAGATCCATGCCATATCTTGTATGAACATGATGAAGATAGGATGCTAGATGAATTAGGTTAAGTGGTTGAACTTTTATGACCTTTAAAACCATTCGGCCAAGCTCCTTTAGACCCCTATGTGTTCTTTTTATAGATAAGTTCATGCTATGTTTGATGGTAAAAGAAGATAACATGATGTTTGGTTAACCTAGATTTAAGTGGATGAACTTCTAGGCCTTGGACCATTCGGCCAAGCCACTTTAGACCCTTATATGTTTTTTTTATGCCATGCTATAGCCAAGTTCATGCTATGTTTTGATAGTAAAAGAAGATAACATGATGTTTAGTTAACCTAGATTTAAGTGGATGAACCCTAAGCCTTGGACCATTTGGCCAAGCCACTTTAGACCCCTATGTGTTCTTTTTTATGCCATGTTTAGATGAGCTTAGGCTAAGTTTTGATGCTAGATGAGTAAATGAGTTCATGCCATGTTTGATGTTAGAAGAAGGTAACATGTTCTATGCTATGTTAGAGATAGGTTCATGCAATGTTTTGATGGTAAATGAAGATAAACATGTTGTTTGTTTAACCTAGATTTAAGTGGATGAACCTTTAGGCCCCTTGAACCATTCGGCCAAGTCCATCTAGACCCCTAAGGTGTCCTTCTATGCTATGTTTTGGATGAGTTCATGATGACTTTTGGTGTTAGATGAAGATAACATGCTCTATGCTAGGTTTTAAATGAGTTCATGTCATGTTTGATGTTAGAAGAAGATAACATGTTCTATGATATGTTATAGATAAGTTCATGCTATGTTTTTGATGGTAAATGAAGATAACATGTTGTTTGGTTAACCTAGATTTAAGTGGATGAACCTTTAAGCCTTTGAACCATTCGGCCAAGGTTTATTTAAAACCCTAAGTGCCCTCCCATGCCATGCTTTATATGTTAAAGAATTTACATGTGGTTAGTTAGACCATATATAAGTTTTTTGGTGTTTAAATCTTTGATAGAACTCCATGAAGTTTAGGTCATTCCATGTCTACTTGTTCATGGTGTTTATGCCTTATGCCATGCTTATATGTGTGTGATGTTGTGATCATGTTATGGTCATTACCTTGGGATTATATGAATGTATAATGTGTTATAAGGAAGGAACATGATGTGCATGACAAGAAACATGATATGATATGAAGAAGAAATATATTATGAAAGCCATATGATATGTTATGAAGAAGAAATATGTTATGAAAGCCATATGATATGTTATGAAGAAGAAATATGTTATGAAAGCCATATGATATGTTATATGTTATGATATAAAGAAGAAAAATATGATATGTCATGATAAAGAACATGATATGTTTATGCAATGAAATATGATATGTTATGATAAGAAGCATGTAAGTATTTTACTTTCTGCATGGCTTGTACCAGGACCCTAACAAGGTCCAAAGGGATGGGCTCCTAAGATGCCCTAGGCCGACGGACTTAGTACGGGCCTAGGATGGGCTTCTATGTTATGATTTTCCCTAGGTCGACGGTCATAGTACGGACCTAGTACGGGATGGGCTCCCAAATGCCCTAGGCCGACGGTCATAAGTACGGGCCTAGGATTTACTTCTATGTTATGATGATGGCCCCTAGGTCGACGGATATAGTACGGGCTTAGTAACCTAGTAGGTTCGAGACTTGCTACCTCGGGTCTATTTAGGGATGCGCGCTATGATGATGATGATGTGGTACAATGCTGGGCCCAATATGTTGAGATTTATGTTTACGTACCTATAATATATGTTTTCAAAGAGCATCCTGCTTATGTTTAGATGTTATGATTGTTATGTTTACATGTTATGATTGTTTTGTTATATATTTTACGATTGTTATGTTATGATTGTTATGTTTACGTGTTATGGTTGTTATGTTATATATGTTTACATGTTATGATTGTTATGTTTACCTGTTATGATTGTTATGTTATATATGTTTACATGTTATGATTGCTATGTTATATATGTGTTTACATGTTATATGCCTGCTTACGATGTTGTATGTCTACATGTTATTTGCCTGCTTATGTCTATGCTGATATATTTATGTTATGTCTGCGTATGTTATGATGTTATGTCATGTTATGCTTACGTATGGTTTTTGTGAGTAGGACAGGATCTTACTAAGCCTATGTGCTTATAGTTTATGTTCCCTTGTACTGCAGATAAGTGTAAAGGGTGGCTAAAGTAAAGGGAGTTGTAGGAGGGGCAAAGTGTGTGTGGTAGTGGCATGGTGGAGGAGATCTGTTATGTTCTTTATGCATGTTTTCCCTAAGATGATTTATCTTATGAATTTGAACTAAGTACTTATGAACTGATGATGCATGCCCTATGTTTAAGAAGAAGTATCTATGAAATAATGATGCATGTTCTATGTTAAGAAGAAGTATCTATGAAATGACGATGCATGTTTATGTTTAAAAGAAAAAAAAATTAAGTCCAAAGTCTTCCGCTGTAAGAAGTATAGGTAGTCTTCCGCTGTAATGTAACGTATGTATGTACGATCGCGTCACGCGCCGCCCCTCCGGACCCTGGGAAAGGGCATGTATGACAGGACTTGCTTCCACTTCAAGGAAGCTAGACACTAGAAGCGTAACTTCAAAGCATACCTAGAAGATCTTAAGAAGAAAAGAAGTGAGACTTCTACTTTAGGTATAAATGTTATAGAAGTCAATATATCTATTTCTTCATCATGGGTATTAGATACCGGATGTGCATCTCACATTTGTACCAATGTGCAGGCGTTGAGAAATAGTAGGACATTGACGAAGGACGAGGTGGACCTACGAGTAGGCAATGGAGCAAGGGTTGCGGCTATTGCTGTAGGAACTTATTTTCTATCTCTGCCCTCTGGGCTTGTACTAGAACTAGATGAATGTTGTTATGTGCCTACTTTGACTAAGAACATAATTTCAGTTTCTTGTTTAGACAAGAAAGGCTTTTCATTTATAATAAAGAACAAATGTTGTTCAGTTTATTTAAATGATATGTTCTATTGTAGTGCACCTCTGATGAACAGACTCTACATTCTAGACTTAGAGAGCCCTATCTATACATAAGTACCAAAAGGTTCAAGTCAAATGAGTTGAACCAAACCTATCTCTGGCATTGTCCCTTAGGTCACATAAATGTGAGTCACTTATCCCAGCTCCATAAGGATGGGCTGCTTGTTAGAATGTATACTGAAAGCCTAGCTCTTTTCTGTATGAACATTTTATTTTGAAATAAGAATCACATGATCATTGTTTGCATTTTATATATTCATTATATATGTGTGCATATTGTCTAATATTCTACATTGTAGATAACATGGTGCTTGGTGTGGCACAGAAGATCATGTTATCAGTCCCTTGTAAAATATAAGTAGAGGCTCACAACCAAGATGGTTTTGGACAAACCATTGGCATGGTTGTAGTGTAGCTTGGTATTGTTTTATCTTGAACATAGAGTTACACTAGTACACTTAGGTGTATTGAGTAGGACCGACATAGAGGTGATTCAATTTAGTACTGACTACATAATTGAATCGGACCTCGGATATTATGTTGTACATGCTCTTAATCCCGATATAATAATGGGCACATGTACTTAGTATTTGTTTCTTTAATTTACCAGTGGGTGAGATTTAGATGGATTAAATCAATATGCCTGGTAAGTTGGGAAATAATATTATTTACATGGTGTGTCGTTGATTATAGGAGGAAACCGTGTCCTATATATTAGGTTGATGATGTCCCCTTGAGGAGCTCATAAGGTTCATCATGTAAACCCAGCTGGTTGACTTAGTCAACATGATGATAAGGTTGAGTGATACTACTCGAGGAGTTAGATGTTAATTAATTGATGGTCAGTAAATCAATTAATTGACGGACATTCGATATCTTAAACACAGGGAGATTAATGTACAAATAATATATGGAGCCCATATTAATTTATGGGGGTTGGTGAGGTAGTTCAATGATGATCCTCTAGTGGAATGGAACATCATTGATGGATCAAGTATGTGTGGTTCCGATCCATCGGGTGGCCAAGACCCAACTCCTCCTTATGGTCCCTATCGTAGCCTAATATAATCCTTGTGAAGTCTAGATCCAAGAATGTAAAACAAAACCTAGAACCAACGGTTGGGATTAAATCCCTAAGATCCGATGGTTAGATGAAACCCTAGAACCAGCGGTTGGGATTAAATCCCTAAGATCCGATGGTTAGGATGAAACCCTAGAATCGCGGTTGAGATTAAACCCCTAGATCCGGTTGGGATAAAACCTAGATCCGGGGTTGGAATGAAATCCTAGATCCGACGATTAGGATGAAATCCTAGATCCGCCAGTTGAGATGAAACCCTAGATCCGACGGTTGGGATAAAACCCTAGATCCGAGCGGTGGAGGTTAAATTCCTAGATCCGACGGATGAGATTAAAGGAGGCTTAAGCCCTATTCTATAAATAGGTGCTTAGGGTTGGGCGGCAAGGATAAGATAAGGAGATTGGTTTTCGAATTAGGGTTAGGGTTTGGCTCATCTTCCATTGGGCGGCTACAAGCTTGGGCGGCAAGCTAGGGTTTGGCCGGTCATCCCTCTCTTCTCCTCCTTGGTTTTGGGCGGCACTCTTCCCTTTTCCTTGCTCCTTGGTCGGCGGTTCTCCATCCATTGGTGGCCTGCAATCATATTCCTCCAATCTCTCCAAGGTGGCCGGCGGTTTCCATTCATTTGGTGGCCGGCGCATCATCCACTTGCTCCTTGGCCGGCGGTTGCACCAAATTCCCTAATTTGGTGGTTGGTTCTAGATAGGAAAGGTATTTGTGATTGCTTCTCTTTGTTCGCAGCGGACAAGGTAGAGAAGAAAGTGATCAAGAAGGCTTCAACTCGTGGAGGATCTTCGTCCACACGTCGTCCACGAGAAGGATAGGACATACGATAGAAGATCGTAAGGTATAAAGTTGTTTTTAACTTTATTTACAGATCTGAATATGTTCTTTAATATTTTGATTATGCATGTGTATGAGTGGATATATATTGTATAATCATGGACCCCGAAGACAAACACAAAAACCGGCGATCCATCCGTCGTCTTTTCCGCGGCTAACCAACTAGAAGAGTTGTGTTGCTTGAACAACTAGTTTGTTCAAGTGACCACTCAAGTTGTTAGCACGACGACGAATAGGTTGTGCCAAGGAAGCTCATCCCATCCGGATTAAGTCTTTCATTAGTGAAAATTTTAATCCGGGGACATGGGAGCCAATGAGCCTCCGAAGCGAGACATCCCAACACTGCTAGACTCATTTGATTTTGAATCATATGAGACATGCGAGTCTTGCCTTCTAGGCAAGATGACCAAGACTCCCTTTAGTGGACACAGCGAGAGAGCAACAGACTTGTTAGGACTTATACATAGTGATGTATGTTGCCCTTTCAATGTTGCTACTAGAGGTGGTTGTAGGTACTTTATTACATTTACTGATGACTTCAGTAGATATGGTTATGTGTATTTGATGACACATAAGTCGGAATCCTTTGAAAATTTCAAAGAATTCAAGAATGAAGTACAAAACTAGCTTGGCAAGAGTATTAAGATACTTCGATCAGATCGAGGTGGCGAATATCTTAGCCATGACTTTCGTGACTATCTGGCTGAGTGTGGGATTCTATCCCAACTCACTCCTCCTTGAACACCACAGTGGAATGGTGTATCTGAAAGGAGGAATTGTACCCTATTAGATATGGTGCGATCTATGATGAGTCACATAGATCTTCCTATATCCTTTTGGGGATATGCTCTAGACACAACAACCTTCACTCTTAACCATATACCATCCAAGGCTGTGATAAAGACACCATATACGATATAGATTGGGAAAAATCCCAAGATGTCTTTCATGAGGATTTGGGGTTGTGAGGCTTACGTTCGACGTCAAGTCTCAGACAAACTGGGACCCAAATCTGATAAGTGTTATTTTGTTGGATATCCTAAGGAAACGAAGGGATATTACTTCAAAATTCTCAGTCAGCACAAAGTGTTTATGGCAAAGACTGGGGTATTTCTAGAAAGAAATTTTGTTTCTAGAAAAACTAGTGGGAGTACGTTCGATCTTGAAGAAATTCAAGATAGGGACCATAGCACTAAGGCCTTGATTGAGGTTGAACATGAACCACAAAGTATTGTGGGTGATGAGATTGTTGCACAAAGAATTGTGGAACAACTACTTGTTCAGGTAGACCTACCTCTTCGCAGGTCTAATAGGGTACGTCGTCAGTCTGAGAGATACTCATTTCTCTTGTCTGACCATGATGACATTATGCTCATTGAGAATGAACCTACCTCCTATCAGGAAGTTGTGATGAGCCCAGATTCTGAGAAATGGCTAGAGGCCATGAGATTCGAGATAGAATCCATGTGCACCAACCAAGTATGGACTTTGGTTGATCCACCTGAAGGCATCAAACCCATTGGGTGTAAGTGGTTCTTTAAGAGAAAGACTGACATAGATGGACTTACGTATACCTATAAGGGCTGATTGGTGGCTAAAGGTTTCAAGCAAATTCATGGTATTGACTATGATGAAACCATTTCTCCAATGGCGATGTTTAAGTCCATTCGAATCATACTTGCTATTGCAGCATACCACGATTATGAGATTTGGCAGATGGATATCAAAACCATATTTCTGAATGGAAACTTGCTCGATGATGTGTACATGACACAGCCTGAGGATTTTGTAGATCCACAACATACTGGGAAAGTATGCAAGCTGCAAAGGTCCATTTATGGGCTGAAGCAAGCTTCTCAGAGCTAGAATCTTTGATTCGATGATGCGATCAAACAGTTTGGTTTCATCAAGAATGAAGATGAACCCTGTGTCTACAAGAGGGTTAATGGAAATATAGTTGTCTTCCTAGTATTGTATGTGGATGACATGCTACTCATTGGGAATGACATCCCTTCGCTACAGTCTATGAAGACTTGGCTGGGGACGTTCTTCTCAATGAAAAACTTAGGTGAAGCAGCCTATATTCTAGGCATCAAGATCTATAGAGATAGATCTAAGAGATTGCTTGGCCTAAGTCAGAGTACATATATTGACACGGTATTACTATGATTTTCCATGCAGAATTCCAAGAAGGGACTTCTGTCGATGTCACATGGTGTGAGTCTTTCGAAGACTCAAAGTCCCTCTTCTAGAGAGGAGAGAGACCGCATGGATAAGATCCCTTATGTAGCAGCCATAGGATCTATCATGTACAATATGCTATGTACTCGTCCTAATGTCTCGTATGCTTTGAGCATGATGAGTAGATACCAGTCAGATCCAGGTGAGCATCACTGGATAGCGGTCAAAAATATTCTTAAGTACTTGAGAAGGACTAAAGAATATTTCTTGATATTTGGAGGCGATTGATGCCTTCCAAACCCGGCGGTGATAATTATAGATCTGTGGTTCGTGTTTTTCTTGAATGGTGGTGCTGTGAGCTGGAAGAGTTAGAAGTAGGACACAGTTGCTGATTCTACAATAGAGGCTGAGTATATCGCTGCATCAGAGGCAGCAAAGGAGGCAGTTTGGATTCCCAAGTTCATTACTGAGCTTGAGCTGGTTCCTAGCATAGCAGATCCTATAGAGCTCTATTGTGACAATAATGGAGCGATTGCATAGGCTAAGGAACCTCACTCACACCAGCGGACCAAACATATACTATGGCGCTTCCATCTCATTCGAGAGATTATCGATAGAGGAGATGTGAATATTTGTAGAGTACCCACAGAGGCTAACGTCACAGATCCCTTGACCAAGGCTTTGGCACAGAAAAAGCATGATGGTCACACAAGGTCATTGGGTATTAGATACGACAGTGATTGACGCTAGTGCTAGTGGGAGATTGTTAGTGAAAGCCCTAGAGCCAATCATGTGATGATTGTTGTATGGACTTGTTGTATCATATTCCTATTTATAAAGGCATTTCCTTATGGTTATTATACTTACTTGTATTGTGCCAAATAAATAAGTATAATAATGTCCTTGAGTAGAAGATTCTTATCTATATCAATCGATTGGTTGAATCGATAATGAGATGATATAGAGAACACTACTCTTAATCATTCCTAGTCAAGTATTAACATTCAGGGACAATATTAATGCGAAGAGACTAGCATGTAGGTCAACTCGATGACTTGATCTCACTAGTCATGGATATGAGATATCAAGTTGACACATGGGTATGCATTGGAGAATGTATACTGAATGACCCGCCATGAGAAAGTATAATGGATTGTTATATGAGTGTCATATACTTTCTCATGTGACTATTAGTATGACTATTAGTCCTTGGACCTGAAGTCACCATGGTTCCCTACATAAGGAGTTGTATACTTTGGCTTCGTCAAACGTCACCCGTAAATGGGTGGACTATAAAGGCGATAACTGGGTATGTAACAAATTATGCAGAGAGATGTGAGTGATATAGATGGGATCTATCCCTCCTATATGACGGGAGTGACATCATCATTCTTGATAAAGTGAGACCACTAAGTACATGGCCATGCCCAAATTAGTCAATATGAGATATTGAGCTCATTTGATTAGACTGAGTCTACTTGGAGTTCAAGATATAGATTGTACCGAGGATGACATGGTCTATACCTCAGTTGGTCAATCTAGATGTCAAGGATAGAGGGACATTGTCACATATTGTGAGAGGTACAATTAGTAGTCACAAAGGTGATGTTGGATCTCAACATTCTTATAACTTGGGTAGCAATGATGTGTTGCTAGATACCGCTCATTGCTTATGTTTCTAAATCGGTTTAGGAACATTGCCAATGTTGCAAGAACCTATAGGGTCACAAACAAAGGGCAATTAAATGAAGATTAGGTTCATGGGATGAACCAAACTGGATTAAGAGTAATACAAATTAGACTAATTGAGTTAGACTCAATTTG
The DNA here is from genome assembly GCA_025175895.1 of Wurfbainia villosa. Lineage (NCBI taxonomy): Eukaryota > Viridiplantae > Streptophyta > Magnoliopsida > Zingiberales > Zingiberaceae > Wurfbainia > Wurfbainia villosa. The sequence continues at coordinate 114,122,265 of CM045986.1, forward strand.
ATTCAAGTGTTGAATGAGTCTAATTTAGATTTGATTCATTGAGTCAATTTAAATTAATGAATAGAGATTCATTAAATTAAATTGACTTGAATCAAATGGTTGGATTTGATCAACCATGGGAGATAAGAGGTCAAGTTTGACTTGACTTGAGAGGGAAGATGAATGGTCAATTTTGACTTGACCAATTGCCATGTCATGATGACTTGGCATGGGCCGGCCAATGATGATGTACATCATCATGGACACATCATGGGGTGCCACCTCATTAGGGAGACCAAGAGCCATGGCTCTTAGTATTACATGAAAGTATATAACCCCTTTTGAAGTGGTCGACCACCATATTGAATGGGTGTATGTGTGTGAAGTTAAGTGGTGTAACTCCATCTTCTTCCTCCTCTCTTCCCTCAAGCTCTCTCCCCCTCTTTTGCCGTGGACTTCAAGTAGTGCTACTTCACTCTAAGTTGTCTTTTCTCCACCTATTGCTTGTGTGGATACCGATAGAGGAGTGTACACTTGACACTCTCGAGTTTCGGTAAACCGTTTGGATGAGCAGGATAAGCGAAGGGCGTCACATCAAGGGTAAAAATCTTAACATGTAGATTTGGAGTAGATCTATGGCTTTTAAACACATACATGTAATTTTGTTTATCTTCGCACGTATCCGTGGCCGACTTTCAGGGTTTCCGCAACACAAAAAGTGGTTTTTGCGGCTCGGATAATCCAACAAATGAAATAAGAGAGAGGAAGGAGCAACGACGACTACCAAGAAAGAAAACCTAAACAAAAACCTTAGCCAAAGATTATCAAGGGATATATTTATATATCTCTTGATTAGGTCATCTTAGGAGGCTTAAACGGAACATATCTTACCATAATTATCTCATAATTAAGGTTAGAACAATCCAGGAAATTTCTATAAAGATAAATCTCCAAAATTGACGGAGACACAACACGACAATCTGGATTCACATGGTCATGTGAATTCACACGACCTGGCTGTGTCTCTCTGAGCGCAACTCAGACTTTGCCAATTTGCGGCCAGAGCTAGGCATGACCCGTGCCAAGTTAGGCAGGATTGTGTGAGGCTCTGTATGGTCCGTTTGACTTTGTTTAAGTGCAATATGGTCATGCTAAGTCCAACAAAACCATAGGAGGTTCCATAGCCTCCGTTTCACACCCCCTTGGTCTGGTCGAACCAGACATATCCTCTCTCAATGAGAATCTCATTCTCATACTTGTTTTACATCTCGAGATCACCCAAAGTGCATGTGACCCAATAGGTTCCCGGTTATGTTGGTCATTCATAATTAACCCCTTAATTATGAATAGATCATGAGTGGCACCTAGCAGTACATCATGACCCCCAATTGATCGGAAAGTCTAAATCGACTTCAGAACATTTTCTGAACCTTCAACAGTTCTAGTTGTTCGTGCCTTGTTCCTTTCAGTCATCCTATACCCACTTGGTTCAGGACAAGGTCTCTGTGTTCGTCGCTACTAGGCTTGTTGGACTTTCCGAGCCACAAAAACCGCTTTTTGCATTGCAAAAACCTCGGAAGCCCGGCCACGGATCCGTGCGAAGTATAACAAAAATTATATGTACATGTTTAAAACCTTAGATCTACATGAGAAGAGCATTACCCTTGATGCGACGCCCATAGCTTATCCTGCTCGTCCAAATGGCTTGCTGAAACTCGAGAGTGTCAAGTGTACACTCCTCTATTAGTATCCACACAAGCAATAGGTGGAGAAAATCAACCTAGAGTGTGATAGCACTCATGGAAGTTTCAGCCAAGGAGGATTGGGAGAGAGCAAGAAGGAGAGGAGGAAGAAGATGATGAAGTTACACAACTTAACTTCACACACTAATGCACACCATCATAGTGGCCGGCCACATTAGGGGGTTACGTGCATGCATGTAACTCCAAGAGCCAATGGCTCTTGGTCTCCCTCATGAGGCGGCACCCCATGATGTGTCCATGATGATGTGGAACATCATCATTGGTGGGCCCCCATGCCAAGTCACCATGACATGGCAATTGGTCAAGTCAAAATTGACCATTCATCTTCCCTCTCAAGTCAAGTCAAACTTGACCTCTTATCTCCCATGGTTGATCAAATCTAACCAATTGATTCAAGTCAATTTGATTTAATGAATCTCTATTCATTATTTTAAATTGACTCAATGAATCAAATCTAAATTAGACTCATTCAACACTTGAATCAAATTGAGTCTAACTCAATTAGTCTAATTTGGATTACTATTAATCCAATTTGGTTCATCCCATGAACCTAATTCTCATGGTCCATCATATGAACCTAATCTCCATTTAATTGCCCTTTGTGTGTGACCCTATAGGTTCTTGTAACGTTGGCAATGCTCCTAACTGATTTAGGAACATAAGCAATGAGCGGTATCTAGCAACACATCATTGCTACCCAAGTTACAAGAATGTTGAGATCCAACATCACCTTTGTCCCTCTATTAGTTTTCTACTAATAGTGACTCTCACAATATATGACAATGTCCCTCTATCCTTGACATCTAGATTGACCAATTGAGGTATAGACTCTGTCATCCTCGGTACAATTTATATCTTGAACTTCAAGTAGACTCACTCTAATCAAATGAGCTCAATATCTCATATTGACTCATTTGGGCATGGTCATGCACTTCGTGGTCTCACTCTATCAAGAATAACGATGTCACTCCCGTCATATAGGAGGGATAGATCCCATCTACATCACTCACATCCCTCCGTATAATTTGTTACATACCCAGTTATCGCCTTTATAGTCCACCCATTTACGGGTGACGTTTGACGAAGCCAAAGTATGCAACTCCTTATGTAGGGAACCATTGTGACTTCAGGTTCAAGGACTAATAGTCACATGAGAAAGTATATGCCACTCATATAACGATCCATGATACTTTCTCATGGCGGGTCATTCAGTATACATTCTCCAATGCATACCCATGTGTCAACTTGATATCTCATATCCATGACTTGTGATATCAAGTCATCGAGTTGACCTACATGCTAGTCTCTACGCATTAACATTGTCCCTGAATATTAATACTTGACTAGGAATGATTAAGAGCAGTGTTCTCTATATCATCTCATTATCGATTCAACCAATCGATTGATATAGATAAGAACCTTATACTCAAGGACGTTATTATACTTAGTTATTTGGCACCAATACAAGTAAATATAATAACCATGCCTTTATAAATAGGAATATGATACAACAAGTCCATACAACAATCATCACATGATTGGCTCTAGGGCTTTCACTAACAATCTTCCACTAGCTCTAGTGCCAATCACCATAGTATCTAATACCCAATGACCTAGTGTGTCCATCATGCTTTTTTTGTGCCAAAACCTTAGTCAAGGGATCTGCGATGTTAGCCTCTGTGGGTACTCTACAAATCTTCATATATCTTCTATCGATAATCTCTCGAATGAGATGGAAGCCCCGTAGTATGTGTTTGGTCCGCTGGTGTGAGCGAGGTTCCTTAGCCTGCGAAATCGCTCCATTGTTGTCACAATAGAGCTCAATAGGATCTTCTATGCTAGGAACGACACCAAGCTCAGTAATGAACTTGCGATCCAAACTGCCTCCTTTGCTGTCTCTGATGCAGTGATATACTCAGCCTCTATTGTAGAATCAGCAATTGTATCCTGCTTCAAACTCTTCCAGCTCACAGCGTCACCATTCAAGCAAAACACGAACCCTGACTGTGATCTATAATCATTCTGGTCAGTTTGGAAGCTAGCATCGCTGTAACCCTTTACAGCTAGCTCCTCATTGCCTCCAAATATCAAGAAATATTCTTTAGTCCTTCTCAAGTACTTAAGAATATTCTTGATTGCTATCCAGTGACGCTCACTTGGATCTAACTGGTATCTACTTGTCATGCTCAAAGCTTACGAGACATCAGGACGAGTATACAGCATGGCGTACATGATAGATCCTATAGCAGATGCATAAGGGATCTTATCCATGCGGTCTCTCTCCTCTCTAGAAGAGGGACTTTGAGTCTTCGAAAGACTCACACCATGTGACATCAGCGGAAGTCCCTTCTTGGAATTCTGCATGGCAAACCATAGTAATACCGTGTTAATATATGTACTCTAACTTAGGCCAAGCAATCTCTTAGATCTATCTCTATAGATCTTAATGCCTAGAATAAAGGCTACTTCACCTAAGTCCTTCATTGAGAAGCACGTCCCCAGCCAAGTCTTCACAGACTGTAGCGAATGGATGTCATTCCCAATGAGTAGTATGTCATCCACATACAATACAAGGAGGACAACTATGTTCCTATTAACCCTCTTATACACACAAGGTTCATCTTCATTCTTGATGAAACCAAACTGTTTGATCGCATCATCAAATCGAAGATTCCAGCTCCGAGAAGCTTGCTTCAGCCCATAAATAGACCTTTGCAGCTTGCATACTTTCCCAGTATGCTGTGGATCCACAAAACCCTCAAGTTGTGTCATGTACACATCCTCGACCAAGTTTCCATTCAGAAACGCAATTTTGACATCCATCTGCCAGATCTCATAATCGTGGTATGTTGTAATAGCAAGCATGATCCGAATGGACTTAAACATCGCCACTGGAGAAAATGTTTCATCATAGTCAATACCATGAATTTGCTTGAAACCTTTAGCCACCAATCGACCCTTATAGGTATGCGCAAGTCCATCCATGTCAGTCTTTCTCTTAAAGACCCACTTACACCCAATGGGTTTGACCCCTTCAGGTGGATCAATCAAAGTCCATACTTGGTTAGTGTACATGGATTCCATCTCGGATCTCATGGCCTCTAGCCATTTCTCAGAGTCTGGGCTCATCACAACTTCCTGATAGGAGGTAGGCTCATTCTCAATGAGCATAACGCATCATGGTCAGACAAGAGAAACGAGTATCTCTCATGCTGACAACGTACCCTATCAGATCTGCGAAGAGGTAGGTCTACTTGAACAGGTTGTCATTCCACAACTCTTTGTGCAACAATCTCATCACCTACAACACTTTGTGGTTCTTGTTCAACCTACATCAAGGCCTCAGTGCTATGATCCTTATCTTGAATTTCTTCAAGATCGAACGTACTCCCATTAGTTTTTCTAGAAACAAAATCCCTTTCTAAAAATACCCCAGTCTTTGCCACAAACACTTTGTGCTGACTGGGAATGTAGAAGTAATATCCCTTCGTTTCCTTGGGATATCCAACAAAATAGCACTTATCGGATTTGGGTTCCAGTTTGTCTGAGACTTGACATCGAACGTAAGCCTCACAATCTCAAATCCTCATGAAAGAAATCTTGGGATTTCTCCCTATACATATCATATATGGTGACTTTATCATAGTCTTAGATGGCACACGGTTAAGTGTGATGGTTGTTGTGTCTAGAGTATATCCCCAAAAGGATATAGGAAGTTTTGTGTGACTCATCATAGATCGTACCATATCTAATAGGGTACGATTCCTCCTTTCGGATACACTATTCCACTGTGGTGTTCCAGGAGGAGTGAGTTGGGATAGAATCCCACACTCAGCTAGATAGTCACGAAACTCATGGCTAAGGTATTCACCACCTCGATCTGATCGAAATATCTTAATACTCTTGCCAAATTGGTTTTGTACTTCATTCTTGAATTCTTTGAACTTTTCAAAGGATTCTGATTTATGTGTCATCAGATACACATAACCATATCTACTAAAGTATCAGTAAATGTAATGAAGTACCTGTAACCACCTCTAGCAACAACAATGAAAGGGCCACATACATCACTATGTATAAGTCCTAACAAATCTATTGCTCTTTCGCTGTGTCCACTAAAGGAAGTCTTGGTCATCTTACCTAGAAGGCAAGACTCGCATGTCTCATATGATTCAAAATCAAATGAGTCCAAAGAACCCATTGGGGATAAGCGACTCTCATTTATGTGACCTAAGCGATAATGTCAGAGATAGGTTTGGTTCAACTCATTTGACTTGAACCTTTTGGTACTTATGTTATAGATGGGGCTTTCTAAGTCTAGATTGTAGAGTCCGTTCATTAGAGGTGCACTACAATAGAACATATCATTTAAATAAACTGAACAATATTTGTTCTTTATTATAAATGAAAATCCTTTCTTGTCCAAACAAGAAACTGAAATTATGTTCTTAGTCAAAGCAGGCATATAACAACATTCATCTAGTTATAGTACAAGCCCAGAGGGCAGAGATAGATCATAAGTTCCTACAGCAATAGCCGTAACCCTTGCTCCATTGCCAACTCATAGGTCCACCTCGCCCTTCGTGAATGCCTTGCTATTTCTCAGTGGCTGCACATTGGTACAAATGTGAGATTCACATCCGGTATCTAATACCCATGATGAAGAAATAGATAGATTGACTTCTATAACATTTATACCTGAAGTAAAAGTCTCACTTCTCTTCTTAAGATCTTCCAGGTATGCTTTGCAGTTACGCTTCCAGTGTCCGGCTTCCTTGCAGTGGAAGCAAGCCCCTTCTTTGGCCACTCCTCCTTTCGGTTTCAGTTCCTTGCCTTTGCCCTTGGCTTGGGACTTTTCCTTACCTTTAGGCTTGCCCTTGCCTTTCTTCTTTTGCACCAACAAAATGGAGTCAGAATTTCCCTTCTTAAGGTTGAGCTCAGTAGTTCTCAACATGATGAGCATCTCAAGCAGTGGCTTATCAATTTTATTCATGTTGTAATTCATGACAAATTGATTGTAGCTTTGTGGCAAATATTACAAGATCAAGTCAGTGGCCAACCCTTGGCCAAGTGGGAATCCCAATCTCTGTAGGTTTTCTATGTACCCAATCATCTTGAGTACATATGGACCTACGAGAGTCCCATCTTGCATCTTGGACTGAAATAATGCCTTAGAGATCTCATATCTCTCGTGCCTTGCTTGTCCTTGATATAGTTGACGAAGATGTTCAACCATATCATAAGTATTCATGAACTCGTGTTGCTTTTGAAGCTCAGAGTTCATCGTCACGAGCATGAGACATGACACATCTAATGCATCATCTTGATGCTTCTTGTAAGCATCTTTGTCAGTTCGCGAGGTAGTGGCAGGAGGTGCCTCCGGAATGGGCTGCTCCAGGACGTACAATTTCCTTTCTTGGGTGAGAAAGATTCTCAGGTTCTTGTACCAGTCCAGGAAATTAGCTCCATTGAGCTTATCCTTCTCAAGGATAGAATGCAGGGAGAGAGTGTTCGTGTTTGTCGACATGGTAATCTACAACATACACGATGCAGAAAATTAATATCATATTCCATTTATCATTTAATTAGGCCTTTAATCAAATGATGCTCCCATTAAATTATAGGATTTTTGAAGAATCGAGTCATGGATGTGGTCAAACCACATTACTAGATTCATACAAACATGCTATAATTCTTGCGGGACAATATCCACATCATACTAGGCCTTGAGTTAGCTTTGGCTAAATCGCCCAAGACTTAGTATGATTGGTAGGTACCACATTATCGATTACATCTCTATGCAACTCTTGTTTATAAGATCAAGACCCACATTTACAAAAGGCCTTGAGTTAGCTTTGGCTAAATCGCCCAAGATTTAGTGTAAATGTGATCTTATCCTATCTTTCCAACGGTTGGAATATGCCTATAGTTATACTTGATCCAATTGAGTTAACTAGTTATACTCAATCTAATTGAGCTTACTCTCGCCCAAGCCGTGATAGGTGGGACCAAGATTGTCCCTCCGCACCCTACCAAGATAATACGCGTTGCTCTGCTTTGGTAGATTCAACAACAATAAATGATCGAGGTAGTGATTGGTACCAAAACTTGGTAGGCATTTTATGAGTTGATTCGATTAAGATCTAATCTAATCGTGAATGTGTATCATATACGCATCAAGGCCTTTATTACCCTACACTAACATGCATCACATACATACAAGCAATATACTAGCATGCATCATATACATACAAGCAAAATATTCAAGCATGCATCATATACATACAAGCAATATACTAGCATGCATCATATACATACAAGCAAAATATTCAAGCATGCATCATATTCATACAAGCAAAATTTACTAGCATGCATCACATACATACAAGCAAAACATATATATATATATATATATATATATATATATATATATATATATATATATATATATCAACATATATATATATATATATATAAATTAATTGTGATGAGGTCATGGCCCTACTACGATCTACTCAAGCCAATGAGAAGATCGGACGGTCAACCTAGGGTTAGCAGCTTCTCCAAGCGCCTCCTTTGACCGCCATGTGTCGTCGGCTCCCTCCTCGTAACTCCGTCTACTAGTGGACTTTCCACCGCTCCATTTTGTATATTACAAACATGAAACTCAAGTTACATTTGAGTCTAAAATTATTTACAATTAAAATTTTAAAAGAAGAGGTACGATGCGCAGGTCGCATACCCTATACAACATACACAACCACAAAAATGGCGCGCAAGCCATATTATGAATTACAACACATTTATCATCCAATCATATTGGGGTTCTTGGCCCATGACCATCACAGAATTATACATAATTCTAAATTATGTATTTTACAGAAATTTCTATAATTTTTCCTTTTTTTTCAATTTTATGAGTCACCTCTCCATAACAATCCCGCTAAGCGGTTTTCGGGTGCGATCGCAGGACAATGCCCCTTTCAGGGTTAGGGGCAGCACCCCTACTCGCAAAATAAACTTTGCGAGTGTCCCATCTTGATCTTAAAGCGACTTAAGTCGCTGTCACAAAAACCTAAAGCGAGATTTCACCGTTCCGGAGAGTTTTTCTCGGTGGTTGAAGCCTACAAGTGTCCCAACACTTGTTGCTTCGACTCTTCGAGAAAAATACCCAAAAATTCTATAAAAATAGGAAATTTATAGAAACTTATAGATATATAATTTTTATATCTAATACAAACTTTGTTGGACTTTACAGCAGCAAAAACTGCTTTTTGCGTTATGGAAACCTCGGAATCTCAGCCACGAACCTGTGCGAAGTATAACAAAATTTACATGTACATGTTTAAAACCTTAGATCTACCTAAGATCTACATGAGAAGATCATTACCCTTGATGCGACACCCTTCGCTTATTCCGCTCGTCCAAATGGCTTGTCGGAACTCGAGAGTGTCAAGTGTACACTCCTCTATTGGTATCCACACAAGCAATAGGTGGAGAAAATCAACCTAGAGTGTGCTAGAAATCATGGAAGTTTTGTCCAAGGAGGATTGGGAGAGAGCAAGAAGGAGAGGAAGAAGAAGATGATGAAGTTACACAACTTAACTTCACACACTAATGCACACCATCATAGTGGCCGGCCACATTAGGGGGTTACATGCATGCATATAACTCCAAGAGCCAATGGCTCTTGGTCTCCCTCATGAGATGGCACCCCATGATGTGTCCATGATGATGTGGAACATCATCATTGGCCGGCCCCCATCCCAAGTCACCATGACATGGCAATTGGTCAAGTCAAAATTGACCATTCATCTTCCCTCTCAAGTCAAGTTAAACATGACCTCTTATCTCCCATGGTTGATCAAATCTAACCACTTGATTCAAGTCAATTTGATTTAATGAATCTCTATTCATTATTTAAATTGATTCAATGAATCAAATCTAAATTAGACTCATTCAACACTTGAATCAAATTGAGTCTAACTCAATTAGCCTAATTTGGATTACTCTTAATCCAATTTGGATCATCCCATGAACCTAATCCTCAAGGTGCATCATATGAACCTAATCTCCATCTAATTTCCCTTTGTGTACGACCCTATAGGTTCTTGTAACATTGGTAATGCTCCTAACCGATTTAGGAACATAAGCAATGAGCGGTATCTAGCAACACATCATTGCTACCCAAGTTACAAGAATGTCGAGATCCAACATCACCTTTGTGACTACTAATTGTGACTCTCACAATATGTGACAATGTCCCTCTATCATTGACATCTAGATTGACCAATTGAGGTATAGACCGTGTCATCCTCGGTACAATCTATATCTTGAACTCCAAGTAGACTCACTCTAATCAAATGAGCTCAATATCTCATATTGACTCATTTGGGCATGGCCATGCACTTCGTGGTCTCACTCTATCAAGAATAACAATGTCACTCCCGTCATATAGGAGGGATAGATCCCATCTACATCACTCACATCCCTCCGCATAATTTGTTACATACCCAGTTATCACCTTTATAGTCCACCCATTTACGGGTGACATTTGATGAAGCTAAAGTATGCAACTCCTTATGTAGGGAACCATGGTGACTTCAGGTTCAAGGACTAATCGTCATACTGTCACATGAGAAAGTATATGACACTCATATAACGATCCATGATACTTTCTCAAGGCGGGTCATTCATGTTAGTGAAAGCCCTAGAGTCGATCATGTGATGATTTTTATATGGACTTTATTATATCATATTCCTATTTATAAAGGCATGGTTATTATATTTACTTGTATTAGTGCCAAATAACTTAGTATAATAATGTCCTTGAGTAGAAGGTTCTTATCTATATCAATTGATTGGTTGAATCAATAATGAGATGATATAAAGAACACTACTCTTAATCATTCCTAGTCAAGTATTAACATTCAGGGACAATGTTAATGAGTAGAGACTAGCATGTAGGATAACTCGATGATTTGATCTCACAAGTCATGGATATGAGATATCAAGTTGACACATGGGTATGCATTGGAGAATGTATTCTGAATGACCCGCCATGAGAAAGTATCATGGATCATTATATGAGTGTCATATACTTTCTTATGTGACTATTAGTGTGACTATTAGTATGACTATTAGTCCTTGAACCTGAAGTCACCATGGTTCCATACATAAGGAGTTGCATACTTTGGCTTCGTCAAATGTCACCCGTAAATGGGTGGACTATAAAGGCGATTACTAGGTATGTAACAAATTATGCGGAGGTATGTGAGTGATGTAGATGAGATCTATCCCTTCTATATGACGGGAGTGATATCGTTATTCTTGATAGAGTGAGACCACGAAGTGCATGCCCATGCCCAAATGAGTCAATATGAGATATTGAGCTCATTTGATTAGAGTGAGTCTACTTAGAGTTCAAGAAATAGATTGTACCGAGGATGACATAGTCTATGCCTCAATTGGTCAATCTAGATGTCAAGGATAGAGGGACATTGTCAAATATCGTGAGAGTCACAATTAGTAGTCACAAAGGTGATGTTGGATCTCAACATTCTTGTAATTTGGGTAGCAATGATGTGTTGCTAGATATCGCTCATTGCTTATGTTCCTAAATCAGCTTCGGAGCATTGCCAACGTCACAAGAACCTATAGGGTCAAAAACAAAGGGCAATTGGATGGAGATTAGGTTCATATGATGAAAAATGAGGATTAGGTTCATGGGATGAACCAAATTGGATTAAGAGTAATCCAAATTAGACTAATTGAGTTAGACTCAATTTGATTCAAGTGTTGAATGAGTCTAATTTAGATTTGATTCATTGAGTCAATTTAAATTAATGAATAGAGATTCATTAAATCCTATTGACTTGAATCAAGTGGTTAGATTTAATTAACCATGGGAGATAATAGGTCAAGTTTGATTTGACTTGAGAGGGAAGATGAATGGTCAATTTTGAATTGACCAATTGTCATGTCATGGTGACTTGGCATGGGGGTCGGCCAATGATAATGTTCCACATCATCATGGACTTATCATGGGGTGCCACCTCATGAGGGAGACCAATAGCCATTGGCTCTTGGAGTTAGATGCATGTATGTAACCCCCCCCCCCCCTCCATGAAGTGGCCGGCCACTTTAGGAGGTATGATGGTGTGAATTTATTTGGTGTGTGTAACTTCGTCATCTTCTTCCTTGGTTCTTCCTCTCTTGCTCTCCCAATCCTCCATTGCCGAGACTATCAAGGAGTGCTAGCACACTCAAGATTGTCTTTTCTCCACCTATTGCTTGTGTCGATACCAATAGAGGAGTGTACACTTGACACTCTCGAGTTCCGGCGATCCATTTGGACGAGCGGGATAAGTGAAGGGCATCGCTTCAAGGGTAATTTCTTATCATGTAGATCTAGAGTAGATCTAAAGGTATTAAACACATACATATAGTTTTATTTGTTATACTTCACACGGATCCATGGTCGGGCTTCCGAGGTTTCCGCAACGTAAAAAAATGGTTTTTGCGGCTCGGAAAGACCAACAATTCAGTATACATTCTCCAATGCATACCCATGTGTCAACTTGATATCTCATATCCATGACTTGTGAGATCAAGTCATGGAGTTGACCTACATGCTAGTCTCTACGCATTAACATTGTCCTTGAATGTTAATACTTGACTTGGAATGATTAAGAGTAGTGTTCTCTATATCATCTCATTATCGATTCAACCAATCGATTGATATAGATAAGAACCTTATACTCAAGGACGTTATTATACTTAGTTATTTGACACCAATACAAGTAAATATAATAACTATGCCTTTATAAATAGGAATATGATACACTAAAGTCCATACAACTATCATCACATGATTGACTCTAGGGCTTTCACTAACAAGGCTGACTGACTATGTTACACCTAGCCCAAGTTAATTTTCTTGTCCTGTGGATTCAAGTCACTCCTACATGTTTCCAAGAAGACTATCTTCTTAACTTGTTTGCTATGGCCAGCGACTTCTGAATAACAATCCTAACAATAGGCTTAGGGTATACATCTCCTTTATCAGGAGTGATGAATCCTTTATGGGCTATTCAAACACCTTCAATCACTTTGGCTTATACCCAATCATCTCGGAGTTCCACCTACTATGTAGATGGATGCGAAGAAGTCAAAGTACAAGGTGTCATGATCAAGGTGACTTGAATACCTCAAGTCTAAGGAAGCTCACACTCAAGCTGCAATGAGATCTTCAACGACATATAGAACCATATGAAGTCTCATAGCAGGTCACTCCAATGAACTAGTTACCATAACTAACATCCACATGTTCACTCTCAATATCCCTATGCTTCCATTTAGTGAGTATTGAATGCTTGGATAAACCAAGAAGCATAACATGTGCTAGTCTCACAGAATTAATGATGTCCGATCTCATCAATTCATCAACTAGGGATAGTTTCAATACTTGCATATTTACACATGATGAGATACCCACTAATTGTCATTCAATCACAATTTCTCTCATGCTATGCATCGTATTGTGGACTTCAGTATATGAGTTTAAGATCCAATCAAATACATAGATAATGTACACTCAAATAGTGAATTCTATTAATAACTTCTAAGGTGATTGCCTTAGGACACCTCTCAATTACATCATGTGTTGTCTTCCAGTGGGCTCAGCTTTACCCTGCTGAAAGTGTAGTCGTCTAAGAAGGGAGCTCTACACTCTGACAGGTTGAAGATGATGATCTCCCCATCTACCTCCAAGGAGATATTGTGCGCCTTTACGTCTATACATGCTCTCGTAGTCGCCAGAAAGGGTCTTCCGAAGATGATGGGATTCTAGGGGTTTGGTCCTGTGTGTCGAGTATAATAAAATTCATATGTATCACGAAATTTTCAATGACCATAGCAGGCACATGTGCTAGCATGCCAACAGGTTCCTTGACTGAATCACCACCCATACGAATACCAAGGCCCGCTGGTTAGATGCCACTCAGTCCCATCTCTAGGTAGAATGCGTAGGGCATCATGCTAATTAATGACCCTAAATCGCACAGTGCTTCATCGAAGCTCTCACCATAAATCGAGCAGGGTATAACAAATTCACCAGGGTCCTCCACGTTGGGTGGGATTTTATCTTCAATCTCAGCTTGGATTGGCAAGGTCGACATCATGGCCTCACATCGCTTGGCGAATCTGTTTTTCTGTGCTACTCTCTCGCTGCACATTCCCTCTTCCTTGACCTGACTTGGCTCGGGTAATGATGGAGAGCTATCCATGGTTTACGCTATGGTTTGGGTTAATTGGGCCACTTGTGTTTCCAACATCCTCGTGTGACTTGCAAGACCGTCAACAGTGGCCTTCAAATCCTTAAGTGACTCTTCTGATTTTTGATGTTTCCATTGAAATTCTTCATTGGCCTTCGTTTGGGTAGCAATGAAGTCTTCCATCATCAATTCTAGCCTAGATTTCTGTGGTTGCTGCTGCCACTGCCTTGTTGTTGTCCATATCCTCCGGACGATTGGAAATTTCCCGAGTTATTCCGATAGGAAAAATTTGGGTGGTTCCTCCATCCGAGATTGTAAGTGCTGGAATATGGGTTATTGGGCCTTTGATTGTGGTCCCCAACCGCATCGACTCGCTCGATCTTCTTTTCTAAGCTGCCCTGCCTCCCATAATAGTTCTCCTAATACGCTGCTGCTCCCTTTCTAAAGTCATTGGCCGCGCATGCAGAAATATGATTTAAAGAGTCAAATCGTCTGCTAAGTGTGTCCATCCTCGCTGCTAGGTGTTATACGGAGTTGACAGCATATCATCCCGCTGCAGGAGCTGGGTGACTACCCTTAGAAGCCCATTGATGGTGGTTCTGGGCCACCTCTTCAGGAGCTGTATGATCCCTTAGTGTCAATTATGAGATGAGGAAAACTTTTGTAACATATCTTATATTAATATAGCCAAACATTGGTTATTATATTTACTTTTTTCATGTGCCAGCTAAATAAATATAATAATGTCCTTGAATAGTAGGTTCTAATCTACAGTATATCAATTGGTAGAATTGATTATGAGAAGCTATAGAGAACACTATTCTTAATATTTCTAGTTAAGTATTAATAGACAAAGGCAATATTAATACATTGAGACTAGCATGTAGGTCAATGAATAACTTGATCTCACAAGTCATGGATATGAGATATCACATTGACACATGGGTATATATATTGGAGAATATATATACTGAATTGACCCGCCATGAGAAAGTGTCATGGATCATTATACGAGTGTCATATACTTTCTCATGTGACTATTGGTATGAATAGTCCTTAGACCTGAAGTCACTATGGTTCCCTACATAAGGAGTTATGTACTTTGGTATCGTCTAACGTCACACCGTAATAGGGTGCACTATAACGACGATCACTAGGTATGTAATGAATTATGTGGAGGGATGTGAGTGATGTAGATGGGATTTATCCCTCCTATATGACAGGAGGGATATCTTTGGCCTCTTGATAGAGTAGGACCACGAAATGCATGACCATACCCAAATGAGTCAATATGAGATATTGAGCTCATTTGTTTCAGTGAGTCTACTTGGGGATCAAGAAACACAAAGATCGATAAGAGGATGACACGGTCTATGCCTCATTGATCGATCTAAGATATCAAGGATAGAAGGACACCGTCATACATAATAATAGTCATGGAAAGGTTGTCGGATCTCAACTTTCTTGTAACTTGGGTAGCAATGATATATTGTTAGATGTCGCTCATTTCTTATGTGTCTAAAAGGGGTTTTAGACACATTGCCAACGTTACAAAAGCCTATAGGGCCACACACAAATGACATTCTATTTTGGAAATGGGTTCTTTTAGTTTGACTAAAAGAACAATGAGAATAATGGATGGTCAAGGCTCTAGTCAAAATCAAGTTGGTTGAGTTAGACTCAAACTAAATTGGATGGATGAAGACTAGATTTGAGTTAGAATCAAGTGAGACTTGAATTAAACTCAATTCACATGCAAAACTCAAGTTAGACTTGAGTTAAACCCAAGTCACATGCAAAACTCAAATTAGACTTGAGTTAAACCCAAATCACATGCAAAACTCAAGTTAGACTTGAGTTAAACCCAAGTCACATGCAAAACTCAAGTTAGACTTGAGTTAAACCCAAATCACATGCAAAACTCAAGTTAGACTTGAGTTAAACCCAAGTCACATGCAAAAGGTTTTAATGCATGCATGATGCATTAAAAATGCATTGGATTTCAACGTGAAGAATTGGAAGAGGCTAGTGGCTTTTCAATAATGCACTTGATTATAATTCAATGCATTTGATGCATTGGATTTTCAATGTGTAAAATGGGAAGAGGCTAGTAGATTTTCAATGATGCATTTGATGCATTGATTTTGGAATTCAAGCATGATAATATATAAGGGTGGAAGAAGAGCCAAAGAGTGATCTAAGAGTTGGGTGTTCGTTCTTCTTCTTCACTTCTTCATCCTCCTAATTTTGGCTAGTTGTTATACAAAGGTTGCTAGGACAACCATATTTCCAAAAGGGTTGAGTGTCAGTGTGGATACCTTAGAGATACGGTTATCCTTACCATATTTAGATCCGACAAATTTGGACTAGCGGGATTACGAAGGGCTCGTTTCAAAGGTATAATACTTCTTCTAGATATGATCTAGATGGTTAAAAATAATTTATATGTTTTCGCTTGGATCTCTAGTGGGATCCAAAATTTTGTTTCCGCTATGGTTTTGCGAATCGGTTTGCACACATAGTAGGATCCCAACTGAATAGTAAACATACTATAGCTTTCTCAAACCATTGTTAGTCATTCGATCTCCTTCATCGTTAGATCACAGCCGTTGCTTCTGTTCTCCCAATCGCTAGCCACAACCTTTCCTGTTGCCTCCTCTAGAGAGAAGGGAGAGCACCTCTCTAAACAGGCTTCGTCGCTTGAGATTGAGAGCTCTTTCACTACTGAGAGCTCTTCCACTTTTTTATGGGAATGGTAAATATGTATATATGAAAGTGTGAAAAAGTACAGAAGCTACGCTTCTACAAAGCGATGGACATGAGTCTGTTTCTTGAGGAACAACCTCTCAATACTAGACTCATGGTCCTCAAAATGGCTCCAATTACAGGCTTGCCATATAAGAAATATCATACAAGAAATAGCCAAGTCACGTGCCTTCCTCACCCATCCTTTCCCACGCATCTCTCATCGAAAAGTCGAGAAGAGGCAAGGCACCGTGTATATCTGGGGCCATATGTGTTGCCATCTCCGCACCATATCCCATAGCCGCCTAGTGAAGGAGCAGCGGAAGAAGATGTGAGCATTGGATTCCTCTGCAGAATGACAGTGCACACTCCTTCCTCGGCTCATACGATATGCGGTTCGCTGTGCATAATCTCCCATGCGTTGCTAGCTAGTAGGTGAAGCGGTGCTTAGGCATAATGCCTGGCCGCCACACTGCCGCTGCCCAAGGAATTGCAACACCTCGCAGCTAAAAAAATCTATATGTCATGCCTGTTGTTGTCTGCTTCTATGAGACGGAGGTCTGTCAATTTACCCAGTGCCAAGTGCCCTGTGGTGCGCTGGCGGCCCACACAACGAGGCATCGCTAGCCTCCCATGGAGGTTCGCCAGTCCGCCCAGTGCCACATGTGTTGTGGTGCGCTGAACAACCACACCACAACCTATCGTCAACAGCCCGCTAAAGGCTTCCTGTCTGCCCAGTGGCATATGCCCAATGGTGCGTTGGCGGCCCACACCATAGGGCGCCACTAGACTCCCAAGGAGGTTCACCTATCCACCCAGTGTCACGTGTGTTGAGATGCATGGTGTCATTGCCCCAACAATGCACTGCATGTACACCGCCAAGTGTTCTGCCCTATCTATCCAATGGTGCACCATCTACCATGCGTGGTGTGCTGCCTACTCGAGCTATGCCTATGCTATGTGCACCACTCAGTGTTTTACCTTGTCTGTCCAATGACACACAATCTGCCATGCGTGCTGCGCTGCCTACTCGAGCCACGCCTATGCCATGTGCACCGCCCAGTGTTCTGCCTTGTCTGTCTAGCGGCGCACAATCTGTCATGCGTGGTGTGTTGTTTGCTCGAGCCATGCCTGCACCAAGTGCACCGTCAAGGGTTCTGCTTGGCTTATCCTGTGTCGCACAATCTGCCATGTGTGGTGCATTGTTTGCTCGAGCCGCGACAGTGCCCTTCACACTGCCCAACTCGTTGTCTACTTGGTGCCAGTCTACAGCCTCAATGTGCTCTGCCCGGCCGCACCACGAGCCACCGTCGAAGCTGTCTATGTGCTGCCTGTCAGCAACTCCTTGGTGCACCATCCAGTGACACCACGGCCCAACGTAGGGGTTGTCAGCCTCAGAATACCAGCTGTCCAGTAGCACTTTAGCCTCATGCTTACTGTAAGATGGTGTCACGGAGCAACCCTAACCTCTTCATCAACGATGAGTCAGAGGGGTGCCCTTGTCATTGCCAAATGTCCATGCGCTTGAGATATTGATGATGGATCCATCTCACCCAAAGGGAGTTTGCATTGCATTGTGGATTCCATAATGCTCGGCAAAGTAAAGCTGAGTTCCATGCATGCAAGTCCCGTAGACCATAGACCCCCTCCTCCTTGGGAAGGCACAAAGTCGCCCAAGACACCACGAGGTGCTTGGTTGACCATACAAATGAGCAGCAAATGCTATAAACCTTGTCCACCATGCCACTCGGAACCGAAAGGATGGAGAGCCAATAGCATTCCACCCCTTGGAGCATGGACCACACAAGCTCGAGTCCCCTCGCATAAGATAAAGTGTGATTCGGCCATCCAACTATCTTACGCTGCACTGCATCAAGTAAGGGCTCATAATTAGAAATCCGTAACTTCTCCGCCGCCAAGGGCACTACAAGATATGGAAAAGGGAATGTGCCTTCTTGGAAACCCATTATACAGAGAAGGTCTACCTTGACTCGATCATCCACCCCGACCGTATATATGTTGGACTTCAAGAGGTTCGCCCGAAGGCCCACCATATTTCCAAAGTTCGCCAAGCAATGAGAGATCTCCATGAGAGAGGTAGAGTCTGCCCGAGCAAATAATAATAGGGCATCCGCATATGCTAAGTGAGTGACCCCCACCTCCCCACACAGGGGTGGTAGTGAAAACCAGGCCGTTGTGCTATCACCTTTAAATTTTGAGAGAAAACCTCAAGACATAACCCAAAAAGTAAAGGAGATAAAGGATCACCTTGTCGAAGTCCTCACCGGCCACTAAAATGTCCATACATCACCCCATTAATGCTAACATAATAGGAGACGGTAGAGACACATGTGTATATCCATTGGCGGAATTGTTGGGGAAACCAAAACCAACAAGCACCGCCATAAGAAAGTCCCAATCAATTATGTTGAAGGCCTTCTGAAGATCCACCTTGCAACGAGGGGATATCTGCTTCCGTGTATATTTCCGAAGGAGTTCTTGAGCCAAATGTATGTTCTCCCCAATCGAGCGACCTTTGACAAAAGTCACTTGAGCCGGGTCCAATAAATCATCCATCACCTCCGATAGTCACTCCGTCATGATTTTGGAGATGACCTTGTAGAAGACAGTGCAACAGGAAATGGGTCAGTAGTCATTGACTATCAGGGCATGATCACCCTTTGGGACCAAAGTTATAAGGGTGTGGTTCCATTTCTTTAGAAGCTGTTTGGTGCAAAAAAATTCCTACATGGCTGCAATAAAATCATCCTTTATCGTATCCCATGTCGAGGTGAAGAATTTGGAGCTATATCCATTTGGCCTCGGCACTTTGTCCCCTCCAATATCAAATAGGGCAGTCCGCACCTCCTCAGCAGTGATCGTCTCCTCTAAAGCTATAGATTGCACCAAAGTGAGGCATTGTCCAGGTATGACAGCATTGTCCAGTGCCCTACAACCCTCAGTGGTGCCCAAAGGCTTCTGAAATGGTCTACAAATACCTCTGCAACCTCAGTCATGTTGTCCGTTAGCTCCTCAGATGGTTTGGCGATGCTAAGTATGGCATTCCTCTTGTTATTCCACTTCACCAAGTCATGGAAAAATCTTGTACAGCGGTCGCTGCCTCGGAGGTACGCACCATAAGCCCACTGCTGGTAGAAGAGTCTCTCCGCATCAACAAGAAAAGTGGTGCATCATCGTAAATCCACATAGGTAGTAGGCTCGTTTGTCTCGTGTAGTGCACTGTTCTCCATGCGTGGTGTGATTTCTGTCCGAGCCACACATGTGCCATGAGCTCCGCCAGATGGTCTGCCTTGTCTATCCTACAGCGCTAAATCTGCCATGCATGATGCTCTGTCTGCTCGAGCCACGCATGTGCCATGCGCACCGCCAAGTGTTCTTCCTTGTCTCTCCACCAGTGCACAATCTGCCATGTGTGGTGCACTATCTGCTCGAGCCACACCTATGCCACGAGCACCATCAAGGGATCTTCTTGGTCCCTTCTGCAACACCTGATCTGCCATGCGTGGTGCACTGTCTGTCCGAGCCACACATGTGCCATGAGCTCCGCCAATTGTTCTGTCTTGTCTGTCTTGCGGCGCAGAATCTGGCATGCATGGTGTGCAGTCTACTCGAGCCATGCCTGTGCCATGAGCGTCGCCAAGTGTTCTGCCTGACCCATCCTGTGGTGCACATTCTGCCAAGCTAGGTGCACTGTCCGCTCGAGCCATGCCTGTGTCATGTTGACCGCCAAGTGTTTTGACTGCTCCATCCTATGGCGCACAATTTGCCATGTCTGGTGCATTGTCTACTTGAGCCATGCCTGTGCCATGTGCACCGCCCAACCCACTGTCACCACCAAGCAGCGTGCACTACTCAGCCTCCAACAACTCCTTCGCTCGCTGTGCCCACTCAAAAATATGACTAAAATGCTCCCAATCAAGGACCCTCAACTGCCTCTTACTTGTGAGCTTAGCTTTGAGGCTAAATTGGGCGTACCCCCCAACTAGCTCCCTCCAAGAGTCCATCACCAAGTCATGGAAATCCGTATGAAGTGTCCACATGTTGTAAAATTTGAACGGCCGCTTGGGTCCATTCTCTCGTACCATAGTCGATACAATACAATATGAGTGATCCGAGAGGCATCCCAGGGGTGTGAACTCTGCAATGCTATCATAGTAATCAATTAACCAATAAGTGTTAACCAAAGCACGATCAAGTTTGGAAGATGTGATACCATTGGTCCAAGTCAAGCGACATCCTATGGAATGGAGTTCCTCTAACCCGCATGCTTGTACACATGCTCCAAAATCCCTAGTTTCATAATTAGTCACCGATAATCCGTCTTCTTTATCGTCAATAGATAGAATGGAGTTGAAATCACCCAAGAGGATCCAAGGCTAAATAATACTCTCTCCAAGCTGCAAGAGGGAGTCCCATAGCGGGCGCCGCCCAACAATAGAGTAAAGCCCGTATACAAATGTTGCCAAGAAAATCCTTTTGGTGATGATGCAATGGAGCTGACAATGGATGTATTGCTCCACCACCTCAAGGACATCCAATGTCGCCCGTTGTGTGTCCCTCAAGATCAAGATGTGACCACGGTTAGAAGTTCCAAAATTATGCTCAAAATTCATACCATTGAAATGCCGACGAAGTATAGGTGGAAGTTGCTCCGTCATGAGCTTTGTTTCAAGAAGCGCCATGACATGTACATTCTTGCTTGTGAGGAGGTGTTGCACCCCGCCCCCCCACCCTCGTGTTTAAGGGGCCTGTGAAAGCCCCTTATGTTCTAACTCGTAATCTTCATGGGCGGTGCACACGAGCTGCTTGCGCCCGTCGCCGCTCCACCGGTTGCCAAACAGCCCCACCCCCGATGTCAAGGGCTAGGGAGGCTGCCTTGTTGTTGATCACACCATCCTCCATTGTCCTCGTGTCCATCGAGCCCAAAACCACACTTTGGAAAGCAGTGTCGATGTTGGCGGAAGCAATCTGCGGCTCATCACAGGCACTACCAACAACCCCCCGCAGAGGGTTATCTTCCCACACCATGGCCTATCCATCAACAAGAATTTGTGCACTGCCAACAGGCTGAGCGATGGGCCTGTCCTCCTACATCAGGCACTGGTCTGCTAAAGGCCCACTAGCATGGGGCTAGGCACCACCAATAGCATTGCCAATGCCATCCAAGTAGTCTGTCGGTAAACTCTGTGGTCGTTGATGCTGCCTTGAGTAGTGCCGCCTCTTGCTGTGGGAGCGGTCAAGTCTGCCCTGCACATGGCCCTACGGTGGGGGGCCATCCTACTACAGTGCCACAGGGGGCACTGATGCTCGCTGCTCACTGCTAGTAGGCACCTGTGGGGCGCTATCAGCCCCCTTGGGGGCCTCTCTTTGCTACGCAGAAGGCTCACCACCCTGAGACTGCCCTGCTGCATGAGCCACAACCTTGCACAGCTCCTGTCGGTGCCTAAGCCACTGACATATCCTATAGAATGTCAGGATTAACTCATATATAATCGCAAGATCAGTACGTACCCCCATCGGTAAATCCACCAGAACTCGAATGATCCTTTCCTTCATCATATCTACCTCCACTAGCACCTAAGCATAAGAGACGCACTCACACGTACGAGTGAGCCTATTCGTGTAAAGCAGTCATCCATTCTCCGATCCAATGCGACTAAGCATAGTTGTCGTCCAACAATCAGGTGGGAGACCATGGATTTGTACCCACACCGGGGCAAAATGCATGTCCTCCTCAAACAAAAAGCAAGGTGGCATCCTCTTGAGGAAAAGAAGGATGCCATATACAAAGTGTGGGCCTTCAGACAAGATGGAGTCGCGATCCTCCGCTGTGTCAAACTTGAAAATAACCCATCCACTCTTATGCACGTGAAATGTACATGCCGCCTTCCAATTCTTGATAACCGCCTCTACCCCTTTACGCCTCGGATGCAGCCCCATGAAGCACCCCACTAGAAAAAACCCAAAGGCATGCTCGACAGTGTCAATTGTTGGGAAATGTCCAGATCGAGATGTTCACAATATCGCTGGCAAATACTTCGTACAACTGCAGTATAAACAATATATAAACCGGATCCCACCAGAGATCCACACAAAAACATACAAATCATTTTCTTAATCTTATCTAGATCTTATCTAGAAGAAAAGATATACCTTCGATGCGTGCCCTTCGCAATCCCGCTAATCCAAATGCTGTCATATCTCAATACGGTAAGGATAACCGTATCTTTAAGGTATCCACACTGACACTTAGTAGTTTTGGAGCCATGTTGTGCTAGCAACCCTAGCAAATGCCAAGAACCCTTGCGGAAGAAGAAGGAGAGGAAGGAGGAGAGAACTCTTTCTCTTTTTGGCTTTGTACGTTGGAACTTGCAAATCCAAATTTGCTTTCACGTTGAAAGCATTTTAAGCCACTAGAAACCCTTGCCATTAATTCCTCATTAAAAGCTCTTCATCAAGAAGACTTTAATCTCCTAATGAATATATTAAACCCCTCATCTCCTCATCATGAATACCAAGGCCTTTGGTATTCCCTTGCATGATTAATCACATTAATCATGCATGATGATGATGATGAATCATCTTCTATGGTTCAACTTGAATCTAACTCAAGTTTAATCAATTTGAGTCTAACTCAAGTCTTGGCCATATGCTTAATTGTACTTTTAGTCAAACTAAAAGAAACCATCTCAAAAATAGAATGCTATTTGTGTGTGACCCAATAGGCTCTTGTAACGTTGGCAATGTGTCTAAAACCCTTTTAGATGCATAAGCAATGAGCGGCATCTAGTAATACATCATTGCTACCCAAGTTACAAGAAAGTCGAGATCCGACAATCTTTCCGTGGCTATTATCATGTATAACGGTGTCCTTCTATCCTTGATATCTTAGATCAATCAATAAGGCATAGACTGTGTCATCCCCTTATCGATCTTTATGTTTCTTGATCCCCAAGTAGACTCACTCAAACAAATGAGCTAAATATCTCATATTGACTCATTTGAGCATGGTCATGCATTTCGTGGTCATACTCTATCAAGAGGCCAAAGATATCACTCCCATCATATGGGAGGGATAGATCACATCTACATTACTTACATCCCTCCGCATAATTCATTACATACCCAGTGATCGACGTTATAGTGCACCTTGTTACGATGTGACGTTAGACGATTCCAAAGTACATAACTCCTTATGTAGGGAACCATAGTGACTTCAGGTCTAAGGACTATTCATACCAATAGTCACATGAGAAAGTATATGACACTCATATAACGATCCATGACACTTTCTCATGGCGGGTCAATTGAGTACATATATTCTCCAATATATAAACCCACATGTCAATGTGATATCACATATCCATGACTTGTGAGATCAAGTCATCCATTGACCTACATGCTAGTCTCAATGTATCAATATATTGTTAGGGCAATCTCTTGCCGTAATATGGTTTTGATATGTGTGGCAAAGGGTTTAAGTTAGGTTGATATTGTGATTTGATATGTGCGTTGGAGTCTTGCAGGAATTAGTAATTCGCACATGGAGCCTTGGCGGGTTCACCACTCATAACCTCGTGCTTGAGTCAGAGAAGGAGCATTGCAGAGTCATGTGCTTGATGCTGCCGAGGGACCGCTGGATGAGATGACTTGAAGCGAAGCCAAGGAAGCAGACTTCGAAGGCAAGAGACGCGAAGGAGCATTGCAGAGTCATGTGCCTGATGCTGTCGAGGGACGTGGCCACGAACGAAGAGAGTTTCGGCAAGGGACTTCGAGTGAGATGAGAGAATGAGTGAATTGTAAGTAGCTCATTAGGTGAACTTGGCCGAATGGCTAAGTGTCGGATGAGTTTTCCCGATATTAGTCGACTGCCATGAAATGGCAGTCGACTGCTCTGAGTCAAACACGGTTCAACTGGTATCCGATTGAGTGGATTTTAGCCCAGCAGTCGACTGCCATATGGCAGCAGCCGACTACCAAGACCATCAGTCGACTGCTGAAGGCAGCAGTCGATTGGTCAAGAGGGTTTGGGCCACAGAACCGCTCGTAGCCGACTGGGAAGTCGACTACGAAGGCAGCAGTCGACTGATGGATCCATCAGTCGATTGCCAAGGGATCCGTTGGACTACAACGGTCGAGATCCGATGTGTTCGGAGGCCGTTGAAGTGGCGACAGTCAACTGCCAAGGACAGCAGTCGACTGGTGGCGGCCAACGGGAAGAAATCAGCCCTCTCTATAAAAAGAGAGGGTGTGGGCTTTTGGATGGCTAATGCTCATATTCCAAACCATCATCCAAATGCTCTACAAGTGATAAACTCCTTCTTCTAGTTCTCTTTCATATCAATTGTAAAAGAAAGAGTGTTCTTGAGTTGTAAGGGTTACCTCCACCTAGCTTGGTGCAAAGGAAAGACCAATAGTGGATTGGTTGCGGAGTGATTCACGGAGGACGAATCGGGGACTGTGGATTAGCGGCGTAGCCGTGAACCACGTTACATTTCGGTGTTAGCATTGTTTGTATTCTTTATTGTTTATTTGCTTGTCTTTATTAGTATTCCTCTTGCGCTAATAATTGTGTAGACGAGTAAATTCCACCATCCAACGATTGAGGGCTATTCACCCCCCTCTAGTCGACCGATCGATCCCCTACAAGTGGTATCAGAGCAAAGGAAAGCTTGTCGAGGTCTAACCGCCACAACAAGCACATTCAAGAATGATCGGCTCTAATATTCATCCGCCAAAGTTCGAGGGGGAATTCTCTTGGTGGAAAAAGAGAATGGAGGTATTTTTCGAGACCTATTTTGAAATTCTTTTGATTATGGAAAACAGTTTCAAAATGCCTAGGGATGAAGAAGGGGAGTCATTGGAAAAAACAAGATGGAGCAAGAGGCAAAGGGAAGAGTATTTGGCAAATTCAAAAGCCAAACATCACCTCTACAATGTCCTCCCCCAACAAGAAGTCAACTAGATAGGAGAGTGTGCTAGCGCCAAGGAAATGTGGGAGAAACTAATAGAGATTCATGAAGGCACATCCGAGGCGAAACTAGCAAGGAGAGATGTCCTTCGCTCCCAATTGTCCAATATCAAACTCGAAAAGGGAGAGAAGGTAAAATCCCTACACTCTAGATTTAAGGAAATTCTAACCGGCTTGACAAGTGTAGGTGAAAAGCTCTCCAACCGGGATATGCTCATGAAAGCAATTGATGCCTTTCCCCGGTCATCAAAATGGAGCTCAATGGTGGACTCCTTCTACATGTCAAAGAACTTAGAAGTGAGCACCTTGGAGGAGTTCTTTTCAACAATGGAGCTTCATGAAACAAGACTTGAAGGAATAATAGAAGAGCCAAAATTTCAACCTTCAAGAGGAGTAGCACTTTTGGCCAACAAGGGGAAGAAGAAGATGGAGATCCCCTCCTACTTCGATGAAGCATCCTCCTCCTCCTCCATGGATAGCACGGAAGAAGCCTATATGGTAAGGAGGGTAAAGCGTGCATTAAAAGGTTTTCAATTTAATAAATCTAATGATAGGAGAAGAAGACCAAGGGGGAAGGTGATTTGCTATAATTGCCAAGGGGAAGGACACATAAGGGATAATTGTCCCTTCTTGAACAAGAGTAAAGAGGAGAAGAGAAAGAAGGAAGAAAAGAAGAAGAAGAAGGGGAGCAAGAAGAAAAAGGAAGAAGAGAAGAAGGTCAAGGAAAAGGGGAAGACCAAAGCTCTCAAGGCAAGGACTTGGGATGATCCCTCTTCATCATCATCATCATCCAAAGAGGAAGAACATGTCTACTCCAACCTTGCCCTAATGGCTTTTGACGACCTAGATTGCTCCTCCTCCGAAAATGAAGAAGCAAGCTCAAGTGAGGAGAGCTCGAGTGAAGGGGGAGCCTCTTCTACATCCTCATCATCGGAAGAGGATTTGGTAAGTGAGGTAACGAATCTACCCCCTAAGCAAATAATGTCCATGATTTCTAGTCTTACTAAGGATTTATTTAGAGCCAAGAAAAAGAACAAAAGCATGCTTGATCAAATTAAGGATTTAGAATAAAAATTAGAAAAATCATGTTTTAATGATGATACATGCTCACATGATAACTATATGCCTTTGGATGTTAGTGATGCATGTATGGAAGAAAATAAGGCTCTAAGGGAAAAGGTAGATTATTTGACCAAGGCCCTAGAAAAATTTACAATAGGCTCTAATACCCTTAACATGATCATTGGGAGCCAAAGGGCTAGCTTCAACAAGAAAGGCCTAGGTTATAAGGAAAAGAAAAATGAAAAGGCCTATAAATGTCTAATAGCTAGGGATCAAGACAAAAATAAGACAATTGCTAGAAAATGGATTCCTAAGGAATATTTAGTGAACCCCATAGGCAAGAACTTATTTTGGGTTCCTAAATCCATCCTAAAAGGTTAGGAAAACCCTAGGATAGTCAACCATACGGACTTTAGCAATATCATATTTTTGGTTAACTTAGGATGGCGGGACAACATTTTTGAAATAGTGTTAGGTGATGATAATGCACCTATAAGTAGGTAAATCATGATTTAGGTGATGTTTATCTTATCATCATGAAGTAATACCTAATGCATGATCACAAATTTGATGAATTCATTTGTTTCATGATCATAATGTGAAATTAAGTCATATACATCTTTATGATCATGTGGATTGTTAGGATGATACTTAACCTTGATAGAATTGCATGAAAATAATGGTTAAGTATATACAAATACCTTTAGGATGCATCTCACACTCACCATAGGCTACTTTGATTGAAAACTTAGCATGAGTGAGATGTTAGGATGATACAAATATCCACTAATGCCTATGACATTTAGATGGTCATTTAAAGTATCAAAATAGCAATAATAGACCAATCATGGGGAAGACTTATGTTTAATTCATAGACATATTGCCCAAAGATCATGGTTGGATATTTTATATATTTTCAAAACAAATTCTTACTTTAAAATCTGTGTGTTTATGTTTTGAAACAATCCAAAGCAAGACTAGGTGTTAAAATGGATACTAATATGATAAAAAACCTAGTGGTTTTTAAAGCTTTTGGATTTTTGGTAAATCTTTGAAAATATAAGTATTTTTCATGGAAAATTATTTTTCATTGATAAAGAACCCTAAAAGAAATGTGTTCCCCAAATTTCACTATTTTTTGAATTTTTTGGAATTTATAGTGCATTTCTGTAATTAAATCGAAAAATCGAAATTTGAATTTATTGTACGATCATTTGCCATCTTGATAGCGATCATTGCTCACCTGTAAAATAGCCCATCAATTTCTGATACATGGTTTTAAGGCATGTTTTTGGTTATGTTTCTCTCTAGACTTGATGCTATGATATATAAACTTTGTTTAATCTTTTTGATGGTGTCAAAGGGGGAGAAAACTATATGTTTAAGTAAGGGGGAATATATTTACGGGGAGTTTCATGTATTAAGGGGGAGAGTTGCTAATCATGTTATTCACATAATTTCTTACCTTAATGTTTTATCAAATGTTTTTACCTAACTTAAACGGATTGCCACACATCAAAAAGGGGGAGATTGTTAGGGCAATCTCTTGCCGTAATATGGTTTTGATGTGTGGCAAAGAGTTTAAGTTAGGTTGATATTGTGATTTGATATGTGTGTTGGAGTCTTGCAGGACTTAATAATTCACACATGGAGCCTTGGCGGGTTCACCACTCAAACCTCGTTCTTGAGTCGGAGAAGGAGCATTACAGAGCCGTGCGCTTGATGCTGCCGAGAGACCGCCGGACGAGATGACTTGAAGCGAAGCCAAGGAAGCAGACTTTGAAGGCAAGAGACGCGAAGGAGCATTGCAGAGTCGTACGCCTGATGCTGCCGAGGGACGTGGCCACGAACGAAGAGAGTTTCGGCAAGGGACTTCGAGTGAGATGAGAGAATGAGTGAATTGTAAGTAGCTCATTAGGTGAACTTGGCTGAATGGCTAAGTGTTAGATGAGTTTTCCCGACATCAGTCGACTGCCATGAAATGGCAGTCGACTGCTCTGAGTCGAACGCGGTTCGACTGGTATCTGACTGAGTGGATTTTGGCCCGGCCGATCATATGGTGGCGATCGATCACAAGACCATCATCGACTATTGAAGGCGACAATCGATCGTCAAGAGGGTTTGGGCCATAGAATCGCGTGGCCGACTAGGCGATCGACAGGAGGTGCGATCGTGATGGATCCATCAGTCGACTGCCAAGGGATCTGTTGGACTACAACGGTCAGGATCTGATGTGTTCAGAGGTCGTTGAAGTGGCGGCAGTCGACTGCCAAGTGCAGCAGTCAACTGGTGGCGACCAACGGGAAGAAATCAACCCTCTCTATAAAAAGAGAGGGTGTGGGCTTTTGGATGGCTAATGCTCATATTCCAAACCATCATCCAAGTGCTCTACAAGTGATAAACTCCTTCTTCTAGTTCTCTTTCATATCAATTGTAAAAAAAGGAGTGTTCTTGAGTTGTAAGGGTTACCTCCACCTAGCTTGGTGCAAAGGAGAGACCAATAGTAGATTGGTTGCGGAGTGATTCACCGAGGACGAATCAGGGACCATGGATTAGTGGCGTAGCTGTGAACCACATTACATTTCAGTGTTAGCATTGTTTGTATTCTTTATTGTTTATTTCTTTGTCTTTATTAGTATTCCGCTTGCGCTAACAATTGTGTAGATGAGCAAATTCCACCATCCAACAATTGAGGCCTATTCACCCCCCTCTAGCCGGCCGATTGATCCCCTACATATATCCCTTTGTCTATTAATACAATACTTGACTAGGAATGTTTAAGAATAGTGTTCTTTACAGCTTCTCATAATTAATTCTACCAATTGATATACTGTAGATTAGAACCCACTATTCAAGGGCATTATTATATTTATTTACTGGCACACACATGAAGTATATATAATAATCAATCTTTGCCTATTATTAATGAAATATGATACATATGCTCCCTAATCAATCATCTCATGATTGACACTAAGGGCTGACACTAACATCAATGTCCTTGAAATCAATCTTCACAGGCTTGCCCGTCGTCGCATGTTGCTCTAAAGGTATCACTAATGTAGCGTGTCGATTATCGCGAAAGAGATTGACCCATTCGTTGGCCAAAGGCCCCTCAACAACACTGTCTGTCGGCTGTCCAGCATAACCACCCTGCACAGGCCCATTCGCCATTGCCTTCTCCGCCTCCACCACCACCTCTGCTTCTTTTTCCACCTCCACACATGCCACATCAGCATTTGCCATGTTAGCAGTCTGCATGTCAGCATTTACCACTGCCTTTACCTTGTCAACGTCCTGTGGCACCATCTGGGCTTGCTGTGTCATCACTACTTGGCTAGATGATGCTCCTGCAGCATCAAGGACCATAACAACTTCTGGAAGGTAAGTGTCTTCTTTGGATTGGTGAAGCTTCCTGTTCCCTATCTGCTTGTGCTTCTTCCTTGCCATTCTGGTGCAAGAATAGGATCAACCAACTCCACACACTGCCAACTTACCCAAAACGGATAGAAGTGGATGTGCATGCCCTGCCAAGCTACCTGCAGCAATGTCTTGGCACCTGCTACTCCCACCAAACCCTTTGTCCTCTAGTGAACTTTCCCCTACCTCCAACCAATGAGAAAATGCTCCAAGGTCACTGAAAAATCATCAGGAACCACCGAAAAAGCAAGACAATGTCGCAAAGCCGCTTACTGTGACCACAGACTGCACTAGACACCCCTTTCTGCACAAACCACAACCTTGACCACTTGCACCAGGCTCCACAAAAACTAAGCTCGCCTAGCACCTGTCCAGCCCATGCCACCACTACCCAAGGCAACTGTGGCCACACCGCACAGTCCGGTGCGTGCGCCTGCCCTTACATAGCTTGTGCTCAGTCTCGTCCACAAGAAAATCTAGTTTGAAACACACCATTGGACAAAAAACTACACCTCAGTGCACGCCACAGCTAGGATGACCAGTGTAAGCTCCTAAGAAGTATTGGTGCAATCAGCCCAGGTCACGGTTGACCAGACTCGAGTTGAACTCGAGTAGTGTTTTGATGTTTGACAAAGGAGTTGACCATTATTTTACAATGGGTTGACTAGATGGTTGACTTGGGGTTGACCATAATGGAGAAGTACAAGTCTTGTGTACTTGGCATGGAAAGTCCAAGTCTTGTGTACTTGGGAATCGGAAAGTCCAACATGGGTTGGCATGGAAAGTCCAAGCATGGGTCTTGGCAAGGGAAAGTCCAAGATTGTGTCTTGGCAAATGGAAAGTCTAACATGGTTTGGCAAGGGAAGTCCAAGGGTTGATATTGGCAGCATAAAGTTCAAGAGGGAGTCTTGGTAGACTTAGTCTAATGGTTTGGTGGCGTAAAGTCCAAGCATGTGTTTTGGCAGTGTAAGCCCAAATGTGTCTTGGTAGTATAGACCAGCTTATCATGATAATAACTGATGGAAGCACCTGAAGGCTACCGTGGATGAACAAGTCATGGATGACTTGGAGGGATTCAATAGGCATGAGGCTGATAGAGGTGGCTAGAAGGCTTAGGTCTAGGCTAAGGGTGGTCTAGCAAGTATGAGGGCATCATCCTTAGGGTTAAACCTCATGGTTGTGGTTATCAGTCGACAGGGGTTTTGGACTAGTCGATTGGTCAAGTGTTTTGACACTTGGCAGCCGAGTTGACTTGTAGCAAGCAACTAGGATTATGATCAGTCGACTATCATGAGTCGACTGGCGTTCGACTGTGGCAAAAGACCTTGGCAGTCGACTGTCAGCCTTGGGCAGTTGACTAATGGCTTGAGAAGTCGACTGTCATGGAGGGCAGTCGACTGATGGTCGAGGTAACGGACACAGAATATTTTTGAGTCAACTATTAGGGTTCGACAGTCGAGTGGAGGCATGACCAGTCGACTAATGGGTATGATCAGTCAACTAATGGTCTATTCGTTAGAACTTATCTAGCGTGGCTTAAGTCATTGTGAGACAACAGTTATAGGAGCAGTCGACTAATGGTCGTAATCAGTCGACTGATGGTCTATCCATTGAAACTTATCCAACGTGACTCAAGACATTGTGAGACAATGGCTATAGGAGCAGTCGACTAATGGTCATGATCAGTCGACTGCTCGACGGAATCCAACCTGAATGCAGGTTATAAAAGTAGCTCGTGGAGGAATATTTGGTAGTGGTTCTTTGAGGCGATTTGGAGGAGATTTACTACTGCAATCCAGACCTTCAAGGCTCTTCTCAAGCAACCAAAGATCAAGCAATCCAAAGCTCTTTGTAAAGTTTTCTTTACTTTCATTTTAGTGTATTTTCTTGTATTTTCTTAGTATTACTTTTGTAATCATTGTAAGAGGTTTTTTCGCCTCCGACTTGTTGTCGAGAAGGAGTATTTGATTAGTGGTGGTATTGGCATCGCTAGAGCTCATTTGAGCTCAACCCGTGGAGTAGGAACCCTAAGGTTCCGAACCATGTTATATTTTGTCTTGTGGGTTGTATTTGTATTTGTCTTGTATATTTGTTTGTATCATTTCTATATTCCGCTACGTACTAACAATCATAGGCAAGCGCGCAATCGATTTCCATTTTCGTTAATGACACACTATTCACCCCCCTCTAGCGACGTACCGATTTCCATCAAGTGGTATCAGAGCGAGGTCGCTCTTCATTTGAACTAACTACTAAGGGAGTACACTAGAGGGAAGAAGATGGAGTTTGAAGAGAAATTGGGATGGGACATCAACACCCTAATCCTATATGTGCTCTATGGACGAGAAGGCTTAATCAATGGAGGGCAAAGATTGAAGACTTCATGATGATGAGGAACTTTGAAGAATGGGCCATCTTGATTGAAGGGTTCAATTATCCAAGAGGGCCAAAGGGAGGATTCCTCAAAATGAAGAAGTGGACCGAGGAACAAATCCAAGAATTCGAGAAAAATAAGAAGGTAATTAAATTCTTAGTTGATTTAATTCCTAACAACATTTTGTGTAGTTTAGGTGATTACATGGATGCCAAGGAGCTATGGAGTCAAGTGGCAAGATTCCATGAGAACCCACAACTAGTCCAAGAAGAAGAGGAAGAAGAGGAATGCTCATCAACTCAATCGAAGGAGACTGAAGAAACAAACTCATCCACACAAGAAAGTGAGGAGTGAAAAGTTGAGAAGGAGTCAACTTCCGGATCGGTGGAAGAGGAAGAAGTAGAGGAAGCCTCCACCTCTAGGATTGAGGGAGAGGAGATTAGATCATCTACACTGGAGCAACCTCAAGAGGAACCATCAACCTCCGGTCGAGAAGATGAAGAAGCTCAAGAGGCTTCCACCACTGACCTAGGTAACTCAAGCACATTAATATATAATAAAAATCATATTATATATTTTGAGTGTAGGGAAGTCAGACACTACAAGAGCAAGTGTTCGAAACGGGTCAAGAAGACGACACAAGTCGTGCCAAAGGCCAAGGAACCCGGTCCCCCACCAATTAAAAATAAGGAGCACATCATTTGTTTAAATAAATAACAAAAAGGACATTATAGGAGTCAATGTCCTAGGGGAGGAAGAAGGGCCAAGAAGAAGCATCACAAGTAGGGGGAGCTTTAAAAGCAAACCCTAAGGTATATTTCAATAATGCACCTTCAAATTTTAGTTATAAAAAGCATGCTTTTAATTCACTTGCAATTTATCATAAAGAGCATGCTAAAAATAGACTTTATTTCTTAGGGGCTAAACATGTTGATTTTAGGTCTAAGGACAAGTCTAGAAATAATGGCTCTAGACCTATTTCAACTAAAGAGAAATTTGGGACTAATGTCCCTAGAAAAATCCTACCTAGAGAAACTATTAGAAAGGTAGAGGACCATTTAAGCATTAACCCTAAAAAGAGTAGGCATATGCCTAGAGGGAATGGTAATACCGAAAGACTAAATCAAAATTCAAAAATTAGGCAATTAGAGCTAGAAAATCAAGTTTTAAGGTCAAAACTTGAGAAAATAGAGAAGCCCCTCGAAAAGATGCAAAATCAAATTAAAAGGTCAAATCGTCAAACTCTAGGATCTAGGAGTCAAAACCTAGGGTCTAGGAAGCAAGGTCCACCCAAGGGCAAGAAAGGTTTGGGTCACAAACCTATGCCCAAGAAGACCTATCATAGTGTTCCATTCGATTATTGAACACAACCTAGGTCTAGGAGATCCAAGGTCACTAGGGAAGTCATCCCTAAGGTTGACCATGGCAAGTGCCTAGTGGCTAAGGTTTCGAAGAAACCTAGGGAAGCCACTAAGAAGGTTACAAGAGGAGTCACCCCTAGAGTTAACCTAGGCAAGACCACAATGATCAAGGATACTAAGCCTAGGAGGGTATCTAAGGAGGTCATCCCCAAGGAATACCTAGTAAACCAAAGGATCTCCAATAGATATTGAGTTCCTAGGAGTGTGATCGATTCACGCTAAACGGGTTAGGATGTTTCAACCTTAAATGGATAGATAGTTAACCTAACCTTGGAAAAGGTGCACTTTAGGTCATTTTCAAGGTTATGGGTACCGTGGAAATAAGTTTGATCATAATCCTAAAGGATTTTAGGATGTGTCAATATTATTTAAGAAGTTTGATAAATTGATCAAATTGGTGAAGGTGGAACCGAAGCTTCGCTTCCCACCTCGGTCGATTGTGCATGGCGATCCCATCTACATCCCCGGATTAAAAAAAAATTAATCCTTAACAAAGATGGATTACCCAAGCAATCGATCCATTATTGTGCTATTCGATTTGAGTGGTCTCTTGAACAAACTTGTTGTTCAAGCAACCTAACTCTTTTCCTCGATTAGCCGCGGAATAGATGATGTACGGATCGCCAGTTTTTGTGTTTATCTTCGGGGTCCAAGTAAATTATCCACATGCATTATACAAAAGAACTAAATCAAAACAAACAATATTATACCTCTTGATCTTCTATTGTATGACCTATCCTCCTCTTGAACGTTGTGTGGGCAACGATCCTCCAAGAGTTGAAACTTCCTAGATCTTGTTCTTCCCTTCCTTGTTCGCTCCGAACAAAAGGAAGATGACTGAACCCTTCTTCTCCTATCTAGTGTCGACCACCAAGCTCTAAGCTAGGTTGTTGTCGTCGGCCAAGGAGAGGAAAAAGGTAGATTGGGCGCCGGCCAAAGAGAATGGAAGAAAAGGAACCTTTCTTCCTTACTTTGCCGCCGGCCAAAGAGTAGAGAGAGAGGGGAAGCGACTAGCCAATCCTAGAGAGAGAGAGGGAGGTGTCGCCCAATGTAGAAGCACACCCTAGGGTTGCCGCCCAAGCCTCTCTATAGCCAACTCCAAAAACCCTAACCCTAATTGATGTGTTGCCGCCCAAAATCTTTGGAAGCAAACCCTAACACCAATTCTTGAGTTTCACGCCCAAGCCTCTCCAACCTTATTTATAGATTTCGTCCAAGCCTCCTTTTAATCGTGTCTGTCAGATCTAGGTTTCATGAGGGCTTAAATAGGCTACAATATGGACCATGAGGAGGAGTTGGATCTTGGCCACCCAACGGATCCGAACCACACAAACCCGATCCATTAATGATAATTCATTCCACTAGAGGATTATCATTGATCTACCTCACCAACCCCATAAATAAATTTGGGCTCCACATATTAATTGTACAAATATCTCTCCGTGTTTAAGATATCAAATATCCGTCAATTAATTAATTTATTGACAATTAATTAATCAACATCTAACTCCATGAGTAGTACCACTCAACCTCATCATCATGCCGGACCAAGTCCACCTGCAGGTTTTACATGACGATCCTTATGAGCTCTTCAAGGGGACATCATCATCCTAATAAATAGGACACAGTTTCCTCCTATAATCAACGGTACACCATGTAAATAATATCATTTCCCAACTTACCAAGCCTATCGATTTAATCTATAAATCTCGCCTATTGGTAAATCAAAGAAATAAATACTAAGTACATGTGCCCATTATTATATCGGGATTAAGAGCATATACACCATAATATCCTAGGTCCGATTCAATTATGTAGTCAGTAATAAATTGAATCACCTCTAAGTCAGTCCTGCTCAATACACACAAAGTGTACTAGTGTAATTCTATGGTCAAGACAAACCAATATCAAATTACACTACAACCATACCAATGATTTGTCCAAAACCATCTTGGTTGTGAGCTTCTACTTATACTCTATAAGGAACTAATAACATGATCTTCCGTGTGACACCACACACCATGTTATCTACAATGTAATGTATCAGATAATATGCATAACCATAAATATGCAAACAATGATCATGTGATTCTTATTTCAAAAATAAAGATGTTCATACAAAGAATAGACTTTTCAGTATACATCACAACAATTGCCACAATTTAAGTCTAGAGGTCTTGGTGTACCATTTTGGGTTTTTGGCACACTTGGGAGATAAGTTGATAATATGGAAAAATGGAATTAATCCTAACAAATGGAAACTAATGTTAAAATTTAGGTATTCTTATGCCTTATATTTTATTTTCCATGCTTTGATTGCCATATAACATGTCATGACATTATTCTTCTTTTTAATCATATAAAATATCATGATCATGTTTAGTTTAAGTTTTTATGTCATGAGTGCTTAGGTTCATTTTTATGTCATGACATCATGATTTTAGCACATGCTTATTTATGCTATCATTATATGTCATAATCATCATTCATGCATTTAAGATAATTAAAATTGATTTAAGGACTATGGCATGACTTGAAGTCCCATGTATAAGGGAATCAAGTAGTCTTGCCTTAGAAAAATACATGAGACCTTAGTATTGGTATAACCAAAACTCACATCTCACATTACATTGACATGTGTGTGTATTGATACACCTAGACACATGTGAGATGCTAGGAAATGAGTTAAGATCAAGGTGCATAGTTCTTGCATCTAGATGAACTCAAACTCATCTTATACCATGGTGGATCATGGGGAAAGCTAATGTGTAAGTCATGTGCATTGAGCCCATTTATCATGATTTAATATAGGTTTTCAAAAATATTTTTAAAATCATTTTAGAAAACCTTGGTGAAGTCTATCTTTTGATAGCAATCACCATTGATAGAGTAGGTACAAAGTAGAGCCAAAACACTGAACTTTTCAATGGTTTTGAACTTTGTGTCAAACTCACTCTTTAATGGGTAATTTAATTTTTAAATATTTTTCACCCATTGTATTTGTTATAAGTAATATACGTATGAATTTTCAAGATTTTTCAAAATATGCATTTTTACCTATGTATTTTTAAATTTCGATTTCTGAATCTGATTTCTACATTTGCAGAAATCAGTCGACTCCCATGGATGGCAGTCGACTGCATCAAGGGCAGTCGATTGCTGACTGTCAGAGTCAACTTCCAGGCTTGATTTCGAGTAAACAAGGTTTGTTTAGCCTGATTTAAGCTATGTTAGGCTACCCTAACTGCTCCTAACCCTAGGATATGCTTTGGAAAGCATTAGAAAGGGTGAAAATCCATTGGATATATATTAGGAGAGTTGTTTGGGTGTGTATCAAATTTTAAGGTGTGTGAAAGTTTAAGGTTGAAATTTTAACCTTAATTTTGATGGTTTAGTGTTCCTATAGGCTTAAGGACTCTCCAAGGACATTGTTGGTGAAATGGTTAAGGGAAAGCAAGCCTTTAGGGGGAGGTTATTCATCATGGGATGATGGATGTGTTCTTCCTCATGAGAGAGAGAATTTTAGAAAAATGAGAATGTAAGGTACCCAATTGGGAAAATTGGGAGAGTTTGAGGATTGCCTCTCTTTAGTGACATGAGACTTATCACTAGGAAGAGTGAAGGCATCCTAGGTGTTTTTGGGCCAAGGGGGAGATTGTAAGATTTCATTGGGATATGAGACATTGACACCCTTGCGGAGAGTCATTTTGATGTATGTCAAAAAGGGGGAGAATTGATGGGAAAATCAATTAGAGAAATTGGGAGGATTAGATTGAGTTAGTGTTCTAACTCAAAGATGTTGGTTTTTATCAAATATCAAAAAGGGGGAGATTGTTAGTACAATCGACCCAGGTCACGGTTGACCGGACTTGAGTTGGACTCAAGTAGTATTTTGATGTTTGACAAAGGAGTTGACTGTTGTTTTACAATGGGTTGACTAGATGGTTGAATTGGGATTGACCATAATGGAGAAGCCCAAGTCTTGTGTACTTGGCATGGAAAGTCCAAGTCTTGTGTACTTGGCAATTGGAAAGTCCAACATGGGTTGGCATGGAAA
Source organism: Wurfbainia villosa (assembly GCA_025175895.1). Classification (NCBI taxonomy): domain Eukaryota; kingdom Viridiplantae; phylum Streptophyta; class Magnoliopsida; order Zingiberales; family Zingiberaceae; genus Wurfbainia; species Wurfbainia villosa. The sequence continues at coordinate 114,160,353 of CM045986.1, forward strand.
GTCCAAGCATGGGTCTTGGCAAGGGAAAGTCCAAGCTTGAGTCTTGGCAAATGGAAAGTCCAACATGGGTTGGCAAGGGAAGTCCAAGGGTTGATATTGGCACCGTAAAGTCCAAGTGGGAGTCTTGGCAACATAATTCCAATGGTTTGGTGGCGTAAAGTCCAAGCGTGTGTCTTAGCAGCGTAAGCCCAAATGTGCCTTAGCGGTATAGACTAGCTTAGCATGACAATAGCGGATGGAAGCACATGAAGGCTAGCGTATGGATGACTTTGAGGGATTCAATAGGAGTGAGGCTGATGGAGGTGGCTAGAAGGCTTAGGTCTAGGCTAAGGATGGTCTAGCAAGTATGAGAGCATCATACTTAGGTTAAATCTTATGGTAGAGGTTATCAATCAACTAGGGCTTTAGACCAGTTGATTGTTCAAGTGTTTTGACACTTGACAGCCGAGTCAACTAGTAGCAGCCGACTGGGATTATGACCAGTCGCCTGTCATGAGTTGATCCGGCATTTGATCGCAAGTAAAAGTTTTTGGCATGATCGCCACAATTTTGGGCCGATCGATGGCTTGAGCAATCAACTGTCATGGAAGGCAGTCGATTGATAGTCGAGGTAACAGACACAGAATGTTTCTGAGTTGACTATTAGGGTTCGACAGTCGAGTGGAGGCATGACCATTCGATTGATGGGTATGATCAGTCGACTGATGGTGTATCCGTTGGAACTTATCCAATGTGGCTCAAGTCGTTGTGAGACAACGACTACAGAAGTAATCGACTGATGGTCGCGATCAGTCGATTGCTCGATGGAATACAACCCAAATGTAGGTTATAAAAGAAGCTCGTGGAGGGAGATTTTGTAGTTGTTCTTTGAGGTGATTTGGAGGGGATTTGCTGCCACAATCCAGACCTTCAAAGCTCTTCTCAAGCAACCAAAGATCAATCAATTCAAAGCTCTTTGTAAAGTTTTCTTTACTTGCATTTTAGTGTATTTGCTTGTATTTGCTTAGTATTACTTTTGTAATCATTGTAAGAGGTTTCTTTACCTCCGACTTGTTGTTGAGAAGGAGTATTTGATTAGTGGTGGTATTGGCATCGCTAGAGCTCATTCGAGCTCAACCCATCGAGTAGCAACCCTAAGGTTCTAAACCAAGTTATATTTGGTCTTGTGGGTTGTATTTGTGTTTGTCTTGTATATTTGTTTGTATCATTTCTATATTCCACTGCGTACTAACAATCATAGACAAGCACGCAATCAATTTCCATCTTCGTCAACGGCATACTATTCACCCGCTCTAGCGACGTACTGATTTCCAACAAGAAGATCATCGGAGCTGCCCCAAGCCCTCTAAATCGCTCCCTAACCAACTTCCAACCACCCTCCCTCTAGGGCAATCCTAGAGAGAAGGGAGAGCTTCTCTCTCTAAGTTGGAGGGGAGGAAGCATGACTGAGAGCTCTTTCTACTAAGAGTTCTTTCACAGAAAATGGTAAATATATATAATGGGCAAGCGCCCAATAGGTAAGACGGCAAACATACACACCAACACATCATGCACCCCTACTATGGGTTGCATACATCACAAAGTTCCAACCACACCACACATCAACTATGAACCTTCGAGGTTTACACAACAACCTTACCCAACCACCCAACATAACAAACACACACCTCATATAAAGAGAAAATCACAAATAAGCTCACTCCATATCCACATCAGCGCCCCCTCAACCATCCACGAAGCAATGAATGTGTATTTTCACCTTTTGCACCATCCTATCCACATCCGACATCAACCCCTCAAATTGGCATCGATTGCGAGCCTCTCATAGGAAATATATCATGGAAGAGATCCCCAAGTACTTGGCTCGCTCCTTCTGCCCCGATCCCTTGTAGCGCTGCCCCAGAAATGCAAAGAGGTCCATTACCCTGCTGCCCTCATGAATCAATCTCTAACCAATGCCGCACCCTGCTCCACAGCTCCCCTGCAACCGGACACTCAAAGAACATATGCAAGTTCGACTCCAGGCAGCCCCAACATAGCACACACTCCTTATCCAACACATAATCCATACGGTCCACTGTCTGCAACCTCTTATGATCAAGCAACCAAAGCATGAACCGATGCTTTAGCATTATCTTCGGCCTCTAAATTACCGACGCCGAAGGTACCACCGACGCCTTTGGCTAGAAGAACTCATATGCATTTGTCGTCCCCTTCTGTGCCACCGCAAACCAATCGAGCATCCTCATGTTTGCTGCTCCATTCCCACCGCCCCCCCCCCTTGTATCTTACTCCTCACCTCCACAAGTCTCTTGATAAGAGGTGAATCCAATGCCTTAGCCTCCCAACTCAAAAAATCAGCCCCCTTTATATAATGTTGGTGCACCCATTTAACCCACAACAATTCCCTTTTGGATTTTATGCCCCAAAACATCTTTCTTAACAAAGACACATTCCATGCACAAAGATCACGAAGCCCATATCCCCCTTGGCTCCTTGAAAGACATATAGTACTCCATGCCGCTGGGGGGGTGCTTAGAATTCCATACAAATGCTCAACATATACCATGAATCTTCCTAATCACACCACAAGGGACTGGAAGCATAGAAAGGCAATAGCACTCTATCCCCTAAAGAATCGAACCCACCAACTCCAATCTGCCTGCATATGATAAGGTATGCTTTGGCCAAGCATTGACCTTCCACGCAATAGCCTCCAGCAATGGCCCATAGTTAGCAATATGCAACTTCTCTGCCACAAGAGGAATCCCTAGATAATTGAATGGGAACATTCCATTCTGAAAGCCAACTATACCAAGGAACTGGGACTTCATCACATCATCCAACCTGCCATATACATGTGAGACTTCAATGGATTAGCCCTCAAACCCACCTCAGCCCCAAACCACTCCAAGTAGCCCGCAAGCACCGTAAGCGAGCTCTCATCTGCCCATGCAAACATCATCAGATTATCCGCATAATTAAGGTGCGTAATGCCAGCTTCCTTACACATAGGATGGTAGTGAAAAGATAGCAGCAGAGAGGCGTCCCTCAACCTTCTTGACAACACCTCCATGACCAACCCAACGAGTAACGAAGAGAGAGGATCCCCTTGCCTCAAGCCCCTCCGACCACTGAAGAACACATAAATGCCCCCATTCAAAGATATAGAATATGAAACCGTCGTTACACACTCACTGACCCACCCACAATAACATTGGGGAAAACAATAACCAACGAGAGAAGTCATGAGAAAATCCCAATCAATCATATCAAATGCCTTCCTTAGATCAACCTTGAGCATGCACCTAGGGGAAACCCTTTTGCGCGCATATTTCCGAAGCAATTCTTGAGTCAAACAAATGTTATCACCAATAGAATGCCCCTACACAAATGCCGCCTGTGTCGGGTCAAGAAAATACCCCAATACATTCGCCAACTGCCCCTCCATTACCTTGGAAATAATCTTATAGAATACAATGCAACACGATATAGGGCGATAATCAAAAATGCCAGGAGCATGATCCGCCTTTGGCACCAAGGAAATCAATGAATGGTTCCACTGCTTAAGCAACTTTCTCTCCCTAAAGAACTCCTGAATTGCAGCCACAAAATCTCCCCCACAATATCCCATACCACCATGAAAAACTTCACCCCATAACCATTCGGACCCGGCACCTGCTCATTACCAATTTCCTACAAAGCTGCCTTAATCTCCAAAACCCCCACCTCCTCCACCAAACTCACAGCTTGGGTAGCATTCAGAACCCGACTAGAAATGGAGCTGCCGTCCATGGGGATGCACTGCTCCTTACGCCTAAGAATGTCATGAAACGAGTCCATAACTTCACTTGCTACCTCCCCCAAACTCGTTGTTTGCTCTCCATCCCTTTTGATAAGCGTAATAATTGCATTCCGCTTGTTGTTCCTTTTCACCACATCATGGAAAAACTTAGTACACTTGTCCGAACACCGCAGATAGACATTCTTCGCCCGTTGTTGGTAAAACTGCTTCTCCACCTCTACAAGTAGAGTGGCTTGCTACCTCATTTGGTCATAACCCTCCAGGGAAGGACCTCCCCCTACCATATCCCTTTGTACCTCCTCCAAATCAGCCTTGGCCCTCCTAGCTTTCTCCGAGATATGCCCAAACCACTCCTTATTCAGCTCCCGCAACTTGCACTTCAAATGCCCAAGCTTGACCTTAAGCACATATTGTGACTTTACCATCACTGGAGGCGCCCATGACTCTGCCACCACTTGGTTGAAATCCTCATGCAACGCCCACATGTTCAGAAATTTGAAGGGACGATTGGGCGGCCGATCCTTCGCCAAAGTATGCACCACTCCATAAGAATGATTTGATAAACATCCAGGGGCCAAGAATTCCACATATGCATCAAATTCTGCAATTAACCAATGTGAGTTTACCATTTCCCTATCAAGCTTAGAAGAGATCGTACCATTCATCCAAATCTCCAAGTTAGTCGGCAACCAATAGAGCGAAGGTCCACCAACCCGCACGATTGGACCACTTGTTGAAAATCCCTCATTTTGTAGTTTGTAACTAGCGCCCCACCCTGCTTATCCTCCAATGATAAAATCGAATTAAAATCTCCCATAACCATCCAGGGCTCTGAAGTATCCCCCCCAAATCTCCATAAGCGACTCCCATAACGGCCGCCGTGCACCAACATAATGCAGCTCATAAACAAAGGTGACCAAGAAAGCCCTACCAGAGACCTGACACCGTGTATGGAAATGCATGAACTGATCCGACCTCCGAATGACCTCTAAATCAGCCCTTTGTTGGTTCTATAATAGCAGCATGTGTCCATGGTTAGACATGCTAAAGTCATGAACATGCCCCATACCTACAAACCGCCTCTACATAATCTGATCAAGTGAATGCTCCACAAGCTTTGTCTCCAATAGCGCCATAACCTGAATATCCTTATGCCCAAGGAGGTGTTGCACCCCCACCCCCTTACTTCAAGGACTTGTGAAAGCCCCGAATATTCCATGTCGCAAGCTTCATTGACCACCCCCCGGACTGCTCGCGTCTGTAGTTGATGACCACTTCGATCAACCCCCACCACACCATTCCCCACTCTACCTCCCGTACCACCACTTGAGCTTGCCACCGAGGTAGAATCTGAAGTTGATGCTGATGAAGAAGAAGTTGCATCCGTAGACAAAGACAATAATGAAATACGTAAAGAAAACTTTACAACAAATTCTTTGAACTCTTGCTTTGTTACTTGCTTTGGTTTGCTCTTGAAGGTCTGAAATGCAGTAGCAATTCCCCTTCAAAATCTCCCCAAAAGTTGTTGCAAAATCCTCTAATTCGAGCTCCTTTAATAACCTACATCGAGCTAATTTCATGCCCAGCAGTCGACTGCCAATAGTGATGTTGTCTCACAACGGCTTAATCCATGTCACCATTCCAGTCAACAGATATACTGGCAGTTGACTGCCATTCGCAGCAGTCGATTGCTCAAACTCGTAGCCGATTGCTCAGTAGGCTACCGAGCATTCTGCCTAACGACCAAAATCTGTATTAGTCGACTGCCCTCCATGGCAGTCGACTGCTCAAGGCCAGTCGATTGCCATAACATTGCAATCGACTTCATAGGCCACTCGACCGCAGTCGATCGCCAGTCGACTCCCATCAGTCGACTGGTCATAATCCCAATCGATTGACTAGAGTTGACTCGACTGCCAAGTGTCAAACACTTGACCAGCCGACTTCTACATCTCAACCATGAGGTTTAGCCCAAGTATGATGCCCTCATACTTGCTAGACCACCATTAGCCTAAACCTAAGCTTTCTAGCCACCTCCATCAGCCTCACACCTATTGGATCTCTCCAAGTCATCCATGACTTGCTCATCCATATGCTTGCCTTCAGGTGCTTTCATCGACTATTGTCAAGCTAAGCTGGTCTATACCGCCAGGCACATTGGGCTTACACTGCCAAGACACACGCTTGGACTTTACGCCGCCAACCATTGGACTTATGCTGCCAAGACTCCACTCTTGGACTTTATGTCGCCAAATCAATCCTTGGACTTCCCAAATTCCAAGTGCCCATGACTTGGACTTTCATCGCCAAGACTACACACTTGGACTTACATGGCCAAGACTACACCCTTGGACTTTCCATGCCAACCCATGTTGGACTTTCCAGTTGCCAAGACTCAAGCTTGGACTTTCCCTTGCCAAGACCCATGCTTGGACTTTGCATACCAACTCCATGTTGGACTTTCCAATTGCCAAGACTCATGCTTGGACTTTTCATGCCAAGTGTCCCACTTGGACTTCTCCATCATATGCTCAACCCCATGTCAACCATATAGTCAACCCATTGTCAAACAATGGTCAACTCATCGTCAAACATCAAAACACTACTCGAGTCAAACTCGAGTCTGGTCAATCATGATGTGGGTTGATTGCACCAACAATCTCTCCCTTTTTGATGTTTGACAAAAAAACAAATACCGTTGAGTTAGAACACTAACTTAAACCAATCCTCCCAAATTTCCAAATTAGGAATTCTCACATTCTTCCATCAATTTCCATAATTCTCCCACATCAATTCTCCCCCTTTTTGACATACATCAAAAAGGTTCTCTCCAAGGATATCAATGTCTCATATCCCAATGAGATCTTACAATCTCCCCCTTGGTCCAAAAACATCTAGGAAGTCTTCACTCTTCCCAGTGATAAGTCTCATATCACTAAAGAGAAGCAATCCTCACTTCTCCCTATCTCTAAATTCTCCCCCTTATGAGGAAGAACACATCCATCATCCCATGATGGATAACCTCCCCTAAAAGCTTGTTCCCCCTTGACCATTGCACCAACAATGTCCTTGGAAAGTCCCTAAGCCTATAGGAACACTAAACCATCAAAATTAAGGATAAAAGTTCAAACTTGTACTTTCACGCACCTTAAATTTGATACAGTCTCTAAACAATTCTCCTAATCCATATCCAATGAATTTTCACCCTTCCAATGCTTTCCAAAGCATATCCTAGGGTTAGGAGGAGTTAGGGTAGCCCAACATGGCTGAAATCAGGCTAAACAAACCTTGTTCACCCAAAATCAGGCCTGGCAGCCAACTCTTTCAGTCAATAATCGACTTCCCTTGACGTCAGTCGACTGATTTCTGCAAATGCAAAAAATAGAGTTCAGAATTGAAATTCAAAAAATGCATGAGTAATTATATGTAATTTGAAAAATAGTGAAACTTCATACGTATAATACTTATAACAATCATGATGAGTGAAAAATATTTTGAAAATAAAATACTCATAAAATAGTGAGATTGATACAAAATTCAAAACAATTGATATCAATGTTTTTGACCTATTTTGTATCAACTTCTTCAATAGTGACTTCTATCAAAAGATAGACTGCACCAAGATTTTCTAAAATAATATTAAAATGATTTTAAAACCTTATATTGAACCATGGTCTATGGGCTTAATGCACATGACTTGTACATAAGCTTTCTTCATGATTCATCCATAATATAAGATGAGTTTGAGTTCATCTAGATGCAAGAACTATGCACCTTGAATTTAACTCATTTCCTAGCATCTCACATGTGTCTAGGGTGTATGAAAATACACACATGTCAATGTGATGTGAGATGTGGGTTTTGTTCATCCTAATCTAAAGTTTAGGCAACACTATTTGATTCCCTTATACATAGGACTTCAAATCATGTCATAGTCCTTAAATCAATTTTAATTAATGCATGAATGATGATTATGGAATAAATGATAGCATAAATAACCATGTGCCAATAAACATGATGTCATGGCATAAAATATAAACCTAAATATACATGACATAAAAACTTAAACCTAAGCATTATCATGACATATAAAATGATAAAAATGAAATATGATGTCATGACATGACATATGGAAAACAAGTCATGGCAAATAAAATGTGAAGGTATAGAAATACCTAAGTTTTAGTATTAATTGCTATTTGTTATAGTTGTACCAAATTAGCCATAATTGTTGGTGCCGTAGGCACCTAAGTCAAACCTGAGTTTTGATTATAGCAAACGATACAAAGTTAAGCTCATGTCATTATCTCACGAGCTGAATCGAGTGTGCAGAAAATTGCTATAGCTAGAGCTGAAGGCTAGCGACACCCAGAGGAAGCCGCGGTGGTCGGGCGACACTCGGGTGACTTCAGAGGGAGCCGAAAGAATCAGATGGAAGGCCTAAAGCGAAAGCGACACAGTAAGTATCGAGGTAAGCTCGTGTGTGTGTGAGCATAAGTGAGGTTGTTTCCTCTTTATGGGGATGATCTTAAGCGTAGATCCGACCAAAGACATCCTATAGATGGTCTAGGTTGAGATCGGATGGTTGATGACTGTCAAAATTATGTTTTTCTTGAGCTAACTTTGACTTGCAGCAAGCATCGGTCATTTACCGGACTTGGAGGACTCATTGCCATCAATCGATCGGCTCGGAGGTTAGCACTCGGCGATCGCCATCGATCGGATGATGATGGCCATCGATCGATGATGGTCTTATCACCAAATTTCAAGGGGAGTGGTGCTCAAATATGATTGGCTAGGGTTCCTCTCGAAAAGGGGCTCAAAGGCTATAAAAGGAGGTCCTAACCTAGGGTTTCTTCATCAATTCTAAGTGCTCAAAAGCCTTCGCAACGCTGCGACTCTCCGACTACTCTACAACAACGAAGTGCTGCCAACAACCCTAGCTTAAGTTCTTTTTTTTAGTTGTTGGTATAATCTTACTTTGTTATTGCTTTCAATATTGCAATTCTTTTTAATCAAGGTTTTCTATCGTTGCATTTTACTTAAATAGAAGAGAGGGTTTGTCTCTCTATCTTTTTTGCTTCGAAGGTTTTTATAATTGTCAAACTCCTACCTCCAACGAGGAGAAGTGTTTTAGTGAATTGCCCTCCGTACATGGTCTAGGACCGTTAGGGCCTTGGAGTAGTAGCCGAAGGCTACGAACCAAGTAAAAAAATATCTTATCTCTTTTTGTTTCATTTATCTTTCCACTGCACTTAATTGTTTTGATATGAACTCGAAAAGAAAAAAAAAGGTTTTTCGCTATTCACCCCCCCCTCTAGCGAACTGCTTCGATCCAACAATAATACCACTTATCTCCCAAATATGCCAAAAACCCAAATGGCACACTATGTCCTCTAAACATTAAATGTGCCAATTTGATCAATTTTTCATAGTTCTCAAAATATATTGGCACATCCTAAAATCCTTTAGGATTAAATTCTAACCACATTTCCAAAGTATCCCATTATCTTGGAAATGACCTAAAGTGGTAACTTTGCTATGGTTGGGTTAACTACCCATCCAATCAAGGTTGACACATCGTAACCCAATTAGCGTGAATCGATCACGCTCCTAGGAACCCAATACCTATTGGAGCTCCTTGGGTTTTGATACCATAGTAACCTAATTTAGGAATTGAGATAAGAATGACATGCGTGAAACACTATCTGAACTGGCTGGACTCGACTCAAGCGAGTTAGCTGAGATGACAAAGTGGAAACATAGGATAAGGCAGATAAGTTCTAAGATCGAAGAGGAACCCGATGCACAAGTCTGGGGGATGACTCGGGGAGTGAGTCGAGTGGTGACTTGGGAGAGATGGAAAGCACAAGGGAATGGGTCTTATAACCAGAGTGGGCCTAGATATCAATAAGTAGCATACGCCCCGGTTCAAATGAACTAGGAGGATCCCGCCGAGAGGGGGATCGAGTCAGTATTTGGCCCAACGAAGGAAGAGAGGGTGAAGAAGAGGGACAGAACATTTCATGATGCGTTAACTTATGAGAGTTTGTTATATGGTATAACAAACTAGGACCCCACACAATATTCGTAGGACCTCCATTTCTTATCTTCTTAACAGAATTATTCTTCAGGAGAAAGGGGCCCTCCACGTGGATGGTGATCGGACTAGTTCGTTACATCATAGGTGGCAGGGGAGGAGGAAGATAAAAGCCAAGGGAGTGTTGGGTTTTCGGCACCGCGGCGTGTGTGTGTTCGATCATGTTTCGTAAACATGAGCACAGCGGAAGCAATTAAAATTAATAAATCTATATTTATTACAACACACACAACACACGCATGCTATTACAACAAGTGCAGACATAACCGTAAATTAAAATTTGCAATAAAAGAAAATTATCTACGTTATACCTTCCGTATGACGTGTAGCGGGAACGGCATCAACCGGAACGATCCTCGTAAGAATCGTCTCTATCCGTATCCATGCCGAGCTCCTCGGGATGACTTCGCTAAGTCACGAGCTTCATCTTCGTACGGGTTACTAGCCTCGTGTTGAAGACGACGTGATCGAGAGATGATCACGATCCGAATCCAAATTCGGATCCTAAAACGAGTTCTCAAAACTCGCTTCTCCGGAGAGGTATTCGTCAACCAATTGACGAATCCTTCGTCCTCCACCTCAGAGGATTACCGGAGATCAAATCCCCAGTAAGTTAGCCGCTGTCGGAGCACTAACCGTCGTCCAAACGATGCTCCGACCAGAGGAGGAGAAGCTGTCCAGAAAACTGGACAGCTTGGTGGAGGATATAGGCGCCGGCCAACCAAGGAAAGAAAAGCCTCACCTTGATGCCAAACCTATAGGGGATCACCGGAGGGTCGCCGGAGTGTTCACCGGCTGAAGCTTGGTCGCCGGCAATGACTTGGACGGCGGCACAAAGGCTAGGCGGCGGCACTTAGGGTTGGGCGCCGAATTCACCAACAAGGGGTGGGCGGCAACTCTATGTTGGGCGGCAACCACTTGATTAGGGTTTTTGTGGATTAGGGTTTAAGCCCTATTTTATAGAGAACTAATTCTCTTAATGGTTAATGGATCATATCCATAAAGCCCGTTAACCCGCTCCATTAAGATAAGTTAAAATAAACCAAACCATGATGGTTTATTTTAAGTTAAAACGAACCGAACCAACCTTTGGTTCATTCGTTTAATATAAACCAAACCCTTTGGTTTAATCTCATCCATTGGATTAGAACCAAACCATTTTGGTTCATCCATTATGTCTTCATAAGACACGGCCCATCCATGCTTCCATTGCGACTGAAACAATTTCATGCTCGCTTTATGTTTGGTCCAACCAAACATAGTTTCTCTCGGTCTGAGAATCCCATTCTCAAGCTCGTTTTAAATCCTTTGGATTACACTCGTTGTGCGTGTGACCAAATAGGTTCTCGGTTTATGTTGGCCGTCTATAATTAACCATTAATTATAGATCGATCATGAGTGGCACCTAGTAGTATATCATGATCCCCAATTAACCGAAAAGATCAACGGTTGATCTAGAACAATTTCTGAAATCCTTCAGTAGCTCGAATGAATCGTGCCCCATTCCCTTCACTCATCTTATACCCACTTGGTTCAGGACGTGGTCTATTGTGTCAGTCCCCACTAGGCTGACTACGTCACACCTAGCCCAAGTATCATTTCCTCGTCCTACGGATTCTAGTTACTCCACATGTATCGAAGAGTACTTTACTCTAAACATGTAATGCTTTGGCCAAAGACTTTAGTAACAATCCGACGAGAGGCCATGGGTATACATCTCCTCGCAAGGAGTGGTGAATCCTTTATAGTCTATTCAAACACCTTCGATCACTTCGACTTATACCCAATCTTCCCGGGTCCACATCTCCTCGGAGATGTTTGCTTAAGATGCCAAAGCATAAGTCTCCATGATCAAGATGACTTGAATACCGCAAGTCAAAGGAACATCGCACTTAAGCCACAGTAAGAACTTCATTGACATATCTATATATGCAGAGAACCATATGAAGTCTTACGGCTGGTCACTCCAATGAACTAGTTACCATAACTAGCATCCACGATTAACTCCAGACATCACTATGTCTCCAGCCAGTGAGAATCAGCTGCTTGGATACACCAAGGAGTATACCTCGTGCTAGTCTCGACAGAATTGATGGTGTCCAAATCCATCAATTCATCGACTAGGGATAATTCCGATACATCACAATTACACATGTAGAGATACTCACTAGTTGTGATCCAATCAAAAATTCTCTCATGCTGTGAATCGTATCGTGGACATTCAGTAAATGAGTTTAAGATCCAATCAAATACATAAAACATGTATACTCAAATAGTGAATCTTCATTTGTCATATAAATGGTTCATACATAAAGCGATTGCCTTAGGACATCTCTCATATATTACTAACAGACTCCCACTTGGCCTAATGCCAATCGCTACGGTATCCAATACCATAAGCTCTAACATGACCCTCAAACTTACTTTGAGGTAATGCTTTAGTCAAAGGATCCGCTAAGTTCCTTTCAGTGGGAATTTTCTCGATTTGTATTTCGTTCCTACTTATGATCTCTCTGATAAGATGATAGCGGCAAAGCACATGTTTGGATCGTTGATGAGACCTTGGCTCTTTCACCTGTGCAATTGCTCCATTGTTGTCGCAGTAGACCGGTATTGCTTCAACAATGGCCGGAATCACACCAAGTTCATGAACGAACTTCTTGATCCAAACCGCTTCCTTTGCTGCTTCCGAAGCTGCAATATATTCTGCCTCAGTGGTAGAATCCGCTACAGTCTCTTGTTTGGAACTTTTCCAACTCACTGCGCCCCCATTCAAGGTGAACACGTATCCAGACTGAGACCTGGAATCATCCTTGTCTGTCTGGAAGCTGGCATCCGTATACCCGCGTATCACCATGTCCCCTTCTCCATATATTAGGAACACATCCTTAGTTCTTCTCAAGTACTTAAGGATCATCTTAACAGCCGCCCAATGATCCATTCCTGGATCGGATTGGTATCTGCTCGTGACACTCAGAGCGTACGATACATCGGGCCTCGTACATAACATAGCATACATGATAGATCCTATTGCGGATGCATAGGGAATCTTACTCATGCAAATCCTCTCGTCTTCTGTGCGCGGACACATAGACTTTGAAAGGTATACCCCATGCCTGATGGGCAGATAACCTTTCTTGGATTCCGACATGCTAAACCTCTTTAGCACTCGGTCTATATATATAGACTGCGAAAGACCAAGCAACCGTTTCGATCTATCTCTATAGATCTTAATCCCAAGGATGTAGGTTGCTTCTCCCAGGTCTTTCATGGAGAATGTCTTGGATAACCAAACCTTAATCGATCAGAAGATTGACACATCGTTTCCTATAAGTAATATGTCATCGACATACAATACTAGGAACACGACTGCACTCCCACTAACCTTCTTGTACACACAAGGTTCGTCTGGTTTTTGTGAGAAATCAAACTTTTTGATTGTCTCATCAAAACGGATATTCCAGCTCCTGGATGCTTGCTTCAATCCATAAATGGATCGTCGCAATTTGCATACCTTGGTTTTATCAACCGATGTGAAACCCTCAGGCTGTATCATATACACGTCCTCGAGCGAGTTTCCATTAAGGAAAGCTATTTTCACATCCATTTGCCATATCTCATAATCATAACGAGCCGCTATGGCCAGGAGCATCCGAATGGATTTAAGCATAGCTACAGGCGAATAGGTTTCGTCATAATCAACACCTTGTTTTTGACGATATCCTTTCGCCACCAATCTAGCCTTATAGGTAATCACATTACCATCCATGTCGGTTTTCTTCTTGAAAACCCACTTGCACCCTATAGGCTTTATGCCTTGGTGGTCAACCAAGTTCCAAACTTGGTTTTACATGGAAACCATTTCGACTTCATGGCACCAAGCCACTTATCCCTTTCAACTTGTCAAGATTTCTTCATAACTGGTAGGCTCCTCATCATCAATGAGTAACACGTCGTTCGATTCACTTACGAGAAATCCATATCTCTCAGGAATATTGCATGTTTTACCAGATCTACGAAGATGTGGTGTTACAATAGGTCCAGCCGATTGCTCATCACTATGAGTTGTCGGCTGTTGTGCTTCACCAGGTATCTCATCAATGTCTATTTGAGTCTCTCGAGCCTCCCCAAGCTCGACGACACTCCCACTGTTTTCTTGCAAGAGAAACTCTTTCTCTAGAAACACAGCATGCCTTGAAACAAACACCTTTTGTTCCACAGGATGATAGAATTGGTAACCCCTTGTTTCCTTAGGGTATCCAATAAATAGACATTTATCGGACTTAGCATCCAGTTTGTACGATCTGATCGCTTCACATAAGCAGGACAACCCCATATCTTCAAGTAAGATACATGAGGTTTCTTACTAGCCCATATCTCATATGGAGTAGTAGAGACTACCTTGGTAGGCATTCTGTTTAACAAGTAAACAGCTGTCTGAAGTGCATAACCCCAAAAGGACTTGGGAAGAGTCACATGATTCATCATTGACCTGACCATGTCCAACAAGGTCCGGTTACGCCTCTCAGATACACCATTATCTTTGTCAGGTGTATAGAGTCCATTGAGACAATATGCCATTGTCTCTTAGATAATCAAGAAACTCTTGACTTAAGTATTCACCACCTCGATCCGATCAAGTATTTTAATACTTTTGTCATGTTGTTTCTCTACTTCATTTCAATTCTTTGAACCTTTCAAAGGCTTGGACTTGTGTTTCATCAAGAACACATACCCAAACCGTGAGTGATCATCGGTGAAGGTAATGAAGTAGCTATAGCCTCCTAATGCTTGAGTTGACATAGGTCCACATACATCAGTATGTACTAGACCTAGTAACTCTCCCACTCGTTCACCTTTTCCAGTGAAAGGTAACTTAGTCATCTTGCCTTTTAAGCATGATTCGCATGTATCGTATGAATCCAATTCAAACGATTCCAGAATTCCACATCGGTGTAATTCGGACATGCGTTTCTTGCTTATATGGCCAAGACGACAATGTCACATATAGAAGTCTATGTGATTATCCTTTCGAGCACGCGTGTTGCTCGCTTCGATATTGAAAATGTCACTGGATACGTCCAACGTATAAATGCCATTACTCAAAGTTCCAGTTCCATAAAGTACGCCATTCAAAGTTATATAACAATAATTGTTACTAAACGTTAAATGGAAACCATTTCTATTTAAGCAGGAAATAGAAACAATGTTCTTTATTAGAGAAGGAACATAATAGCAATTGTCCAGTTCCAAGACTAGTCCACTAGGGAGCTTCAGCAAATAAGTTCCGATGGCAACCGCAGCAACCTTTGCTCCATTGCCAACTCGCAAATTTGACTCCCCTCTGACAAGTCTTCTTCTATTCCTTAGCCCCTGTATGTCATTACATATATGTGAGCTACACCCAGTATCCAATACCCAAGTGTCTAAGGAAATAGAATGACAATCAATAACGAAGATACCTGAAGAGGATGGGGCATCAGATGCCTTCTTCTTCTTCATGGACTCAAGATAAATCTTGCAGTTTCTTCGCCAGTGGCCTTCCTTGCCACAGTGATGGCAAGTGCCCTTTTGCGCTGGTTCCGCCTTCTTTGCCTTTTTCTTTCCTTTCTTCTGTTCTTTTGCCTTCCTCTTAGAACCTTTCTTTGAGGAATCAACTAACAGAACCGCCTTCTCCTCATGCTTTACAGAAGGCTCCACAGTCTTCAGCATATTAAGGAGCTCGGGAATGGTGGATTCCAATTTGTTCATCCGATAGTTCATCACAAATTGCGAGAAGCTCTTGGGCAAACAATGCAGAATTAAGTCAATACTTAACTCATGATCCATCACAAAACCGAGGGTAGCTAGCCGCTCGATGTACCCATTCATCTTTAGCACAAACTGCACTACAGACGAACCTTCTTGCATCTTCGTAGTGAAGAGGAGCCTAGAGACCTCGAACCTTTCGGATCTCGCTTGCTCATCGAACAGCTCATGAAGATGGAAGACCATAGTATTAGCATCCATATGCTCATGCTGCTTTTGCAGCTCAGGTACCATCGCCGCTAGCATGATGCAACTCGCCAGCTCAGAATCTGCCACATGTTTCTGATAGACCAACATTTGGTCTGGAGTTGCATCGTCCTTAGGACGGTCAGGAAGAGGCTCTTCAAGGACATATGCAAGCTTTTCCGCCTTGAGAACAATTCTCAGGTTTCTAAGCCAGTCCAGGAAGTTAGGCCCAGTCAGTTTGTTTGAATCCAAAATAGTGCGCAAATTCAAAGACGTCATGATCAATTTATTGACCTAGAAATACAAAACGAGCATATAAGAGAAAATGATTTTAAAATGCATCAATATACATTTATAAATCCCATTCATTTTTCGAATTTCAAAAACCCTTAAAATCACTTCGGGAGATTGTAGGTCCATCTCCGAATTGGCTGATATCCATCATAGATAAGAACAACCTTGGAGTGAGTCCAACAAGCCATTCTTAGCTATGATGGTGGGTATCAAGTATATCGATTACATATCATGTATATGTAACTATCACAATGTGCTATCAACTAATTGAATGTTTACACATACATTGGGTTGTTAACACATTAACAAGTATGCATCATATGCATAGCACCCAACTTCACCTCTCTTCACATCGACCTTGGAGTGAGTCCAACAAATCGATGCTCCAAGTTAAAGCCGACCCATTAATTGCGAAATAGTTTTAATATGGTTAGAGCGCATTCAACCAATTAGCCAGGCTTGGAGTGAGTCCAACAACCCAAACTAACGATTGACCTCTGACTCTTACCATATTAGAGGTAAACTATTCCAATGATTTGAACATGTTCAGGTTCGAGTCGGGCTTGGAGTGAGTCCAACAACCCAAACAAGAAACAGAACTCTGGTTCTAACCATATTAATGGAAGGTGTAGGCTTTAATATTGAGTTAGGGTTTTATGTCTCATCCTCTTTGCATGCAAATAACTATTATCTACATGGCATGGCATACATGGCATACATCTACATGTCACGACACGCATGGCATAATGTTATGCATCTAATGCAATTACATGACATACAATTATGTCATGTATATAATTTCCTTATATGTCATAACTATTTATGGAAATAAAATATGTTTAAGATTTGATTCTCCAAATCAAATCATAATTAAATTAGGAAACAAATTTCCAAATCTAATCACATATTTTATTCATGGAATTATTTGATTAAGGAAAATCTATTTAGGAAACCAATTTCCTAAATCATTAAAACTACTTATGGAAATAAAAATATTTTAAGATTTGATTTCCCAAATCAAATCATGATTAAATTAGGAAACAAATTTCCAGAATCTAATCAAATATTTTATTTATGGAAAATATCAATTTCCATAAATACTTCCAACTTTCCAAAAGTGGAAGATTTCCATAAATACTTCTAGACTTTCCAAAATTGAAAAATTTCCATAAATACTTCTAAATTTCCAGAAATACATTATGACTATCGCAAAACCAATTTTACGATTATGTCGAAACACAACCTGGGCTCTGATACCACTGTTGGGTTTCCGGCACCGCGGCGTGTGTGTGTTCGATCATGTTTCGTAAACATGAGCACAACGGAAGCAATTAAAATTAATAAATCTATATTTATTACAACACACACAACACACGCATGCTATTACAACAAGTGTAGACATAACCGTAAATTAAAATTTGCAATAAAAGAAAATTATCTACGTTATACCTTCCGTATGACGTGAAGCGGGAACGGCATCAACCGGAACGATCCTCGTAAGAATCGTCTCTATCTGTATCCATGCCGAGCTCCTCGGGATGACTTCGATAAGTCACGAGTTTCGTCTTTGTACGGGTTACTAGCCTCGTGTTGAAGACGATGTGATCGAGAGATGATCACGATCCGAATCCAAATTCGGATCCTAAAACGAGTTCTCAAAACTCGCTTCTCCGGAGAGGTATTCGTCAACCAATTGACGAATCCTTCGTCCTCCACCTCAGAGGATTACCGGAGATCAAATCCCGTAAGTTAGCCGCTGTCGGAGCACTAACCGCCGCCCAAACGACGCCCGACGAGAGAGAAGCTGTCCAGAAAACTGGACAGCTTGGTGGAGGATATAGGCGCCGCCAACAAGGAAAGAAAAGCTCACCTTGATGCCAAACCTATAGGAGATCACCGAGGGTCGCCGGGCGGCACTTAGGGTCACGCCGACCACCAAGGAAGGTGGGCGGCAACTCTATGTTGGGCGCAACCACTTGATTAGGTTTTGTGGATTAGGTTTAAGCCCTCTTTTATAGAGAACTAATTCTCTTAATGGTTAGTGGATCATAACCATTAGGCCCGTTAACCCGCTCCATTAAGATAAGTTAAAATAAACCAAACCCTGATGGTTTATTTTAAGTTAAAACGAACCGAACCAACTTTTGGTTCATTCGTTTAAAATAAACCAAACCCTTTGGTTTATTCTCCTCCATTGGATTAGAACCAAACCATTTTGGTTCATCCATTATGTCTTCATAAGACACGCCCATCCATGCTTCCATTGCGATCAAACAATTTCATGCTCGCTTATGTTTGGTCCAACCAAACATAGTTTCTCCTTGGCCCGAGAATCCCATTCTCAAGCTCGTTTTAAATCCTTTGGATTACACTCGTTGTGCGTGTGACCAAATAGGTTCTCGGTTTATGTTGGCCGTCTATAATTAACCATTAATTATAGATCGATCATGAGTGGCACCTAGTAGTACATCATGATCCCCAATTAACCGAAAAGATCAACGGTTGATCCGTAACTATTTCAAACCCTTCAAGAGCTCGAATGAATCGTGCCCCATTCCTTCACTCATCTTATACCCACTTGGTTCAGACATGGTCTATTGTGTCCCCTCACTAGGCCGACTACGCCACACCTAGCCCAAGTATCATTTCCTCGCCCCACGGATTCTAGTTACTCCACATGTATCAAGAGTACTTTACTCTAAACATGTAATGCTTTGGCCAAAGACTTTAGTAACAATCCGACGAGAGGCCATGGGTATACATCTCCAAGGAGTGGTGAATCTTTATAGGCTATTCAAACACCTTCGATCACTCGACTTATACCCAATCATCCGGTCCACATCTCCTGAGATGTTTGCTTAAGATGTCAAAGCATAAGTCTCCATGATCAAGATGACTTGAATACCGCAAGTCAAAGGAACATCGCACTTAAGCCACAAAGAACTTCATCGACATATCTATATATGCAGAGAACCATATGAAGTCTTACTACGGTCACTCCAATGAACTAGTTACCATAACTAGCATCCACGATTAACTCCGGACATCACTATGTCTCCAGCCAGTGAGAATCAGCTGCTTGGATACACCAAGGAGTATACCTCGTGCTAGTCTCGACAGAATTGATGGTGTCCAAATCCATCAATTCATCCACTAGGGATAATTCCGATACATCACAATTACACATGTAGAGATACTCACTAGTTGTGATCCAATCACAAATTCTCTCATGATGTGAATCGTATCGTGGACATTCAGTAAATGAGTTTAAGATCCAATCAAATACATAAAGCATGTATACTCAAATAGTGAATCTTCATTTATCATATAAATGGTTCATACATAAGGCGATTGCCTTAGGACATCTCTCATATATTACTAACAGGGAGAAGGAGAGAGAAGGGGAGATTCTGATCCTAATTCAAGGGGGAAGGAGGCAACCAGAGGGAGGAGGGGAATCGACATCACACCGAAAGAGGAAAAAGGAGAAAAGTCATCTGCCAGAAGAAAAAAAGGTCATCGACCAGAGGGGGAGAAGGGAAAGAAGGGGGAGCCTTTGAAGTGGATTCTATCTCCCTACTTTGTACATTATTGGAGTTGTAAGAGATTTTCCTCCGTCTCTGGAAATACTTCCAAAAAGGAGAAGTTTAATAGTGAAAGTGCTTTGACATCACAACTCTCTCTATAGCTCACTTCGTGGAGTAGGAATTGGAATTCTGAACCACGTTAAATCCTGTGTCATTTGCTCTTTGTGCTTGCTTCTTCATCATTCACTCACCCTTTATTACTGTTGTGGTCGGAGAGAACCCTAAGCCTCCTTGACGTTATCGCTTTCCGCGCTAAGGGGAGGTAAAAAAATCCATGTATCTGCATCAATTGGCACCGTTTGTGTGAAAACATTACTGTGCAAGACATCGAGATGCAGCTAAAAAAAATTCAGCAGCCGGCAGCCTCTTCTACGGAAAAGAATCCTATTACACTCTTCCCATCATAGATGAAGGTAATGGTGGATACGACCGTTGCTGAAGCTCTGGCTAAAGAAAGGAGAAGGGTGGGATATCTTCATCCCCATTCTGACGAACCCTCTCCCAAAGAGCAACCACTTGAAAGGCCTTCCCAAGCTTGCCCAATGACGATACCGTACCCCGAAATATTACTAGGTGATGTGCCAGCAAGGAGGGTGTATCAAAATATCGTCCCGGTGACTCAAAATGGGCGGGAAGATCAGGGAGAAAGCTAGTCCACCAGGGCACCTGAAGTTCATGAGCCCAGTCCATTCACTATAGTAATTATGTGGAACTACCACCCCCACATTTTCAAAATCGTCAAATGGGGATGTATGTGGCACATCAGACCCAGAGGAGCATCTATTGCAATTCGAGGGAGCTACTTCTCTTCATTATTATACAGATGCCCTCAAATGCAGAGCTTTTCGCATTACGCTGACAGGTTCTGCTCAGAGGTGGTTTGGAGCTCTACCTCCCAGTTCTATTACTTGCTTTGTCGATCTGAGGGGAGTTTTCCATCAAGAATTTTCTAGTTGAAAGACTTACAAGCATGACGGCTCTATCCTGCTGCATATAAGGTAGGAACCCTCAAAATCTCTGAGGGGTTATCTTCATCATTTTACTGCCACTGCCAGGAACATTCCTTCAATGGGCTCAGATATTTTGAGGGGGGCTATCCCTCATGGGTTGAAGGAAGTGTTGGTGAAATCGGCCCAAGTCACGATTCACCGGACTCGAGTAGTATTTTGATGTTAGACAAAATGTATGACATGTGATTGTCATGGAAAGACCAAGTGTGTAGACTTGGTCACGTAAGTCCAAGTGTGTAGCCTTGGCGATGAAAATCCAAGCATGGGGCTTGGTGTTGGGAAAATCCAAGCATAGGGCTTAGTGTTGGTAAAGTCTAAGTGTGTATCCTTAGCATGGAAAATCCAAGCATAGGGATTGGTGTTGGTAAAATCCAAGCATGAGGCTTTGTGTGGGAAGTCCAACATGGAGTTGGAATGTAAGTCCAAGTGTGTATCCTTGGCAATGGGAAGTCTTGAGGACTTGGCAAGGTCACTAGTCTCGTAGGCTTGGGGTCCTTGAGTCGGTGAAGGATGGCATTGCGAAGCCGTGCGCTTGGTGCATTCAAGCGATCATCGGACGGGGAGAGAATGGAGTGAGGCCCAAGGGAAGAAGACTTCGAGGGCAAGAGACGTGAAGGATGGCATTGCGAAGTCGTGCGCTTGGTGTATCCGAGAGACGTAGGCCGAGGGAAGAGAGCTTCTGTGGGGAACTCCATGAGAGGATGAGGTGGACTTGCCAAGTGGCTAAGACGAAGTGTCAGATGCTCAAACAAGTGTTTGTTTGAGGTTTTACCCGACAGTAGCCGACCGGTATAGGTGTCGGTTCGACTGATCCAAGTCAACTGATGATCGACTAGTGTTCGAATGCATTTTGTGGCTTGGCAGCCGCCTGATGGAATTGTCGCGGGCACAGAACGCTTCGTAGCCGACTGGGAAATGGGCTATAGGCATTGGCAGTCAACTGATGAGTGATCCGTTGGAACTTGTCCAGCATGGATCGAGTCATTGTGAGACAACAACTACATGAGAAGTTGACTGATGGTCTCGATCAGTCGACTGATTGGTGCGAAATCAGCTCGATAAAGGTTATAAATGTTGGGAGTATGGGGAATACAATCAAAGTCCCACATTGGTAAGACATGGAAAAGATCATGTGCTTATAAGAAAAAAGATATCTCCATTGGCATGAGGCCTTTTGGGTAAAGCCCAAAAACAAAACCATGAGGGCTTGGGCCCAAAGTGGACAATATCATACCATTGTGGAGATATGTGGATCTTATATGCACTAACAATTGGTATCAGAGCCATGGTCCATGTCAAGCCATGAACCTCGAACGAAGGAAGTTGAGCTCCCACGTCCAGATCAAGAGAACCAGACATCAGGAAGGAAGTCTAGTTGGGTCGGGGGGACCGAACAACTGGCATGAAGTCCTGGTGGGTTGAAGATCGGACATCAAGCAGAGAAAATCCTTCGAGGAGGGATAGGCTGGAGGGGGGGCCCAATGTGGTCCTTCGTTTGAGGGGGGGATTGTTGGGAGTATGGGGAATACAATCAAAGTCCCACATTGGTAAGACATGGAAAAGATCATGTGCTTATAAGAAAAAAGATATCTCCATTGGCATGAGGCCTTTTGGGTAAAGCCCAAAAATAAAACCATGAGGGCTTAGACCCAAAGTGGACAATATCATGCCATTGTGGAGATATGTGGAGCTTATAAGCACTAACAATAAATGGAGCTCGAGATGGAGGATTTCACCAAGGTTTTTGTGGAGATTTTGCAGGGTAATTGCTGCTGCATTCCAGTCCTTCAAGAGCAATCCAAAGCAAGCAACAAGCAAGAGTTCAAAGCCATTTGTTGTAAAGTGTTCTTTATGTATTTCATTTGTAGTCTTTGTATTTGCTTGTACATTTTGTATTACTTTGTAATTGCTTGTACGAGATTTCTCCATCTCAGTCTTGTAGTCGAGAAGGAGGTTTGTTAGTGTTCTGTGCATAACTCGAGCTCGTTGAGCTCACCCCGTCGAGTAGGAACCCTAAGGTTTCGAACCATATATATCGTATTGTATTTGTGCTTGTGTCTCTTGTATTCGTATTTCATTACTATTATTTCCGCTGCGTATTAATGAATATTGTAGACAAGCACGCGACGAACGAATGATTTCCATCATCTACGCAAATTGGGCTATTCACCCCCCTCTAGCCAGCCACCGATCCTCTGTTGAAGTGGTATCATAGCGAGGAGGTTGTCATCGGACTCACCGCCGCAACAATCAATCGAAATTGCGGCATCAACATCCAACCACCAAAATTTGAAGGGGATTTTCAATGTGGAAAAGAAAAATGAAGGTATATCTCGAAACCAATTTTGATATAATGTTAATTTTAGAAAATGGTTTCGAAATGCCTAGGGATAAAGAAAATAAGCCGATAGAGAAGTCAAGATGGACCAAGGATCAAATCAAGGACTTCAAGATCAATATCAAGGTAATCAAGATGCTTAGTGATTTGATTCCTAACAATATTTGGTCTAGACTAAGAAATTATAGGGACGTAAAGGAATTGTGGAATAAGGTGATAAAATTCCATGAAAATTCTAAACCGGCACAAGTAGAGTAGGAGGTCGAGGAAGAACGTCCATCAACATCCAAGGATGTAGAGGAATTGGAGGAAAACTCCACCTCTAGCTTTGAGGGGGAGGAGAGGTCTTCCATCCTGGAGCAACAAGTAGAAGCATCTACATCCGGGAAAATTGAAGAACAAGAAGAAAATTCCCTAGGTAACTCAAGCATTGTAATTAAGAATAAAAATCACATTATATGCTTTGAGTGTAGGGTAGTCGGGTATTACAAGAGCAAATGGCCAAAATTGGCTAAGGAGAAAGCACCATCACCAAAAGTCAAAGGATGCCGAAGTCCTCGCTAAGAAGAGTAAAGAGCACATTGGGTGCTTCAAATGCAACCAAAGGGGACACTGCCGAAGCCAATGCCCTAGGGGGAAGAAGAAGGGGCAAGAAGGAGCTACACAAGTAGGGAGAACTTCCAAAGCAACCCCTAAGGTATACTTTAATGTACCTTCTAGTTCTTGGATTAAAAAGCATGCTAGGAATCATTTAAATTCAATTGTTATTGACCATTAACATAAGCATGCTAGTAGGAATAGATATGTTTGCTTAGGGGGTAAATCCTATGAACTTACATATGATGCACGTGAATGCGACCTCAAATCTCGCGACGAAGACTCTCGAGAACTAGAAGCGCATGCTCTCGCTCAATGCCCGTAAGTGCACGGATGTCGTCAAGTAATAAATAGGTTTATCAATCCCACAGGGACTGAGATTCGAGTACCGATATATTTGGTGGGCATTATTGTTCAGAAGTCAAATCTAATGGATATGATTGTGAGGGTTGTCGGTGGTCCTAACTCAATACGGTGTCACACAGAAGAAGAAAAGGCTTGCCGCGAGTCTTTGGAAGGGATTATTGGATTTCAGTTTCGCTTGTGTGTCGCAAAACATGCTATCAATTGGTCATTGTCTAAATGTCTAAATATGGCCTTGTGGAAGGGACATCATACATGAAGGGTTGATCCGTGAGGGGAAACTTCGCTTCCCACTTTAACTCGGTCGCTTGTTCATGGCGATCCCATCGATGTCCCCAAATTAAAAAAATTTAATCCTAGACAAAAGGGATTGCCCAAACAACCAAGTCATCATCGTGCTATTCGTTTAGAGAGGTCACTTGAACAAACTTGTTGTTCAAGCGACCAACCTCTATTCTACGAGTAGCCGTGGAATAGACGATGTCCGGATCACCGGCTTTCGTGTTTATGTTCGGAATCCAAGTATTATTTAGCCACAAACAGAATATATCATGCTCATAATTGAAAAACAAAAACAAACATGTTTCAAAAGAGAATAGAGAATCGATATACCTCTTGATCTTCTAATGTATGACCTTCCTTCTTTCGGACGTCGTGTGGGCGACGATCTACCAAAAGTTGAAGCTCCTAGATCACCAATCTTCCTTCCTTGCTCGTTCCGAGCAAGAGGAAGAATAGAAACAAAGCTCCATTTCTTCTTTCAACCAACCACCAACATCCAATGTTGGAGCTTGCCGCCAGCCAAGAAGGAAGAGGAGATTAGGGTGGAAACCGGCCAAGACACTAAGGGAAAGCCCTAAATCTTGTTTCCACCAGCCAAGGAGAAGGAGAAGAGGGAGTTTGGACACTGGCCAAGGGCTGGAAGGGCTTCAATGGGCGCCGGCAAGCTTGAGGAAGAAGAAAATAAGGAATTTGTTTCCTTATTTGGTGCCGCAAATGCTCCAAACCCTAACCCTTGCTTCTTGCTGCCAACCTCCAAAAACCCTAGCTTCTCTAATTATTCTCCACGCCAACTCTAAGCCTCCTTTTATAGAGTTTAGAGACAAGCCTTGTTTTAATCTCCACCATTGGTTCTAGGGATATAATCTCAACCGTCGGATCTAGAGATTTAATCTCAACCGTCGGATCTTAGAGATTAAATCTCTACCTTTGGATCTAGAGTTTTGTTTGTATCCATTGGATCTAAGCTTCATGAGGTGTTAATAGGCTACAATAGGAACCATGAGGATGAGTTGGATCTTGGCCACCCATGGATCAAGCCCACATAAAGTCCGATCCATTAATGATAATCCAATCCACTAAAGGATTATCATTGATCTACCTCACCAACCCCCATAAGATAATATAGGCTCCATATATTATTTGTATATTTTCTCTCCGTGTTTAAGATCTCAAATGTCCGTCGATTAATTAATTTACTGATCATTAATTAATCAACATCTAACTCCATGAGTAGAACCACTCAACCTTTTCATCATGCGGGACCAAGTCCACCTGCAGGGTTTACATGATGAACCTTATGAGCTCCTCAAGGGGACATCATCATCCTAATATATAGGACACAGTTTCCTCCAATAATCAACGGCACACCATATAAATAATATCATTTCCCAACTTACCGAGCCTATCGATTTAATCTATAAATCTCATCCATTGGTAAATCAAAGAGATGAATACTAAGTATATGTGCCCGTTATTATATCGGGATTAAGAGCATGTACAAAATAATATCTGAGGTCCGATTTGATTATGTACTCAACAATAAATTGAATCACCTCTAAGTCGGTCCTGCTCAATACACACAAAGTGCACTAGTGTGATTCTATGGTCAAGACAAACCAATACCAAATCACACTACAACCATTCTGATGGTTTGTCCAAAGCCATCTCGGTTGTGAGCCTTTACTTATACTTTACAAGGAGCTGATAACATGATCTCCCGTGTGACACCACACACCATGTTATCTACAATGTAATGTATTAGACAATATGCATAGCCATAAAAATATGCAAACAATGATCATGTGATTCTTATTTCAAAATAAAGATGTTTATACAAAAGATAGACTTTTCAGTATACATCCCAACAATCTCCCACTTATACTAAAAGACTATGCTGTCCTCAAACTGTCATACATCTGATCCCCATTCCCTCCACATGTCTATCAAAAGCTCTCGTCGGAAGAGCCTTAGTGAAAGGATCTGCCAGGTTATCCTCCGATGCAATCTTGGCCACAGCAACTTCTCCTCTCTTTACGATTTCTCGTATCAGGTGACACTTGCGCTCTATGTGCTTACTTGCCTTATGGGCTCGTGGTTCCTTCGAGTTTGCAACTGCACCACTATTATCACAATAAATTGTGATAGTTCTGGGCAAACCAAGAATCACATCCAAGTCCATCATGAAGTTCCTGAGCCACACAACTTCTTTGGCCGCCTCAGAGGCTGCCACATACTCAGCTTCCATGGTAGAGTCCGCCACGGATTTATGCTTGACACTCCTCCATACAATGGCTCCACCTTCCAAAGTAAACACAAAACCTGAGGTAGACTTACTGTTATCCCTATCAGATTGGAAGTTGAAATCCGTGTAACCCACAGGAGTAATTGATCTGCTTGGTAAACTAGCATATAATCCCTAGTCCTTCTCAGGTACTTCAATATATACTTTACCGCAGTCCAATGTCCTTGTCCTGGATTACTCTGATATCTGCTGACCATGCCCACGGCATAACAGATATCTGGTCTTGTACATAGCATCACATACATGAGGCTTCCTACTGCTGAAGCATAAGGAACCACCTTCATCTCCTCTATCTCCTCAGATGTTCTAGGACACATCTCCTTAGATAAAGGAACTCCATGCCTGAAAGGTAGAAAACCCTTCTTGGAGTTCTGCATGCTAAAACGATCCATAATCGTGTCTATGTATGAAGCTTGGGATAAGCACAACATCCTTTTCCTGCGATCCCTTATAACCTTGATCCCAAGGATGTGTCCCACCTCTCCCAAGTCCTTTATATCAAATTGTTTAGACAACCATACCCTTATGTCCGATAACACCTTGATATTGTTGCCAATTAACAAAATGTCATCTACGTATAGTACAAGAAATACCACTACGTTTCCATCACATCTCTTGTATACACAAGACTCATCCGGACTTTGAATAAATCCATAAGATTGGATTACCTCATCAAAGCGGATGTTCAAAGACCTCAAAGCTTGCTTCAATCCATAAATGGACCGATTAAGCTTACACACAAGATTCTCTTTGCCCTTTGCAATGAATCCTTCTGGTTGCTTCATATAGATGTTTTCCTCAAGACATCCATTAAGGAAGGTTGTCTTGACATCCATCTGTCATACCTCATAATCCATATGAGCAGCAATGCATAAGAGATTCCGGATAGACTTAAGTATGGCTACCACCGAAAAGGTCTCCTCATAATCGATACCCTCTTTCTGAGTATACCCTTTCACAATAAGCCTCGCTTTGAAGGTCTCAACCTTCCCATCTATTCCTCTCTTTCTTTTGTAGATCCACTTGCATCCAATAGTTTTTACACCATTGGGTGGTTCTACTAGCTCCCAGACCTGATTTGAATCCATAGATTCAATCTCAGAATTCATCGCACTTTGCCAAGATACTCATCTTTATCTTGGATTGCCTCATCAAATGTCCAGGATCGGTTATGTTCGCAGGGACCAAATCAAGATTCTCCCAAGAACATGAATCTATCGGGCTATCTCACAACCCTCCCACTACGACGAGGCTATCTCTGTGTATCTTCTCTGTGACAGCGGTGCAGTGACATGTAGTATATCTTATTGTACCGGTGGTACTAAAGAAGTGACTTCCCCTTTTAATTCCTCCAGAACAATTTTACTCTTGGGCTTGTGGCTCATGACATAGTCTTCCTCTAGAAATCTGGCGTTCGTGCTAACGATCACCCTCTGATCTCTAGGACTATAAAATAGACCACCCTTCGTTCCTCTAGGATAGCCAACGAGCATGCGTACTTCTGTACGAGGTTCCAACTTACTAGTATCTGCCTTCAACACATGTGCTGGACTCCCCCATATCCGAATATGTCTTAGACTAGGCTTTCTCCCAGTCCACAATTTTGTGGGAGTAGAAGGCACTGATTTAGATGGAACTAAGTTCAGAATGTACACCGTCGTATCTAGAGTATATCCCCAGAACGAATCTGGCAACTCAGAATAACTCATCATTGATCTAACCATCTCCATAAGAGTCCTATTCCTTTGCTCTGTTACACCATTCTGTTGGGGTGTGCCAGGTGCAGTCAATTGGGATTGAATCCCAGCCTCTGATAGGTAATTCCTAAACTCTCCCAAGAGGTACTCGCCACCACGATCAGATCGTAGTGTCTTGATACTTTTACCTTGACGTTTCTCCACATCAGCCTTGAATTCTTTGAACTTGTCAAAGCATTCAGACTTGCGACGCATCAGGTAAATGTATCCATATCTCGAGTAATCGTCTATAAAAGAGACGAAATACTCGAAACCACCTCTAGCCTGGATAGACATAGGACCACACAAATCAGAATGAACCAATTCTAACACATCTTTGGCTCTATACACCTTGGCCTTAAAAGGCCTCTTGGTCATTTTACCCTCCAAGCAAGATTCGCAGGTTGGAAAATCCTCCACCACTAATGAACCCAAAGGTCCATCAGCTATCAACCTTTGAATTCTGCTTAGTTTAATATGACCAAGCCTAAGATTCCAAAGATATGTTTGGTTCATCTTCGAAGGTTCTTTTCTCTTATTGGAATTAGAAGATGAGTTATTAATTTCAATTTGCATCGTGAGAGCTTTTGGTTCAAGTGTGTATAAATTTCCTATCAATGCACCCGAACAGATAATGTCCCTATTCCTTCTTATAACAACTCTATCATTAAAAGAAATAGAATATCCATCCATAAACAATTTAGAAATCGAAATTAAATTCTTTCTAAATAAGGGTACATAAAGGCAATTCTTAAGAACCAACACTTTATCCTTCTCAAAAGATAAATGAATGTCTCCCACTGCAACTGCCGCCACCTTCGTGGCATCGCCCAAGTACACGGTAATCTCCCCTTCAGCCAGTCGTCTGGTTTTCTGGAACCCCTATAAAGTATTGCAGACATGATCAGTGGCTCCTGTATCTACACACCAGGTGCCGGTAGATAACACCACTAAACATGTTTCAACAACTAGACCAAAAGATATACCTTTGTTACTTTTGGTGGCGATCCTTCTTCCAATGTCCATGCATAAGTAAAGCACTTGCCTTTCGGCTTCTTCACTCCTCCGAGTACCTCCCACCTTTGCCTTTTCTTTCTTCTTCTTCTGCCTTTGGCTTAGAAGTAGAAACCTTTTCACCATGCATGGCATGCGAGCACTGACAAAATAGCCCCTCTTACTTGGAGTTCGAGAATGATACAACCTCTCTTTTCATGTGTATGACTTCGGACAAGCGCAAAACTCCTAGGTAGAGACTAGAGTATGATATCGACTGGGTTTCCCAGATCTCCAAGGACCTCCACTCATTCAAATGAGCCATCATCTTGAGAACATGATCCCTCTTATGTTCCCATCCATGGTTATGAATCAAGTTTCTCATGGCCTCTTTCCTTTATTGGTGCCTAAAAGCTCTTTGAGATTGAGCATCATGTCATAGTGGGCTCCAGATGATGTCTTTTTTGACATTTGACATAGATGCCAAAATGTAACACTCTTCTCTTATCACGGCCTTAATCCACTTCTTATAACTCTTTCTCCTTTTCCCAGTGAATTAAGAGGGCACTTCGAGGAGAAGTACATATTTGTATTCCCTCAAGAAGAAGACGATTCCTCTTCCAATCAACATAGTTGGGTCCAAAGAAGTTTGTTCTCTTCGATCATATAGCAAGTGTGTTGAAAATGAAAGAAAATCTAAGAATCACATAAATCAAAACATTAGATTTCAAAAAATTATTGATTCCTCAAACAATAAAATTTTAAAATCAACCAACACCTCAAAACACCGAGAATATCATATGCCACGATAGTGTGGAGGTATACGAATTCTACATTTGTAAGAGGAGGTTTTACCCATTAATTTTACTATATTGTCAACCTAACTTTTTGACAAGTAAAATTAATAGTTGGTTCCTCTTTGGCCCTACAAATAAAAGACTCATGATGATGGGAGGATACTTATATCTAAGTGTTCACCATTGGTACCAAGGTTATTATCTCGGGTTATGTGCCTTCCTTGGGATAGGAAGTGCACTCCTTAATAATTCCCTATAACCATATTTGACCTTGTGATCCAATAAACTCATCCGATGGGGAGGAAGGCACTAGCCGACCAGGAGTTTGTTTGCATCACTTGTCAAATAGAATGGAGGTATTTATAAAAATTTCCCTCTCCCACTTAGTAATTTGAAATTGAGGAACTTTCTAGCCTACGACATGCATATCAAACAATAAGCAATAAATATGAAAAATAAATTATTTTCTAACTATTATCTCTGTTTCAATATGTCTCCGTATGTTCTCGTAATTTCCTCTCGCCATTAATTACGAGCCTTCCAGATACGAGACTAAAATCTATTATAATTTACATCCATCTATCCTATACTCCACAGGAGTGTACATGAAATCTAGATCGAAAGTAAACTAAAATAAAGAGTGGCTAAACAATGTCATCTAATTTACAAAAATACAAATACTAGCCTTCAACCCGAGGATTCAACAAAATATAATATATTACACACATACAATCACATACACACATATGGCCATAATAGTTGGACCTTATGCAACCAAAGAGTTAAACTATATATACTATTATCAAGACATATAATATATGAAAATGCATAAGATCAAATCCTTAAACACACAAAGCAAACCTTAGCTCTATACCAATTGAAGGGTGATCCATGGTAGAAACTTCTCTCACTTCAACCATTCATGGCTTGTCCATGGCCATCCCATCGATGTCCCCAAATTAAAAAATTAATCCTAGACAAAAGGATTGCCCAAACAAGTCACCATATTTATTTGTTTAGAGAGGTTACTTGAACAAACTTCAAACAATGACCAATCTATTCTATTCTTCAAAATAGCGATGTCATCTGGATAGACTTTTGTGTTATATGTTCGGGATCCAAGTATTATTTATCCACAAATAGAATATATCATGCCTAAATGAAAACAAAAACAAACATGTTAAAAAGAGAATAGAGAATCGATATACCTCTTGATCTTCTAATGTATGACCTTCCTCTTTTCGACGTCGTGTGGCGGCGATCTACCAAAAGATGAAGCTCTAACCTAGATCGCCAATCTTCCTTCCTTGTTCGCCTTGAGGCAAGAATAGAAACAAAGCTCCTTTTTTCTCAAACTTCACCAACCAAACCAAACACCCATCCAAGAGAGGAAGAAGGAGATTAGGGTGAAACCATACCAAGACACCAAGGAAAACCTAAATCTTGTTTCCACCAAATCCAAGGAGAAGAAGAAGAGGAGTTTGAATACGCCAATGGAAGGGCTTAAATGGCAAATAAGCTTGAGGAAGAAGAAAATAAGGTTGTTCCTTATTTGGTGTCGCCAACTCAAACCCTAACTCACTTCTTCTGCCTCCAAAACCCTAGCTTCTCTAATTATTCTCCACACCAACACTAAGCCTCCTTTTATAGAGTTTAGGGAAAATACTTGTTTTAATCTCCACCATTGGTTCTAGGGATTTATTCTCAACCGTCGGATCTAGAGATTTAATCTCAACCGTCGGATCTTAGAGATTTAATCTCTACCTTTGGATCTAGAGTTTTGTTTCTATCCATTGGATCTAAGCTTCATGAGGTGTTAATAGGCTACAATAGGAACCATGAGGAGGAGTTGGATCTTGCCCACCCATGGATCAAGCCCACATAAAGTCCGATCCATTAATGATAATCCAATCCACTAAAGGATTATCATTGATCTACCTCACCAACCCCCATAAGATAATATGGGCTCCATATATTATTTGTACATTTTCTCCCCGTGTTTAAGATCTCGAATGTCCGTCGATTAATTAATTTACTGACCATTAATTAATCAACATCTAACTCCATGAATAGTACCACTCAACCTTTTCATCATGCGGGACCAAGTCCACCTGCAGGGTTTACATGATGAACCTTATGAGCTCCTCAAGGGGACATCATCATCCTAATATATAGGACACGCTTTCCTCCTATAATCAATGGCACACCATATAAATAATATCATTTTCCAACTTGAGCCGCGACTTGATTTAATCTATAAATCTAAATCAAAGAGATGAATACTAAGTATATGTGCCGTTATTATATCATTAAGAGCATGTACAAAATAATATCCAGTTCAAGTTCGATTATGTAGTCAGCAATAAATTGAATCGCCTCTAAGTCGGTCCTGCTCAATACACACAAAGTGCACTAGTGTGATTCTATGATCAAGACAAACCAATACCAAATCACACTACAATCATTCCGATGGTTTGTCCAAAGTCATCTCGGTTGTGAGCCTTTACTTATACTTTACAAGAAGTTGATAACATGATCTCCTGTGTGACACCACACACCATGTTATCTACAATGTAATGTATTAGACAATATGCATAGCCATAAAAATATGCAAACAATGATCATGTGATTCTTATTTCAAAATAAAGATGTGTCATCACTTTCAAAATCATAAACTCTCTCTTGGAGCCATTTGGAGATATTGCCTTAGCTGGGCGCCTTTACAAGGATGGGATCATCAGGATTCAGCCATGTGAATCCTTTGGAATCATTTCCAATCTCTATCCATAGTTACAAGAGATGAGGCCAATAGGTTCTCTTTAATTCCCTAAATCTTACGATTCACCCTCAGATGGGCCATTGTTTAACATGAGATAAAAAAAAACACATAGATATCGGTCTAAACTAATTGCAAATATAAATTCAAGTATAGAATTTAATTTAGAATAACATGTTCTATGCACACGAACTACTCCTTAATCCTAGAATCGAAGAAACTACTCCATAAATATGAGAGGAGAAACACAAAGCACGTTATTGATAATAATAGATAACAAGAGGAAATTTGCGATGAAATTTGTGAATGCTTGAGCGTCTGCATGGAAAAAGGATCTGGCCTTCTTCCTTTACGAGTTGTGGCTTTTAGGGCTTTGGGTCATCCCAGCCGTGGTACCTCTCCCCAGAGCTTTCCATATATAGACATCACTTCGGAGAGAATGAAATCTAAAAACACGTCATGTCAAATCACTCCACTCCTGCGTTATGTGAAAATCGTGAGTTCGTGAAATAGCATTTCTGAACTCAACATTTAAATCTAGGCAGTCTAAAATTCTAAGTCAATCAATGTCTTCTTTTTCAAAGTGTGTTTTCCCCACAAACACTATCCCTCACAAAAGAATATATAGCAAATCTTCAAACCAAAAATTTTGATGCATGGAAAATAAAGTAAAATATGCATGAAACAAACACAAAATGAAATGAGGTGTGAGCAAAAACTACTCCTAAAATCCTATATGTTTTGCTCACTTCAATTCCCCCAGACTTAGATCTTTGCTTGTCCTCAAGCAAATCTCAGTGCCATGAAATTTAAAAATGTATTGTTCCATACTTAGAATGTTAACTAAATTTATCAAGTGGTATTTGCAATCAAAGTAAAATAGATATGTTCTAGAAATTCACTAAGATAGCTCCTCGTGCTGCATTAGATATCTTCTTAGGGGATACTCATTCCATGATAAGTTTGTCATCATCCTATAGCTTTCCTAAGGTCTCCATAGGTACTTACCTCGCCCAAAGTGAGGGTCGTTCCTCAGATTTAGCGTCTCAAGTGCTTTTTGATAGAAACTTTGGTGTGTCTCCATTTCACGGGTCCTAACCATTTCCATCCATGATAACTATTTTTTTCTTTCTTCTTTCTTTTCTCTCTCTTTTTCTTCTCTCTCTTTTATTATTTCTACCATTTTGATTTTTTTTGGTGCTTACACAATAGCAGTATCTGAACTAAAATGCTAACCTTAGGGTCACATGTGGATTCAAAGCTTTGCAATAAAAGTCAGATTATCAGGTATGTACTAGACTCTCCCTTAGAAGTTCATCATGTGTATGTGTAAAGAATCACATATCCATTATGACAATAAAATAAAATACCACGAGGTAAATGAAGTACACTACTCAGAAAAACTCAGAAAACTAATAATCAAATTTAAAACTAAGGCATGAATAAAAATTTGCAATAAAGAAATTTATCTACGTTATACCTTTCGTATGACGTGTAGCGGGAACGGCATCAACCTAACGCATCCTAAGAATCGCCTCTATCCGATCCACGCCGAGCCTCGATGACTTCGCTAAGTCACGAGCTTCGCCTTCGACGGGTTACTAGCCTCGTGTTGAAGACGACGTGATCGAGATGATCACGATCCGAATCCAAATTCGATCCAAAACGAAGTTCTCAAAACTCGCTTCTCCGAGAGGTATTCGCCAACCGCTTGACGAATCCTTCGCCCTCCACCAGAGGATTACCGGAGATCAAATCCCCGTAGTTAGCCGCTGTCGAGCACTAACCGCCGCCCAAACGACGCCCGAAAGAAACAAGCTGTCCAGAAAACTGGACAGCTTTTGGTGGAGGAATAGAGGCCGCCAAAGGAAAGATGGAAGCTCACCTTATCACCAACCCAAAGGAGATCACCGAGGGTCGCCGGAGGTTCACACAAGCTGAGGGTTGGCGGCAATTAACTCCAAGGTGAGGCGGCAACTCAAAGGGGGGTTTAGGGTTTTGGATTAGTTAGGGTTTAATAATCCCTTAAGCCTCTTTTATAGAGAACTAATTCTCTTAATGGTTAATGGATCATATCCATAAAGCCCGTAACCCGCCTCCATTAAGATAAGTTAAAATAAACCAAACCATGATGGTTTATTTTAAGTTAAAACGAACCAACCAACTTTTGGTTCATTCGCTTAAAATAAACCAAACCCTTTGGTTTATTCTCATCCATTGGATTAGAACCAAACCATTTTGGTCCATCCATTATGTCTTCATAAGACACGCCCATCCACGCCTCCATTGCGATCAAACAATTTCATGCTCGCTTATGTTTGGTCCAACCAAACATAGTTTCTCTTGGCCGAGAATCCCATTCTCAAGCTCGCTTTAAATCCTTTGGATTACACTCAC
This sequence comes from Wurfbainia villosa, assembly GCA_025175895.1. Taxonomy (NCBI): domain Eukaryota; kingdom Viridiplantae; phylum Streptophyta; class Magnoliopsida; order Zingiberales; family Zingiberaceae; genus Wurfbainia; species Wurfbainia villosa. Next base: position 114,195,724 of record CM045986.1, read on the forward strand.
AGCGCGGTGACCAAATAGGTTCTCGCTTATGTTACCGCCTATAATTAACCATTAATTATAGAACGATCATGAGTGGCACCTAGTAGTACATCATGATCCCCAATTAACCTAAAAGATCAACCTGATCCGTAACTATTTCTCAAACCCTTCAAGAGCTCGAATGAATCGTGCCCCATTCCTTCACTCATCTTATACCCACTTGGTTCAGACATGGTCTATTGTGTCACCCCTCACTAGGTCGACTCACGCCACACCTAGCCCAAGTATCATTTCCTCATCCCTACTGATTCTAGTTACTCCACATGTATCAAGAGTACCTTACTCTAAACATGTAATGCTTTGGCCAAAGACTTTAGTAAATAATCCGACGAGGCCATGGGTATACATCTCCTCGCAAGGAGTGGTGAATCTTTATAGGCTATTCAAACACCTTCGATCACTGACTTATACCCAATCATCCCGGGTCCACATCTCCTTAGAGATGTTTGCTTAAGATGTCAAAGCATAAGTCTCCATGATCAAGATGACTTGAATACCGCAAGTCAAAGGAACATCGCACTTAAGCCACAAAGAAGAACTTCATTGACATATCTATATATGCAGAGAACCATATGAAGTCTTACTACCGGGTCACTCCAATGAACTAGTTACCATAACTAGCATCCACGATTAACTCCGACATCACTATGTCTCCAAAGGAGAATCACCGCTGATACACCAAGGAGTATACCTGTAGTTAATCTCGTAATCGATGGTGTCCAAATCCATCAATTCATCGACTAGGATAATTCCGATACATCACAATTACACATGTAGAGATACTCACTAGTTGTGATCCAATCACAAATTCTCTCATGCCGTGGAATCGATCGTGACATTCAAGAAATGAGTTTAAGATCCAATCAAATACATAAAACATGTATACTCAAATAGTGAATCTTCATTTATCATATAAATGGTTCATACATAAGGCGATTGCCTTAGGACATCTCTCATATATTACTAACAGACTCCACTTGGCCTAATGCCAATCGCTACAGATCCAATACCATAAGCTCTAACATGACCCTCAAACTTATTTTGAGGTAATGCCTTAGTCAAAGGGATCCGCTAAGTTCCTTTCAAAGGGGAATTTTCTCGATTTGTATTTCGCTCCTACCGATGATCTCTCCGATAAGAAGATAGCGGCGGCACATGTTTGGATCATCGATGAGACCACATCAAGTTCGTAGATGAACTTCTTGATCCAAACCGCCTCTTTGTCGCCCAAAGCCGCAATGTATTCTGCCTTAGTGGCGTAATCCGCTATAGTGTCAATCTTGGAACCTTTCCAACTTATTGCGCCTCCATTCGGTGAATACATACCCGCATCAAGACATGGAATCATCCTGTTCGCCTGCTCGAGATCCGCATCCGTGATACCCACGTATCACCATGTACCCTTCTCCATATATTAGGAACACATCCTTAGTTCTTCTTAAGTACTTAAGGATCGCCTTAATACACCCAATGATCCATTCCTCGATCGGATCGTATCCGCCGTGACACTCGTGAGCATACGATACATCGGGCCTCGTGACATAATATAGCATACATGATAGATCCTATCATGCGATGCATAGGAATCTTACTCATGCAAATCCTCTCGCCTTCGGCGCTGACACATAGACTTCGAAAGGTGTACCCCATGCCCGATGGGTAGGAAACCTTTCTTGATTCCGACATGCTAAACCTCTTAGCACTTGGCCTATATATGTAGACCGCGAAGACAAGCAAACTGCTTCGATCTATCTCTATAGATCTTAATCCCGAGGATGTAGGTTGCTTCTCCTGTGTCTTTCATGGAGAATGTCTTGATAACCAAACCTTAATCGATCAGAAGATTGAAACATCGTTTCCTATAAGTAATATGTCATCAACATATAATACTAGGAATACGACTGCACTCCCACTAACCTTCTTGTACATACAAGGTTCGTCTGGATTTTGTGAGAAATCAAACTTTTTGATTGTCTCATCAAAACGGATATTCCAGCTCCTGGATGCTTGCTTCAATCCATAAATGGACCGTCGCAATTTGCATACCATGGTTTTATCAACCGATGTGAAACCCTCAGGTTGTATCATATACACGTCCTCGAGCAGGTTTCCATTAAGGAAAGCTGTTTTCACATCCATCTGCCATATCTCATAATCATAATGAGCCGCTACGACTAGGAGCATCCGAAGGGATTTAAGCATAGCTACAGGCGAATAGGTTTCGTCATAATCAACACCTTGTTTTTGACGATATCATTTCGCCACCAATCTATCCTTATAGGTAATCACATTACCATCCATGTCGGTTTTCTTCTTGAAAACCCACTTGCACCCTATAGGCTTTATCCCTTCAGGTGGGTCAACCAAGTTTCAAACTTGGTTTTCATACATGGAATCCATTTCCGACTTCATGGCACCAAGCCACTTATCCCTTTCTGAACTTGTCAGCACTTCTTCATAACTGGTAGGCTTCTCATCATCAATGAGTAACACGTCGTTCGATTCGCTTACGAGAAATCCATATCTCTCAGGAATATTGCGTGTTCTACCAGATCTACGAAGATGTGGTGTTACAATAGGTCCAAATTGATTGCTCATCACTATGAGTTGCCTGTGCTTCACTGTATCTCATCAATGTCTATTTGAGTCTCTCGAGCCTCCTCAAGCTCTCGACGACACTCCCACTCGCTTTCTTGCAAGAGAAACTCTTTCTCTAGAAACACAAAGATGCCTCAAACAAACACCTTTGTTCCACAGATGATAGAATTGGTAACCCTTGTTTCCTTAGGGTATCCAATAAATAGACATTTATCGACTTAGCATCCAATTTGTCCGATACCCGCTTCACATAAGGTGACAACCCCATATCTTCAAGTAAGATACATGAGGTTTCTTACCATTCCATATCTCATATGGAGTAGTTGAGACTACCTTGGTAGGCATTCTGCTTAACAAGTAAACAATGTCTCAAGTGCATAACCCCAAAAGGACTTGGGAAGAGTCGCATGATTCATCATTGACCGACCATGTCCAACAAGGTCCTAAGCATCGCCTCGATACACCATTATGTCAGTGTGTATAGGGCGGAGTCCATTGAGACAATATGCCATTGTCTCTTAGATAATCAAGAAACTCTTGACTTAAGTATTCACCACCTCGATCCGATCAAGTATTTTAATACTCTTGTCATGTTGTTTCTCTACTTCATTTCTGAATTCTTTGAACCTTTCAAAGGCTTCAGACTTGTGTTTCATCAAGAACACATACCCAAACCGTGAGTGATCATCGGTGAAGGTAATGAAGTAGCTATAGCTTCCTAATGCTTGAGTTGACATAGGTCCACATACATCAAGATGTATTAGACCTAGTAACTCTCCCACTGCTCACCTTTTCCAAGAAAGGTAACTTAGTCATCTTGCCTTTTAAGCATGATTCGCATGTATCGTATGAATCCAATTCAAATGATTCCGCAATTCCACATCGTGTAATTGACATGCGCTTCTTGCTTATATGGCCAAGACGACAATGCCACATATAGAGTCTATTTGATTATCCTTTCGAGCACGCTGTTGCTCGCTTCGATATTGAAAATATCACCGATACGTCCCAACGATAAACACCATTGCTTAAAGTTCCAAATTCCATAAAGAACTCCATTCAAAGTTATGTAACAACAATTGTTACTAAACGTCAAATGGAAACCATTTCTATTTAAACAAGAAATAGAAATGATGTTCTTTATCAAGAAGGAACATAAAAGCAATTGTCCCTTCTAAGACAAGTCCACAGGAGTTCCAACAAATACGTTCCGATGGCGAGTGCAAAGAACCGCTGCTCCATTCCCAACACGTAAATTTGACTCTCCTCGACGAGTCTTTCTATTCCTTAGCCCATGTATGTCATTACATATATGTGAGCCACACCCAGTATCGAATACCCAAGTGTCTGAGGAAATAGAATGACAATCAATAAAGAAGATTTCTGAAGAAGATGGGGCATCCGATGCCTTATCCTTCTTCATGAACTCAAGATAAATCTTGTACTTTCTTCGCAAATGGCTCTCCTTGCCATAATGATGGCAAGTTTCCTTTTGTGCTAGTTCTACCTTCTTAGCCCTTCTCTTCTTTCCCTTCTGCTGTTCCTTTGACTTCCTCTTAGAACCTTTCTTCGAGGAATCAACTAACAGCACCGTCCCCTGCTCATGCTTCTCAGAAGACTCCACAGTCTTCAGCATATTGAGCAGTACCACAGATGAACCTCCTAGCATCTTAGAGGTGAAGAGGAGCTTTGAGACTTCGAACCTTTCGAATCTCACTTGCTCATCAACCAACTCACAAAGATGAAGGACTACGATATGAGCATCCATATGCTCATGCTGCTTTCGTAGCTTGGGTTCCATCGTGGCTAGCATGATGCAACTCATTTATTCAGAATCACTCACATGTTTCTGATAGGCCAACAATTGGTCCAGAGTCAGCATTGTCACTAGACGGGCAGAAGAGGCGCTTCGAGGACATACGCAAGCTTTTTCACCTTGAGAACAATTCTCAAGTTTCTAAGCCAGTCCAAGAAGTTCGGCCCAGTCAATTTATTTGAATCCAAAATGGAATGCAAATTCAAACACATCATGATCAATATATTAACTTAGAAATACAAAACGAGCATATATGAGAAAGATGATTTTAAAATGCATCAATATACATTTATAAATCCCATTCATTTTTCGAATTTCAAAACCCCAAAATCACTTCGAGATTGTAGGTCCATCTCCGAATGGGTCGATATCCATCATAGTTATGAACAACCTTGGAGAGAGTCCAACAAGCCATTCATAACTACGACTGTAGGTATCATCTATACCGATTGCATATCACGATATGCAACTATCACAATGTGCTATCAACTAATTGAATGTTCACACATACATCGGGTTGTTAACACATTAACAAGTATGCATCATATGCATAGCACCCAACTTCACCTCCCTTTACATCGACCTTGAGAGAGTCCAACAAGCCGATGCTCTGTGTTAAACAACCCATTAATCGGAGACATAGTTTTAATATGGTTAGGCGCATTCAACCAATTAGCCCAGCTTGGAGAGAGTCCAACAACCAAAGCTAACGATTGACCTCGGCTCTTACCATATTAGTATTAAACTATTCCATGGTTTGAACATATTGGGTTGGTAGGGCTTGGAAAGTCAACAACCCAAACAAGAAGCAGAACTCTGGTTCTAACCATATTAATGGAAGGTGTAGGCTTTAATATTGATTAAGAGGTTTTTATGTCTCATCCTCTTTGCATGCAAATAACTATTATCTACATGGCATGGCATACATGGCATACATCTACATGTCACGACACATGGCATAATGTTATGCATCTAATGCAATTACATGGCATACAATTATGTCATGTATATAATTTCCTTATATGTCATAACTATTTATGGAAATAAAATATGTTTAAGATTTGATTCTCCAAATCAAATCATAATTAAATTAGAAACAAATTTCCAAATCTAATCACATATTTTATTCATGGAATTATTTGATTAAGGAAAATCTATTTAGGAAACCAATTTCCTAAATCATTAAAACTACTTATGGAAATAAAATATTTTAAGATTTGATTTCCCAAATCAAATCATGATTAAATTAGGAAACAAATTTCAGAATCTAATCAAATATTTTATTTATGGAAAATATCAATTTCCATAAATACTTCAACTTTCAAAAGTGGAAGATTTCCATAAATACTTCTAGACTTTCCAAAATTGAAAAATTTCCATAAATACTTCTAAATTTCCAAAATTTAGAAAATTTCAGAAATACATTATGACTATCATAAAACCATTTTACGATTATGTGAAACACAACGGCTCTGATACCCTTTGTTGGGTTTTAGCACATGGCGTGTGTGTTCGATCATGTTTCGTATTACGTATTGCTAAAGCATAATAAAGCCGTCATATTTGCATGTACAGACACACACAACACTTAGCAGTTCATATTACAGCAAATTGGGTCCCTTGAGTAAATGGTGAAAGGATGGCATTGCGAAGCTATGCGCGTTAGTGCATCAGGGGCCGATGTAGACGAAGCCCGACATCAGCGGGCGAGCCTCAAAGGGAATCATCTCTATATCCGTTTGAGGGCTCTCGGGAATGACTTACGTAAGGATGACCGTTGCGTCTTACGTAGCAGTCGAGGCCTCGTGTTGAAGGCAGCGTGATCGAGAGATGATCACGATCCGAATCAAATTCGGATCCTAAAGCGAGTTCTCAAAACTTCGCTTCTCGGAGAGGTATTCGTCAACCGTTTGGCCAGATCGCCGTCCCCCACCTCAGAGGATTACGGAGATCAAATCCCGGTAAGTTAGCCGCTGTCAGCACTAACCGTCGTCAAGCAGCTCCGACAACAAAGAAGCTGTCAGAAAACTGGACAGCTTTGGTGGAAGAATAGAGGCCGGCCAAGGAAAGATGGAGCTCACCTTGATCACGAACCCAAAGGAGATCAGGAGGGTGGAGGTTCTCGGCTGAAGCTTGGGCGCCGGCAAAGTCTTGGGACAGCTGCACACAAGTGGCGGCAACACTTTAGGGTTAGGGCGCCATTTATAGAGAACTAATTCTCTTAATGGTTAATGGATCATATCCATAAAGCCCATTAACCCGCTCCATTAGGATAAGTTAAAATAAACCAAACCATGATGGTTTATTTTAAGTTAAAACGAACAGAACCAACTTTTGGTTCATTCGTTTAAAATAAACCAAACCCTTTGGTTTATTCTCATCCATTGGATTAGAACCAAACCATTTTGGTTCATCCATTATGTCTTCATAAGACACGGCCCATCCACGCTTCCATTGCGACTGAAACAATTTCATGCTCGCTTTATGTTTGGTCCAACCAAACATAGTTTCTCTCGGTCTGAGAATCCCATTCTCAAGCTCGTTTTAAATTCTTTGGATTACACTCGTTGTGTGTGTGACCAAATAGGTTCTCGGTTTATGTTGGCCGTCTATAATTAACCATTAATTATAGAACGATCATGAGTGGCACCTAGTAGTACATCATGATCCCCAATTAATCGAAAAGATCAACGGTTGATGCAGAACTATTTCTGAAACCCTTCAGTAGCTCGAATGAATCTTGCCCCATTCCTTTCACTCATCTTATACCCACTTGGTTCAGGACATGGTCTATAGTGTCAGTCCCCACTAGGCTGACTACGTCACACCTAGCCCAAGTATCATTTCCTCGTCCTACGGATTCTAGTTACTAGACATGTATCGAAGAGTACCTTACTCTAAACATGTAATGCTTTGGCCAAAGACTTTAGTAACAATCCGACGAGAGGCCATAGGTATACATCTCCTCGCAAGGAGTGGTGAATCCTTTATAGGCTATTCAAACACCTTCGATCACTTCGACTTATACCCAATCATCCCGGGTCCACATCTCCTTGGAGATGTTTGCTTACGATGTCAAAGCATAAGTCTCCATGATCAAGATGACTTGAATACCGTAAGTCAAAGGAACATCGCACTTAAGCCACAGTAAGAACTTCATTGACATATCTATATATGCAGAGAACCATATGAAGTCTTACGGCTGGTCACTCCAATGAACTAGTTACCATAACTAGCATCCACGATTAACTCCGGACATCACTATGTCTCCAGCCTGTGAGAATCAGCTGCTTGGATACACCAAGGAGTATACCTCGTGCTAGTCTCGACAGAATTGATGGTTTCCAAATCCATCAATTCATCGACTAGGGATAATTCCGATACATCACAATTACACATGTAGAGATACTCACTAGTTGTGATCCAATCACAAATTCTCTCATGCTGTGAATCGTATCGTGGGCATTCAGTAAATGAGTTTAAGATCCAATCAAATACATAAAACATGTATACTCAAATAGTGAATCTTCATTTATCATATAAATGGTTCATACATAAGGCGATTGCCTTAGGACATCTCTCATATATTACTAACAGATGGTGGTATGATTGGGGTCGAGGAGCCTGAGGGTCGTCAGGTTTTTCCTTACAAAGCATAAGGAGTGTCCTTCTCTTACAATCATCTTCATGGCCATACACACTCCTAGGTCGATCCTAGAGCTCCCCTCTATGTTGTTTAGCGCGGTGTAATCGTACCCCATCCTATGGCAAATGTGGGTAAGTAGGCCCCCCACATCAATCTCTCCTCTCGCTACTTTACCAATTTTCACTAAGTGTCTAATGAAATGGGACCCTACATCGATGCTACTTCTTTCTTGTAGCATGTCCCATAGGCAAAGTAGCTCGCTAGCTCTCACTACACCGTCACTCTCCCCACGACCAAAAATAGTACTTGCCATGATTCGTTAGAGGTATCGAAAAATGGGGTTTTGGAGGTGTGATGCTTTGTCCCTAGAAGGGTCGTAAGCGTGCTCTCCTGTCAATTCGACCCAAAAGATTCGAGAGTTAAACCCAATAGGGGTTTTCTCTCTCCCCCACTCAGCAAGCCAAAGCATGAGTTCCATTGGTGAAGTGTTCATTCATGCTCAATGATAAATATCCTAAAGGTAATCCTACCCTCTTCGCTCTCTCTACCCGTTAAAATTTTAGCTTCTAAAGAACTTAAAAACTCTAAAACTACCCATGGGTAGGTTGGGTGTCTTATCCCCATTATCTCTCCCCATCCTATTTTTGCAAATAGGGCTTGAATGTCACCCAACAACCCTAAGGATTCTAGTAAATCTTCATCAATATACCTAGTTGTAGTGATTTTATGAGTAGAAAGCATGTTATATCTATCCCTATGCTAATTGTTGTGAAAAAGAAGGGTTGGAAGAACGTTACCCTCCTCCAGAGCTTGAGGGGCATCGGTTCTCCTTGCTCGTGGCTCCGAAACACCGGATCGAGATGCCATTTGCTTGGTCCTCCTCATCCTTACTTCTTTTGGGCTTCCTTGAAGGTTGGAAAGGCTTCTAGGTGGTGGGGACAAAGGATCCACATGGCTAGGGCAACAAAAATCGAAACACACAGCACATTTGGGGCGAAAATGCATGGCGTGCCCTAATTAACCTCGTACACCACGACCGTGTGAAAACACATGGCCAGGTTGTGTACGCCTCGGGTTAGTCGGGCACGACCATGGAAAAACACACGGTCAGGCCGTGTGCCCTCTATTTCCATCTTTTTGTGCACAACGGTACGAATTTTCTCACACACTTCGTCGTGTAAGCTAAAAATTGATTTTATTTTTACCAAGCAAGTTCTTTCTGTTCATAATGCTAAACAAAATGGAAATCAAAGTACAAATTAACCAAATGAATGCAATACAATCAAAAGAAAACCTAAAAAACTAAACTTGGGTTGTCTCCCAAGAAGCGCTTTGTTTAAGGTCGTTTAGCTCGACCACACTCCATTATCAACTTGGCTTTGGAGGTTCTATGAACCTCCATTCATCTGTCTCAGTGTCTACATCCGGTGGGTTTGGCTTTATCCTGCTGAAAGTAAAGCTGTCTAGGTAGAGAGCTCTACACTCTGATAGGATAAAGAGGATGATCTCCCCATCTATCTCTAAGGAGATCTGGTGTGACTTTACATCTATGCACGCCCCCGCAGTTGCCAGAAAGGGCCTTCCCAAGATGATGGAATTTTGGGGATCTGGCCCTGTGTAGAGTATAATAAAATCTGTATGTATCACGAAGTTCTCAATGACCACAGTGTTGGGATGTATACTGAAAGCCTAGCTCTTTTGAATGAACATCTTTATTTTGAAATAAGAATCACATGATCATTGTTTGCATATTTTTATGGTTATGCAATATTGTCTAATACGTTACATTGTAGATAACATGGTGTGTGGTGTCACACGGGAGATCATGTTATCGGCTCCTTGTAAAGTATAAGTAAAGGCTCACAACCGAGATGACTTTGGACAAACCATCGGAATGGTTGTAGTGTGATTTGGTATTGGTTTGTCTTGACCATAGAATCACACTAGTGCACTTTGTGTGTATTGAGCAGGACCGACACAGAGGTGATTCGATTTATTGCTGACTACATAATCGAATCAGATCTCAGATATTATTTAGTACATGCTCTTAATCCCGATATAATAACGGGCACATATACTTGGTACTCATCTCTTTGATTTACCAATGGGCGAGATTTATAGATTAAATCGATAGACTCGGTAAGTTGGGAGATGATATTATTTATATGGTGTGCCGTTGATTATAGGAGGAAACCGTGTCCTATATATTAGGATGATGATGTCCCCTTGAGGAGCTCATAAGGTTCATCATGTAAACCCTGCAGGTGGACTTGGTCCGGCATGATGAAAAGGTTGAGTGGTACTACTCATGGAGTTAGATGTTGATTAATTAATGGTTAGTAAATTAATTAATCAACGGACATTCGAGATCTTAAACACGGGGAGAAAATGTACAAATAATATATGGAGCCCATATTATCATATGGGGGTTGGTGAGGTAGATCAATGATGGACCTTTAGTGGATTGGATCATCATTAGTGGATCGGACTTTATGTGGGCTTGATCCATGGGTGGCCAAGACCCAACTCCTCCTCATGGTCCCTAATGTAGCCCATTAACACCTCAAGATGCTTAGATCCAATGGATAGAAACAAAACTCTAAGATCTATTGGTAGAGATCAAATCTCTAAGATCCGACGGTTGAGATTAAATCTCTAGATCCGACGGTTGAGATTAAATCCCTAGAACCAATGGAGGAGATTAATTCATGACTTATCCCTAACTCTATAAAAGGAGGGCATGGGGAGTGGTCGTGACATACATGAAAGGGAGGGAGCAAGGCTTGGGCGGCAAGAATAGGGCAATCCTAGTTGAGATAGGATTGGAATTAGGGTTAGGGTTTGGAAGCAAGGGTGGCACCAAATAAGGCAAGTTTTCCTTCTTCTTCCTTGCCTTGTGGCCAATGTCCAGCAGCTATGCCAGCCCTTCCCAGCCCTTGGCCACGCCCAAAAACACTCCCCTCTCTTCTCCTTAGGTGGTGGAAACAAGATATAGGGTTTCCCTTGGTGTCTTGGTAGTTTTCCATCATCTTCTTCTCCTTCTAGTTGGCCGGCGGCAAGAACTTCTATAGTTCTTTGTTGGTTGAGTTTTTGAAGGAGAAAAACATTGTTTCTCTTCTTCCTCTTGCTTGGGAAAAGCAAGGAAGGAAGTTTTGCGATCTAGGAGCTTCGACTTTTGGTGGATCGTCGCCCACACGACGTCCAAAAGGAGGAGGGTCATACATTAGAAGACCAAGAGGTATAACTATTCTTCTATCTCCTTTATTCATTGCTTGTGTTTGTTTTTCAAAATATAAGCATGTTATATTTCTGTAAATAGGCTAAATAATACTTGGATCCCAAGTATAAATACAAAAACCGGCGATCCGGACATCGTCTATTCCGCGGCTACTCGTAGAATAGAGAATGGTCGCTTGAACAACTAGTTTGTTCAAGTGACCTCTCTAAACGAATAGCACGACGATGAATTGGTTGCTTTGGGAATCCCTTTTGTCTAAGATTAAATTTTAATCCGGGGACATCGAAGGGATCACCATGGTCAAGCAACCGAGGCGAAGGGGAAGCAAAGTTTCCCCTCACGGATCAACCCCAACACACATGCACATGTGTTAGCATGCCGACGGGTTCCTTGACTAAGTCGTCCCCCATACGAATAACAAGGTTCGTTGGTTAGAGCCCATTCAATCCCATCTTCAAATAGTATGCGTAGGGCATCACACTTACTGATGACCCCAAGTCGCACAACGCTTCATCGAAGCTTTCCCCATAAATCGAGTAGGGGATAACAAATTCACCAGGGTCCTCAACCTGGGGTGGGATTTTATCTTCAATTTCATCTTGGTCTGGTAGGGTGGAAATCATGGTTGCACACCCCTTGGCGAATCTTTTTCATTGTGCTACTCTCTCGCTGCACACTCCTTCCTCCTTAGCTTGACTCGGCTCTGGTAATGACGAAGAATTATCCATAGGTTGCGACACGGTTTCGGCTATTGGGCCACTTGTGTCTCCAACATCCTTGTGTGTCTTGCAAGACCGTCAACAATGGCCTTCAAGTCTCTAAGTGACTCCTCTGTTTTCTGATGTTGGCGGCAGAACTCTTCATTGGCCTTTGTTTGGGCAGCAATGAAGTCTTCCATCATCAATGCTAACCTAGACTTCTGTTTTTGATGCTGCCCATACCCTCCTGATGGTCGGAAGTTTCCCGAGTTATTCCGATAGAAAAAATTTGGGTGGTTCCTCCATCCGGGATTGTAGGTACTGGAGAATGGGTTGTTGGGCCTTTGATTGTAATCCACAACCACATCGCAATGCTTAATCTGCTCTACTGAGCCACCCTGCCCTCCATAGTAGTCCTCTCGATATGCTGTGCTCCTTCTCCAAAGTCAATGGTTGCACATACAGATGCAGAATTTAAAGAGTCGAATCGTCTACTAAGTGCATCCATTCTCGCTACTAGGTGGTCTACGGAGTAACAACATATCGTCCCACTGCAGGAGCTGGGTGACCACGTTCAGAAGCCCATTGATGGTGGTTATGGTGTTGGGTTTCCGGCACCGCGGCGTGTGTGTGTTCGATCATGTTTCGTAAACATGAGCACAGCGGAAGCAATTAAAATTAATAAATCTATATTTATTACAACACACACAACACACGCATGCTATTACAACAAGTGTAGACATAACCGTAAATTAAAATTTGCAATAAAAGAAAATTATCTACGTTATACCTTCCGTATGACGTGTAGCGGGAACGACATCAACCGGAACGATCCTCGTAAGAATCGTCTCTATCCGTACCCACGCCGAGCTCCTCGGGATGACTTCGCTAAGTCACGAGCTTCGTCTTCGTACGGGTTACTAGCCTCGTGTTGAAGACGACGTGATCGAGAGATGATCACGATCCGAATCCAAATTCGGATCCTAAAACGAGTTCTCAAAACTCGCTTCTCCGGAGAGGTATTCGTCAACCAATTGACGAATCCTTCGTCCTCCACCTCAGAGGATTACTGGAGATCAAATCCACGGTAAGTTAGCCGCTGTCGGAGCACTAACCGTCGTCCAAACGACGCTCCGACCAGAGGAGGAGAAGCTGTCCAGAAAACTGGACAGCTTGGTGGAGGATATAGGCGCCGGCCAACCAAGGAAAGAAAAGCCTCACCTTGATGCCAAACCTATAGGGGATCACCGGAGGGTCGCCGGAGTGTTCACCGGCTGAAGCTTGGTCGCCGGCAATGACTTGGACGGCGGCACAAAGGCTGGGCGGCGGCACTTAGGGTTGGGCGCCGAATTCACCAACAAGGGGTGGGCGGCAACTCTATGTTGGGCGGCAACAACTTGATTAGAGTTTTTGGATTAGGGTTTAAGCCCTATTTTATAGAGAACTAATTCTCTTAATGGTTAATGGATCATATCCATAAAGCCCGTTAACCCACTCCATTAAGATAAGTTAAAATAAACCAAACCATGATGGTTTATTTTAAGTTAAAACAAACCGAACCAACCTTTGGTTCATTCGTTTAATATAAACCAAAACCCTTTGGTTTATTCTCATCCATTGGATTAGAACCAAACCATTTTGGTTCATCCATTATGTCTTCATAAGACACGGCTCATCCACGCTTCCATTGCGACTGAAACAATTTCATGCTCGCTTTATGTTTGGTCCAACCAAACATAGTTTCTCTCGGTCTGAGAATCCCATTCTCAAGCTCGTTTTAAATCCTTTGGATTACACTCGTTGTGCGTGTGACCAAATAGGTTCTCGGTTTATGTTGGCCGTCTATAATTAACCATTAATTATAGATCGATCATGAGTGGCACCTAGTAGTACATCATGATCCCCAATTAACCGAAAAGATCAACGGTTGATCCAGAACTATTTCTGAAACCCTTCAGTAGCTCGAATGAATCGTGCCCCATTCCCTTCACTCATCTTATACCCACTTGGTTCAGGACATGGTCTATTGTGTCAGTCTCCACTAGGCTGACTACCTCATGCCTAGCCCAAGTATCATTTCCTCGTCCTATGGATTCTAGTTACTCCACATGTATCGAAGAGTACCATACTCTAAACATGTAATGCTTTGGCCAAAGACTTTAGTAACAATCCGACGAGAGGCCATGGGTATACATCTCCTCGCAAGAAGTGGTGAATCCTTTATAGGGTATTCAAACACCTTCGATCACTTCGACTTATACCCAATCATCCCGGGTCCACATCTCATTAGAGATGTTTGCTTAAGATGTCAAAGCATAAGTCTCCATGATCAAGATGACTTGAATACCGCAAGTCAAAGGAACATTGCACTTAAGCCACAGTAAGAACTTCATTGACATATCTATATATGAAGAGAACCATATGAAGTCTTACGGCTGGTCACTCCAATGAACTAGTTACCATAACTAGCATCCACGATTAACTCCGGACATCACTATGTCTCCAGCCAGTGAGAATCAGCTGCTTGAATACACCAAGGAGTATACCTCGTGCTAGTCTCGACAGAATTGATGGTGTCCAAATCCATCAATTCATCGACTAGGGATAATTCCGATACATCACAATTACACATGTAGAGATACTCACTAGTTGTGATCCAATCACAAATTCTCTCATGCCGTGTGAATCGTATCGTGGACATTCAAGAAATGAGTTTAAGATCCAATCAAATACATAAAACATGTATACTCAAATAGTGAATCTTCATTTATCATATAAATGGTTCATACATAAGGCGATTGCCTTAGGACATCTCTCATATATTACTAACAGACTCCCACTTAGCCTAATGCCAATCGCTACGGTATCCAATACCATAAGCTCGAACATGACCCTCAAACTTATTTTGAGGTAATGCCTTAGTCAAGGGATCCGCTAAGTTCCTTTCAGTGGGAATTTTCTCGATTTGTATTTCGTTCCTACTGATGATCTCTCTGATAAGATGATAGCGGCGAAGCACATGTTTGGATCGTTGATGAGACCTTGGCTCTTTCGCCTGTGCAATTGCTCCATTGTTGTCGCAGTAGACCGGTATTGCTTCAACAATGGCCGGAATCACACCAAGTTCATGAACGAACTTCTTGATCCAAACCGCTTCCTTTGCTGCTTCCGAAGCTGCAATATATTCTGCCTCAGTGGTAGAATCCGCTACAGTCTCTTGTTTGGAACTTTTCCAACTCACTGCGCCCCCATTCAAGGTGAACACGTATCCAGACTGAGACCTGGAATCATCCTTGTCTGTTTGGAAGCTGGCATCCGTATACCCGCGTATCACCATGTCCCCTTCTCCATATATTAGGAACACATCCTTAGTTCTTCTCAAGTACTTAAGGATCGTCTTAACAGCCGCCCAATGATCCATTCCTGGATCGGATTGGTATCTGCTCGTGACACTCAGAGCGTACGATACATCGGGCCTCGTACATAACATAGCATACATGATAGATCCTATTGCGGATGCATAGGGAATCTTACTCATGCAAATCCTCTCGTCTTCTGTGCGCGGACACATAGACTTCGAAAGGTGTTCCCCATGCCTGATGGGCAGATAACCTTTCTTGGATTCCGACATGCTAAACCTCTTTAGCACTCGGTCTATATATGTAGACTGCGAAAGACCAAGCAACCGTTTCGATCTATCTCTATAGATCTTAATCCCAAGGATGTAGGTTGCTTCTCCCAGCTCTTTCATGGAGAATGTCTTGGATAACCAAGCCTTAATCGATCAGAAGATTGACACATCGTTTCCTATAAGTAATATGTCATCGACATACAATACTAGGAACACGACTGCACTCCCACTAACCTTCTTGTACACACAAGGTTCGTCTGGATTTTGTGAGAAATCAAACCTTTTGATTGTCTCATCAAAACGGATATTCCAGCTCCTGGATGCTTGCTTCAATCCATAAATGGATCGTCACAATTTGCATACCTTGGTTTTATCAACCGATGTGAAACCCTCAGGCTGTATCATATACACGTCCTCGAGCAGGTTTCCATTAAGGAAAGCTGTTTTCACATCCATCTGCCATATCTCATAATCATAATGAGCCGCTATGGCCAGGAGCATCCGAATGGATTTAAGCATAGCTACAGGCGAATAGGTTTTGTCATAATCAACACCTTGTTTTTGACGATATCCTTTCGCCACCAATCTAGCCTTATAGGTAATCACATTACCATCCATGTCGGTTTTCTTCTTGAAAATCCACTTGCACCCTATAGGCTTTATGCCTTCAGGTGGGTCAACCAAGTTCCAAACTTGGTTTTCATACATGGAATCCATTTCCGACTTCATGGCACCAAGCCACTTATCCCTTTCTGAACTTGTCAGCACTTCTTCATAACTGGTAGGCTCCTCATCATCAATGAGTAACACGTCGTTCGATTCACTTACGAGAAATCCATATCTCTCAGGAATATTGCGTGTTCTACCAGATCTATGAAGATGTGGTGTTACAACAGGTCCAGCCGATTGCTCATCACTATGAGTTGTCGGCTGTTGTGCTTCACCAGGTATCTCATTAATGTCTATTTGAGTCTCTCGAGCCTCCTCAAGCTCGACGACACTCCCACTGTTTTCTTGCAAGAGAAACTCTTTCTAGAAACACAAAGATGCCTCAAACAAACACCTTTGTTCCACAGATGATAGAATTGGTAACCCTTGTTTCCTTAGGGTATCCAATAAATAGACATTTATCGACTTAGCATCCAATTTGTCCGATACAATTCTACATAAGCAGACAACCCCATATCTTCAAGTAAGATACATGAGGTTTCTTACTATTCCATATCTCATATGGAGTAGTAGAGACTACCTGTAGGCATTCTGCTTAACAAGTAAACAGTTCAAGTGCATAACCCCAAAAGGACTTGGGAAGAGTCGCATGATTCATCATTGACTGACCATGTCCAACAAGGTCCTAAGATTACGCCTCGATACACCATTATGTTGTGGTGTATAGGCGGAGTCCATTGAGACAATATGCCATTGTCTCTTAGATAATCAAGAAACTCTTGACTTAAGTATTCACCACCTCGATCCGATCGAAGTATTTTAATACTTTTGTCATGTTGTTTCTCTACTTCATTTCTGAATTCTTTGAACCTTTCAAAGGCTTCAGACTTGTATTTCATCAAGAACACATACCCAAACCGTGAGTGATCATCGGTGAAGGTAATGAAGTAGCTATAGCCTCCTAAAGCTTGAGTTGACATAGGTCCACATACATCAGTATGTACTAGACCTAGTAACTCTCCCACTCGTTCACCTTTTCCAGTAAAAGGTAACTTAGTCATCTTGCCTTTTAAGCATGATTCGCATGTATCGTATCAATCCAATTCAAACGATTCCAGAATTCCACATCGGTGTAATTCGGACATGCATTTCTTGCTTATATGGCCAAGACGACAATGCCACATATAGGAGTCTATGTGATTATCCTTTCGAGCACGCATATTGCTCGCTTCGATATTGAAAATATCACTGGATATGTCCAACGTATAAACACCATTGCTTAAAGTTCCAGTCCCTTAAAGAACTCCATTCAAAGTTATGTAACAACAATTGTTACTAAAAGTCAAATGGTACCCATTTCTATTTACACAAGAAATAGAAATGATGTTCTTTATCAACGAAGGAACATAAAAGCAATTGTCCAGTTCTAAGACAAGTCCTACAGGGAGTTCCAACAAATACGTTCCGATGGCGAGTGTAGCAACCGTTGCTCCATTCCCAACACGTAAATTTGACTCTCCCTTGACGAGTCTTCTTCTATTCCTTAGCTCATGTATGTCATTACATATATGTGAGCAACACCCAGTATCCAATACCCAAGTGTTTGAGGAAATAGAATGACAATCAATAACGAAGATATCTGAAGAAGATGGGGCATCTGATGCCTTATTCTTCTTCACGGACTCAAGATAAATCTTGCACTTTCTTCGCAAATGGCTCTCCTTGCCATAATGATGGCAAGTTTCCTTTTGTGCTAGTTCTACCTTCTTAGCCTTTTTCTTCTTCCCCTTCACTGTTCCTTTGACTCCTCTTAGAACCTTTCTTCGAGGAATAACAACAGACCGCCCCCTCGCTCATGCTTCTCAAGACTCCACACTTCAAAGATATTGAGCAAGACACAGATGAACCTCCTAGCATCTCAGAGGTGAAGAGGAGCTTTGAGACTTCGAACCTTTCAAATCTCACTTGCTCATCAACCAACTCACAAAGATGAAGGACTATGATATGAGCATCCATATGCTCATGCTGCTTTCGTAGCTTGGGTTCCATCGTGGCTAGCATGATGCAACTCATTTGTTCAGAATCACTTACATATTTCTGATAGGCCAACAATTGGTCCAGAGTTGCATTGTCACTAGGATGGGCGGGAAGAGGCGCTTCGAGGACATACGCAAGCTTTTCCGCCTTGAGAACAATTCTCAGGTTTCTAAGCCAGTCCAGGAAGTTAGGCCCAGTCAGTTTGTTCGAATCCAAAATAGTGCGCAAATTCAAAGACGTCATGATCAATTTATTGACCTAGAAATACAAAACGAGCATATATGAGAAAATGATTTTAAAATGCATCAATATACATTTATAAATCCCATTCATTTTTCGAATTTCAAAAACCCTTAAAATCACTTCGGGAGATCGTAGGTCCATCTCCGAATGGGCTGATATCCATCATAGATAAGAACAACCTTGGAGTGAGTCCAACAAGCCATTCTTAGCTATGATGGTGGGTATCAAGTATACCGGTTACATATCATGTATATGTAACTATCACAATGTGCTATCAACTAATTGAATGTTTACACATACATTGGGTTGTTAACACAATAACAAGTATGCATCATATGCATAGCACCTAACTTCACCTCTCTTCACATCGACCTTGGAGTGAGTCCAACAAATCGATGCTCCAAGTTAAAGCCGACCCATTAATCGCGAAATAGTTTTAATATGGTTAGAGCGCATTCAACCAATTAGCTGTGCTTGGAGTGAGTCCAACAACCCAAACTAACGATTGACCTCGACTCTTACCATATTAGAGTTAAACTATTCCAATGATTTGAACATGTTCAGTTCGAGCGGCTTGGAGTGAGTCCAACAACCCAAACAAGAAATAACTCTGGTTCTAACCATATTAATGGAAGGTGTAGGCTTTAATATTGAGTTAGGGTTTTATGTCTCATCCTCTTTGCATGCAAATAACTATTATCTACATGGCATGGCATACATGGCATACATCTACATGTCACGACACGCATGGCATAATGTTATGCATCTAATGCAATTACATGACATACAATTATGTCATGTATATAATTTCCTTATATGTCATAACTATTTATGGAAATAAAATATGTTTAAGATTTGATTCTCCAAATCAAATCATAATTAAATTAGGAAACAAATTTCCAAATCTAATCACATATTTTATTCATGGAATTATTTGATTAAGGAAAATCTATTTAGGAAACCAATTTCCTAAATCATTAAAACTACTTATGGAAATAAAATATTTTAAGATTTGATTTCCCAAATCAAATCATGATTAAATTAGGAAACAAATTTCAATCTAATCAAATATTTTATTTATGGAAAATATCAATTTCCATAAATACTTCCAACTTTCCAAAAGTGGAAGATTTCCATAAATACTTCTAGACTTTCCAAAATTGAAAAATTTCCATAAATACTTCTAAATTTCCAGAAATACATTATGACTATCGCAAAACCAATTTTACGATTATGTCGAAACACAACCTGGGCTCTGATACCACTGTTGGGTTTCCGACACCGCGGCGTGTGTGTTCGATCATGTTTCGTAAACATGAGCACAGCGGAAGCAATTAAAATTAATAAATCTATATTTATTACAAAACACACAACACACGCATGCTATTACAACAAGTGTAGACATAATCGTAAATTAAAATTTGCAATAAAAGAAAATTATCTACGTTATACCTTCCGTATGACGTGTAGCGGGAACGACATCAACCGGAATGATCCTCGTAAGAATCGTCTCTATCCGTATCCACGCCGAACTCCTCGGGATGACTTCGCTAAGTCACGAGCTTCGTCTTCGTACGGGTTACTAGCCTCGTGTTGAAGACGACGTGATCGAGAGATGATCACGATCCGAATCCAAATTCGGATCCTAAAATGAGTTCTCAAAACTCGCTTCTCCGGAGAGGTATTCGTCAACCAATTGACGAATCCTTCGTCCTCCACCTCAGAGGATTACCGGAGATCAAATCCCCAGTAAGTTAGCCGCTGTCGGAGCACTAACCATCGTCCAAACGACGCTCCGACCAGAGGAGGAGAAGCTGTCCAGAAAACTGGACAGCTTGGTGGAGGATATAGGCGCCGGCCAACCAAGGAAAGAAAAGCCTCACCTTGATGCCAAACCTATAGGGGATCACCAGAGGGTCGCCGGAGTGTTCACCGGCTGAAGCTTGGTCGCCGGCAATGACTTGGACGGTGGCACAAAGTCTGGGCGGCGGCACTTAGGGTTGGGCGCCGAATTCACCAACAAGGGGTGGGCGGCAACTCTATGTTGGGCGGCAACAACTTGATTAGGGTTTTTGGATTAGGGCTTAAGCCCTATTTTATAGAGAACTAATTCTCTTAATGGTTAATGGATCATATCCATAAAGCCCGTTAACCCGCTCCATTAAGATAAGTTAAAATAAACCAAACCATGATGGTTTATTTTAAGTTAAAACAAACCGAACCAACCTTTGGTTCATTCGTTTAATATAAACCAAACCCTTTGGTTTATTCTCATCCATTGGATTAGAACCAAACCATTTTGGTTCATCCATTATGTCTTCATAAGACACGGCCCATCCACGCTTCCATTGATCAAACAATTTCATGCTCGCTTTATGTTTGGTCCAACCAAACATAGTTTCTCGAGAATCTCATTCTCAAGCTCGCTTTAAATCCTTTGGATTACGCTCGTTGTGCGTGTGACCAAATAGGTTCTCGGTTTATGTTGGCCGCCTATAATTAACCATTAATTATAGATCGATCATGAGTGGCACCTAGTAGTACATCATGATCCCCAATTAACCGAAAAGATCAACGGTTGATCCAGAACTATTTCTGAAACCCTTCAGTAGCTCGAATGAATCGTGCCCCATTCCCTTCACTCATCTTATACCCACTTGGTTCAGGACATGGTCTATTGTGTCAGCCCCCACTAGGCTGACTACGTCACACCTAGCCCAAGTATCATTTCCTCGTCCTACGGATTCTAGTTACTCCACATGTATCGAAGAGTACCATACTCTAAACATGTAATGCTTTGGCCAAAGACTTTAGTAACAATCCGACGAGAGGCCATGGGTATACATCTCCTCGCAAGGAGTGGTGAATCCTTTATAGGCTATTCAAACACCTTCGATCACTTCGACTTATACCCAATCATCCCGGGTCCACATCTCATTAGAGATGTTTGCTTAAGATGTCAAAGCATAAGTCTCCATGATCAAGATGACTTGAATACCGCAAGTCAAAGGAACATCGCACTTAAGCCACAGTAAGAACTTCATTGACATATCTATATATGCAGAGAATCATATGAAGTCTTACGGCTGGTCACTCCAATGAACTAGTTACCATAACTAGCATCCACGATTAACTCCGGACATCACAATGTCTCCAGCCAGTGAGAATCAGCTGCTTGGATACACCAAGGAGTATACCTCGTGCTAAGTCTCGGCTGTAATTGATGGTGTCCAAATCCATCAATTCATCGACTAGGGATAATTCCGATACATCACAATTACACATGTAGAGATACTCACTAGTTGTGATCCAATCACAAATTCTCTCATGCTGTGAATCGTATCGTGGATATTCAGTAAATGAGTTTAAAATCCAATCAAATACATAAAACATGTATACTCAAATAGTGAATCTTCATTTATCATATAAATGGTTCATACATAAGCCGATTGCCTTAGGACATCTCTCATATATTACTAACATATGGGCCACCTCTTTTATTAGCTCCTCTGCTTCCTCTATAGTCTTATTCATAAGTGCTCCTCCTGCGGCAGAATTGAGGGACATCTTTGTGACGTATGTGATCCCATTGTAGAAAATGTGGATCACCAGCCACCTTTTTCAGTCCATGGTGGGAGCATTTGTAAAGTAGTCCCTTGTAATGATCCCAAGCTTCAAATAGGGACTCCCCTTCCTTCTGATGGAAACTTGTGATTGATGGCACATGTGAGCAGTTTTGCTTGGCGGGAAGTATTTGTTTAAGAACTGCTGCTCACATTGCTCCCATGTAGTAATGCTTCCCGAAGGTAGGGAGTGAAGTCATGCCTTAGCCTTATCCCGCAATGAGAACGGGAATAGGCTCAGGCAGATCGCATCTACAGGGACTCCATTTATCTTCATCGTCGAGCATATTTCAAAAAATGTCTCCAGGTGCTGGTTCAGGTCTTCAGTTGCAGCTCCCTCGAATTGACTCTGCTGGACCATATGTATGAGTGTTGGCTTCAGTTCAAAGTTGTTTGCTGAAATAGATGGTCTAACTATACTCGACCTAAATCCTCTAGCACTAGGAGCTACGTAATCCCACAGAGGTCGGCTACCTATATTCACTTCGGATGCAGCTTGGTCCTCCATCCTCTTCTGTTCGGCTATCCGGTGATGATAGGTTCATTAGATTTCTAAATCGATCGAAATCAGGTCTTCCGATCCTAAGCGTCTAAGCATACGAAGAACCGAGCAACAAAATTAGGAGTATTACCTAATACTCAAAAACAAGAAATAGACTAATCTAGCTAACTAATCAAAGAGCCAATAATAAATAGAGAATCACTGCTAAAATAAAATAAAAACTAAATCTAGAAATGGAAAATATAAAAATTAAAATAAAATAAAAAATTAAAATAAGCAAGTAAATAAATCTAACCTAAGTCCGATCCAATTATCCACTTCTTGATTCGACATCGAATCAATTAGTCCTTGACAATGGCGCCAAAAACTTGATGCACGCGAACACAACCTCAAATCTCATGATGGAGACCGTCGAGGACTTGAAGCGCACGCTCGCACTCAATGCCCGTAAGTGCACGGATGTCGTCAAGTAATAAATAGATTTATCGATACCACAAGGACTGAGATTCGAGTACCGATATATTCGGTGAACGTTATTGTTCGGAAGTCAAATCTAATGGTTATGATTTTGAGGGTTGTTGGTGGTCATAACTCAATACGGTGTCACACGAAAGAAGAAAAGGCTTGCCGCGAGTCTTTGGAAGGGATTCTAGGATTTTGATTTCGCTTATGTGTCGCAAAATATGCTATCAATTGGTTGTTGTCTAAACGTCAAACTATGGCCTTGTATAAGGGACATCATACACTCTCCCAATGAGCCTTCGCATCTATCGGGAGCTATATCTGCCTTACAAGGATGGGATAGGCTGTACGAGGATGCTGAATCAATCTCTGCGATGAATCATTTCTAATTCTATCGCATCCTTCTATCCACAATTACTGGAGATGAGGTCAACCCCTAGGTTCCTATTTAATTCCCCTAAATCTTAGATACGAGGGTTGTCACCCCTCATATCGGCTAAGCACAGTAGATAGAAAACCAAAAACACATAGATATTGGTCTAAACTAATACCAATTGCAAATATAAACTCAAGTACAGAATTTAATTTGGAATAACATATTCTATGCACACGAACTACTCCCTAATCCTAGAATCGAAGAAACTACTCCATAAATATGAGAGGAGAAACACAAAGCACGTTCTTGTTTGAATAAATAATAGATAACATGCAGGATCAGAAATTTAAAATGCAATGTAGGCTTCTCTCCGGCATTGAAGTGCAGAACTTGGATCTTCGGCGGCCTTCTTCCTCCCCGTTGTGAGTTCCCGAAGCTTTTTAAGGCTTTGGAGTGTCGTCCCAGCCGTCGTGCCTCCCCCCTAGGGTTTGGGCGTAGCTTTCCTTATATAGACATCACACCAGATCACTGTGAAATCTAGAAAAAATCTTGGTCATGTCAAATCGTCTGGCCGCCACACGACCGTGTGAAAACACATGGCATGACCGTGTGTCAGGCTATGGCGGCCATTTTCACCCTCTGAACATGGTCGTGTGTAGACACATGCCCTGACCGTGTTTCCTTCTGTGTCCAGCTACCAAATGTCTTCTTTTTGCTCTGAAAGTGCATCGTTTTTCCCATGAAATGCTATCTTGCATACAAAAGTATACAGAGCAGATCTCCGAACCAGAAAACAAGAAATGCATGGAAAATAAAGTAAAATATGCATGAAGCAAACATAAAATGAAACGAGATATGAGCGAAAACTACTCCTAAAATCCTATATGTTTTGCTCACATCAACATCTAAGAACAAACCTAGGAACAACAACTCTAGACCTATTTTACCTAGGGAGAGTATTAGGAGGATAGAAGAGAATTTAGGCATTAACCCTAAAAAGGGTAGGCACATGCCTAAGAAGAAGAGTCCTTCCCAAAAGATTAATGAAAAATCAAAATTGGGAAAATTAGAATTAGAAAACCAAGCCTTGAGGTCAAGGCTTGAAAATTTAGAGAAGACCCTAGCAAGAATTACAAACTCAATTAAGGGGTCTAATGGTCAAAATTTAGGACCTAGAAGACAAGAACCGGTTAAGGGCAAGAAAGGTTTGGGTCACAAACCTAAGTCCTATCACAATGCTCCATTTGATTATAGAACTAAATCTAGGTCTAGAAAAACCAAGGTTAATAGGGAAGTTATCCCTAAGATTAACCATGGTGTGTGTCTAGTGGCTAAAAATTCAAGAAAATCTAAGGTAGCCACTAAGAAGGTTACTAGGGAGGCAATCCCTAAAGTTAACCTTGAAAAGACCCAAATGACTAAGGCTTCAAAGCCAAAAAGGGTCATTAGGAAGGTATCTAGAGAAGTTATCCTTAGTGAATACCTTGTTAACCCAAGGAGCTCCAATAGATATTGGGTTCCTAGGAGCGTGATCGATTCACGCTAGATGGGTTAGGGTGTGTCAACCCTAAGTGGATGGGTAGTTAACCTAACCATAGTAGAGTTGACACTTTGGGATGTGCCAATGTGCTTTGAGAAGTTGAAAATTGATTAAATTGGCACAATTAGGTCTTAGAAATCATAGTGTGCCATTTTGGATTTTTGGCACACTAGGGGGATAGTTGGTATTAAGGAAAAATGGATTTAATCTTAGAAATGACAATTTGGGCTTAACACTTAGCTATTTTATACTTTAGTATTTTATACTTGTCATGCTTTATTTACCTTGCCATGTCATGACATCATATCTATTTTTATCATATAAAATGTTATGATAATACTTAAGGTTATCTAAATGTCATGTTATGTTTGAGTTTATATCACATGTCATGATATCATGATTATTGGCACATCCTTTTATTCTTGTTATCATTTATGTCATAATCATTATTCATGCATTAAATAAAATTGAGTTAAAGACTATGACATGATTTGAAGTCCCATGCATAAGGGAATCAAATAGAGTTGCCAAGCATATGCATGAGACCCTAATTAATCAAAGCCAACATCTCACTAAAATACTTGACTTGTATGTGTTTTATACACTTAGATACAAGTGAGATGTTTAGGAAAATGAATTTAAAGGTTTTAGAATCATTTCAAAAATCATTTTGAAAAACCTTGGTGAAGTTTATCTTTTGATAGCAATCACCATTGAATGAGGTGATACAAAGTAGGGTCAAACATTGAAAATTTCAAGAGTTTTGAACTTTGTATCAATCTCACAAGTTTATGTGTATTTTATTTTTCTAATATTTTTCACCCATAGTGTTTGTAATAAGTAATGTATTAGTGTCAGCTCTTAGTGTCAATCATGAGATGACTGATTAGGGATCATATGTATCATATTTCATTAATAATAGACAAAGATTGATTATTATATTTACTTTATGTGTGTGCCAGTAAATAAATATAATAATACCCTTGAATAGTAGGTTCTAATCTATAGTATATCAATCGGTAGAATTGATTATGAGAAACTGTAGAGAATACTATTCTTAAACATTCCTAGTTAAGTATTGTATTAATAGACAAAGGGATATATTGATACATTGAGACTAGCATGTAGGTCAATGGATGACTTGATCTCACAAGTCATGGATATGTGATATCACATTGACACATAGGTGTATATATTGGAGAATATATGTACTGAATTGACCCGCCATGAGAAAGTGTCATGTATCGTTATATGAGTGTCATATACTTTCTCATGTGACTATTGGTATGAATAGTCCTTAGACCTGAAGTCACTATGGTTTCCTACATAAGGAGTTATGTACTTTGGTATAGTCTAACGTCATACTGTAATAGGGTGCACTATAACGGCGATCACTGGGTATGTAATGAATTATGCGGAGGGATGTGAGTGATGTAGATGAGATCTATCTCTCTCATATGACAGGAGTGATATCTTTGGCCTCTTGATAGAGTATGACCACGAAATGCATGGCCATACTCAAATGAGTCAATATGAGATATTAAGCTCATTTGTTTGAGTGAGTCCACTTGGGAATCAATAAACATAAAGATCGATAAGGGGATGACACGGTCTATGCCTCATTGATCGATCTAAGATATCAAGGATAGAAGGACATCGTCATACATGATAATGGTCACGGAAAGGTTGTCGGATCTCGACTTTCTTATAGCTTGGGTAGCAATGATGTTTTGCAAGATGCCGCTTATTGCTTTTGTATCTAAAATAGTTTTAGATACATTGCCAACTCTATAAGAGCATATTGGGTCACACACAAATGACATTCTATTTTGGAGATGGTTTCATTTAGCTTGAATAAAAGTATAATGAAGAATATGGCCAAGACTTGAGTTAGACTCAAATTGGTTAAACTTGAGTTAGACTCAAGTTAAACCATGGAAGATAAATCATCATGCAAGGGTCATCTATCATCATGCATGATTAATGTGATTAATCATGCATGTGAATACCAAGGTAGCCGTCAAGATAAATATATCCCTTGATAATCTTTGGCTAAGGTTTTTGTTTAGGTTTTCTTTCTTGGTAGCCGTCGTTGCTCCTTCCTCTCTCTTATTTCATTTGTTGGATTATCCGAGCCGCAAAAATCACTTTTTGCGTTGCGGAAACCCCGAAAGTCGGCCACGGATACGTGCAAAGATAAACAAAATTACATTTATGTGTTTAAAAGCCATAGATCTACTCTAGATCTACATGTTAAGATTTTTACCCTTGATGTGACGCCCTTCGCTTATCCTACTCATCCAAACGGTTTACCGAAACTCGAGAGTGTCAAGTGTACACTCCTCTATCGGTATCCACACGAGCAATAGGTGGAGAAAAGACAACTTAGAGTGTAGTAGCACTACTTGAAGTCTACGACAAAAGAGGGGGAGAGAGCTTGAGGGAAGAGAGGAGGAAGAAGATGGAGTTACACCACTTAACTTCACACACATACACCCATTCAATATGGTGGTCGGCCACTTCAAAAGGGGTTATATACTTTCATGTAATACCAAGAGCCATGGCTCTTGGTCTCCCTAATGAGGTGGCACCCCATGATGTGTCCATGATGATGTACATCATCATTGGCCAGCCCATGCCAACTCATCATGACATGGCAATTGGTCAAGTCAAAATTGACCATTCATCTTCCCTCTCAAGTCAAGTCAAACTTGACCTCTTATCTCCCATGGTTGATCAAATCCAACCATTTGATTCAAGTCAATTTAATTTAATGAATCTCTATTCATTAATTTAAATTGACTCAATGAATCAAATCTAAATTAGACTCATTCAACACTTGAATCAAATTGAGTCTAACTCAATTAGTCTAATTTGTATTACTCTTAATCCAATTTGGTTCATCCCATGAACCTAATCCTCTTGGTCCATCATATGAACCTAATCTCCATTTAATTGCCCTTTGTGTGTGACCCTATAGGTTCTTGC
This sequence comes from Wurfbainia villosa, assembly GCA_025175895.1. Classification (NCBI taxonomy): domain Eukaryota; kingdom Viridiplantae; phylum Streptophyta; class Magnoliopsida; order Zingiberales; family Zingiberaceae; genus Wurfbainia; species Wurfbainia villosa. The sequence goes on from CM045986.1 coordinate 114,223,830, forward strand.
AACATTGGCAATGTTCCTAAACCGATTTAGAAACATAAGCAATGAGCGGTATCTAGCAACACACCATTGCTACCCAAGTTACAAGAATGTTGAGATTCAACATCACCTTTGTGACTACTAATTGTGACTCTCACAATATATGACAATGTCCCTCTATCCTTGACATCTAGATTGACCAATTGAGCTATAGACTGTGTCATCCTCGGTACAAACTATATCTTGAACTTCAAGTAGACTCACTCTAATCAAATGAGCTCAATATCTCATATTGACTCATTTGGGCATGGTCATGCACTTCGTGGTCTCACTCTATCAAGAATAACGATGTCACTCCCGTCATATAGGAGGGATAGATCCCATCTACATCACTCACATCCCTCCACATAATTTGTTACATACCCAGTTATCGTCTTTATAGTCCACCCATTTACGGGTGACGTTTGACGAAGCCAAAGTATGCAACTCCTTATGTAGGGAACCATGGTGACTTCAGGTTCAAGGACTAATAGTCACATGAGAAAGTATATGACACTCATATAACGATCCATGATACTTTCTCATGGTGGGTCATTCAGTATACATTCTCTAATGCATACCCATGTGTCAACTTGATATCTCATATCCATGACTTGTGATATCAAGTCATCGAGTTGACCTACATGCTAGTCTCTACACATTAACATTGTCCCTGAATATTAATACTTGACTAGGAATGATTAAGAGCAGTGTTCTCTATATCATCTCATTATCGATTCAACCAATCGATTGATATAGATAAGAACCTTATACTCAAGGACGTTATTATACTTAGTTATTTGACACCAATACAAGTAAATATAATAACCATGCCTTTATAAATAGGAATATGATACAACAAGTCCATACAAGAATCATCACATGATTGGCTCTAGGGCTTTCACTAACAATCTCCCACTAGCTCTAGTGCCAATCACCATAGTATCTAATACCCAATGACCTAGTGTGTCCATCATGCTTTTTCTGTGCCAAAACCTTAGTCAAGGGATCTGCGATGTTAGCCTCTGTGGGTACTCTACAAATCTTCATATCTCTTCTATCGATAATCTCTTGAATGAGATGGAAGCCCCGTTGTATGTGTTTGGTCCACTGGTGTGAGCGAGGTTTCTTAGCCTGCGAAATCGCTCCATTGTTGTCACAATAGAGCTCAATAGGATCTGCTATGCTAGGAATGACACCAAGCTCAGTAATGAACTTGCGATCCAAACTGCCTCCTTTGCTGTCTCTGATGCAGTGATATACTCGGCCTCTATTGTAGAATCAGCAATTGTATCCTGCTTCAAACTCTTCCAGCTCAGAGCGTCACCATTCAAGCAAAACACGAACCCTGACTGTGATCTATAATCATTCTGGTCAGTTTGGAAGCTAGCATCGCTGTAACCCTTTATAGCTAGCTCCTCATTGCCTCCAAATATCAAGAAATATTCTTTAGTCCTTCTCAAGTACTTAAGAATATTCTTGATTGCTATCCAGTGACGCTCACCTGGATCTAACTGGTATCTACTTGTCATGCTCAAAGCTTACGAGACATCAGGACGAGTATACAGCATGGCGTACATGATAGATCCTATAGCAGATGCATAAGGGATCTTATCCATGCGGTCTCTCTCCTCTCTAGAAGAGGGACTTTGAGTCTTCGAAAGACTCACACCATGTGACATCAGCGGAAGTCCCTTCTTGGAATTCTGCATGGCAAACCGTTGTAATACCGTGTCAATATATGTACTCTGACTTAGGCCAAGCAATCTCTTAGATCTATCTCTATAGATCATAATGCCTAGAATAAAGGCTACTTCACCTAAGTCCTTCATTGAGAAGCACGTCCCCAGCCAAGTCTTCACAGACTGTAGCGAATGGATGTCATTCCCAATGAGTAGTATGTCATCCACATACAATACAAGGAAGACAACTATGTTCCTATTAACCCTCTTATACACACAATGTTCATCTTCATTCTTGATGAAACCAAACTGTTTGATCGCATCATCAAATCGAAGATTCCATCTCCGAGAAGCTTGCTTCAGCCCATAAATAGACCTTTACAGCTTGCATACTTTCCCAGTATGCTGTGGATCCACAAAACCCTCAGGCTGTGTCATGTACACATCCTCGAGCAAGTTTCCATTCAGAAATGCAATTTTGACATCCATCTGCCAGATCTCATAATCGTGGTATGTTGTAATAGCAAGCATGATCCGAATGGACTTAAACATCGCCACTGGAGAAAAGGTTTCATCATAGTCAATACCATGAATTTGCTTGAAACCTTTAGCCACCAATCGACCCTTATAGGTATGCGCAAGTCCATCCATGTCAGTCTTTCTCTTAAAGACCCACTTACACCCAATGGGTTTGACCCCTTCAGGTGGATCAATCAAAGTCCATACTTGGTTAGTGTACATGGATTCCATCTCGGATCTCATGGCCTCTAGCCATTTCTCAGAGTTTGGGCTCATCACAACTTCTTGATAGGAGGTAGGCTCATTCTCAATGAGCATAACGCATCATGGTCAGACAAGAGAAACGAGTATCTCTCATGCTGACAACGTACCCTATCAGATCTGCGAAGAGGTAGGTCTACTTGAACAGGTTGTCATTCCACAACTCTTTGTGCAACAATCTCATCACCTACAACACTTTGTGGTTCTTGTTCAACCTCCATCAAGGCCTCAGTGCTATGATCCTTATCTTGAATTTCTTCAAGATCGAACGTACTCCCACTAGTTTTTCTAGAAACAAAATCCCTTTCTAAAAATACCCCAGTCTTTGCCACAAACACTTTGTGCTGACTAGGAATGTAGAAGTAATATCCCTTCGTTTCCTTGGGATATCCAACAAAATAGCACTTATCGGATTTGGGTTCCAGTTTGTCTGAGACTTGACATCGAACGTAAGCCTCGCAATCTCAAATCCTCATGAAAGAAATCTTGGGATTTCTCCTTATACATATCATATATGGTGACTTTATCATAGTCTTAGATGGCACACGGTTAAGTGTGATGGTTGTTGTGTCTAGAGTATATCCCCAAAAGGATATAGGAAGTTTTGTGTGACTCATCATAGATCGTACCATATCTAATAGGGTACGATTCCTCCTTTTGGATACACTATTCCACTGTGGTGTTCCAGGAGGAGTGAGTTGGGATAGAATCCCACACTCAGCTAGATAGTCACGAAACTCATGGCTAAGGTATTCACCACCTCGATCTGATCGAAATATCTTAATACTCTTGCCAAGTTGGTTTTGTACTTCATTCTTGAATTCTTTGAACTTTTCAAAGGATTCTGATTTATGTGTCATCAGATACACATAACCATATCTACTAAAGTATCAGTAAATGTAATGAAGTACCTGTAACCACCTCTAGCAACAACAATGAAAGGGCCACATACATCACTATGTATAAGTCCTAACAAATCTATTGCTCTTTCGCTGTGTCCACTAAAGGAAGTCTTGGTCATCTTACCTAGAAGGCAAGACTCGCATGTCTCATATGATTCAAAATCAAATGAGTCCAGCAACCCATCCTTATGGAGCTGGGATAAGCGACTCTCATTTATGTGACCTAAGCGACAATGTCAGAGATAGGTTTGGTTCAACTCATTTGACTTGAACCTTTTGGTACTTATGTTATAGATGGGGCTTTCTAAGTCTAGATTGTAGAGTCCGTTCATTAGAGGTGCACTACAATAGAACATATCATTTAAATAAACTGAACAATATTTGTTCTTTATTATAAATGAAAATCCTTTCTTGTCCAAACAAGAAACTGAAATTATGTTCTTAGTCAAAGCAGGCATATAACAACATTCATCTAGTTATAGTACAAGCCCAGAAGGGCAGAGATAGATCATAAGTTCCTACAGCAATAGTCGTAACCCTTGCTCCATTGCCAACTCATAGGTCCACCTCGCCCTTCGTCAATGCCTTGCTATTTCTCAGTGGCTGCACATTGGTACAAATGTGAGATGCACATCCGGTATCTAATACCCATGATGAAGAAATAGATAGATTGACTTCTATAACATTTATACCTGAAGTAAAAGTCTCACTTCTCTTCTTAAGATCTTCCAGGTATGCTTTGTAGTTACGCTTCCAGTGTCCAGCTTCCTTGCAGTGGAAGCAAGCCCCTTCTTTGGCCACTCCTCCTTTCGGTTTCAGTTCCTTGCCTTTGCCCTTGGCTTGGGACTTTTCCTTACCTTTAGGCTTGCCCTTGCCTTTCTTCTTTTGCACCAACAAAATGGAGTTAGAATTTCCCTTCTTAAGGTTGAGCTCAGTAGTTCTCAACATGCTGAGCATCTCAAGCAGTGGCTTATCAATTTTATTCATGTTGTAATTCATGACAAATGATTGTAGCTTTGTGGCAAATATTACAAGATCAAGTCAGTGGCCAACCCTTGGCCAAGTGGGAATCTCAATCTCTGTAGGTTTTCTATGTACCCAATCATCTTGAGTACATATGGACCTACGAGAGTCCCATCTTACATCTTGGACTGAAACAATGCCTTAGAGATCTCATATCTCTCGTGCCTTGCTTGTCCTTGATATAGTTGACGAAGATGTTCAACCATATCATAAGTATTCATGAACTCGTGTTGCTTCTGAAGCTCAGAGTTCATCGTCGCGAGCATGAGACATGACACATCTAATGCATCATCTTGATGCTTCTTGTAAGCATCTTTATCAGTTCGCGAGGTAGTGGCAGGAGGTGCCTCCGGAATGGGCTGCTCCAGGACGTACAATTTCCTTTCTTGGGTGAGAAAGATTCTCAGGTTCTTGTACCAGTCCAGGAAATTAGCTCCATTGAGCTTATCCTTCTCAAGGATAGAACGCAGGGAGAGAGTGTTCGTGTTTGTCGACATGGTAATCTACAAGATACACGATGCAGAAAATTAATATCATATTCCATTTATCATTTAATTAGGCCTTTAATCAAATGATGCTCCCATTGAATTATAGGATTTTTGTAGAATCGAGTCATGGATGTGGTCAAACCACATTACTAGATTCATACAAACATGCTATAATTCTTGCGGGACAAGATCCACATCATACTAGGCCTTGAGTTAGCTTTGGCTAAATTGCCCAAGACTTAGTATGATTGGTAGGTACCACATTATCGATTACATATCTATGAAACTCTTGTTTATAAGATCAAGACCCACATTTACAAAAGACCTTGAGTTAGCTTTGGCTAAATCGCCCAAGATTTAGTGTAAATGTGATCTTATCCTATCTTTCCAACGGTTGGAATATGCCTATAGTTATACTTGATCCAATTAAGTTAACTAGTTATACTCAATCTAATTGAGCTTACTCTCGCCCAAGCCGTGATAGGCGGGACCAAGATTGTCCCTCCACACCCTACCAAGATAATACGCGTTGCTCTGCTTTGGCAGATTCAACAACAATAAATGATCGAGGTAGTGATTGGTACCAAAACTTGGTAGGCATTTTATGAGTTGATTCGATTAAGATCTAATCTAATCGTGAATGTGTATCATATACGCATCAAAGCCTTTATTACCCTACACTAACATGCATCACATACATACAAGCAATATACTAGCATGCATCATATACATACAAGCAAAATATTCAAGCATGCATCATATACATACAAGCAAAATTTACTAGCATGCATCACATACAAACAAGCAAAACATATATATATATATATATATATATATATATATATATATATATATATATATATATATATATATATATATATATATATATATATATATATATATATATATATATAAATTAATTGTGATGAGGTCATGGCCCTACTACGATCTTCTCAAGCCAATGAGAAGATCGGACGGTCAACCTAGGGTTAGCAGCTTCTCCAAGCGCCTCCTTTGACCGCCATGTGTCGTCGGCTCCCTCCTCGTAACTCCGTCTACTAGTGGACTTTCCACCGCTCCATTTTGTATATTACAAACATGAAACTCGAGTTACATTTGAGTCTAAAATTATTTACAATTAAAATTTTAAAAGAAGAGGCACGATGCGCAGGTCGCATACCCTATACAACATGCACAACCACAAAAATGGCGCGCAAGCCATATTATGAATTACAACACATTTATCATCCAATCATATTGGGGTTCTTGGGCCATGACCATCACAGAATTATACATAATTCTAAATTATGTATTTTACAGAAATTTCTATAATTTTTCCTTTTTTTTTCAATTTTATGAGTCACCTCTCCGTAACAGTCCCGCTAAGCGGTTTTCGGGCGCGATCGCAGGACAATGCCCCTTTCAGGGTTAGGGGCAGCACCCCTACTCGCAAAATGAACTTTGCGAGTGTCCCATCTTGATCTTACAACGACTTAAGTCGCTGTCCCAAAAACCTAAAGCGAGATTTCACCGTTCCGGAGAGTTTTTCTCGGTGGTTGAAGCCTACAAGTGTCCCAACACTTGTTGCTTCGACTCTTCGAGAAAAATACCCAAAAATTCTATAAAAATAGGAAATTTATTGTAATGCCCGTGAAATTCTAGCAATTTTACGAGAATTTTTGGCTTTATGATGATAGGCTTTATGTAGGCCTTTTTGGAGAAATAAAAGAAAATAAGCCAAAAAGAGATGCAAAGCCTAGGAATTGAACCCCCCACCTCTAGAGATAGCCAAGCCTTATAGATGCACCCACTAACCATGAGCCCAATAGAATCATATCATTAGAGGAAAAGGGGAACCTATAGATAAATGGGAGGAGGGTAAATGAAGAGGCTTGACAAAGAGAAGAGAAACTTCTCTTCCTCCCCTTTATAAAGAAGAGAGAAGTTCCACTTGGCCACTTCTTCTTTCCTTCTTCCTCTTCTCTTCATTCTCACCGAAACCTAAGCCCTTCTTCTTCTTCCTTTGGCTGAGAGCCCCTTGCAAGCTAGGAGAGAGCTAGGTGACTTCCATTAGGTCATCTCCTCAAGCAAAGCGAAGGAAGTAAGTTTTCCCCTCACCTGCAGTGTATTAGTTTGATAGGTTAGGTTGCTTGAAAGAAATATGAAATTGTAGCCTTATAAGTTTCAACTAAGTTGGTGGGCTAGGATTCATGAAAATGCTACTAAGGGAGGTTTGTATGGGTGGTATGTTTCAAGTAGATACCTTTAGGAGTCCAAAGTCCAAAGGGGATGACCCTATATGGTTCGGCCAACCCCAAGATTTTAGGGTTAGGGTTGCATGAACTTGATTCTAAAGTTATGTTCTTAGATGGTATGTTTCAAGTAAGACCTTTAAGTAACCACCATCCAAGATGATGCCCTTATAGGTTTCGGCCACCCTAGGTAACTAGGGTTAGGGTTGCATGAAAATATCCCTAAAGATGCTATGCTAGGGTGTAGTGCTCATGAATGAATATTAGGTGACAAGAACCCTAGTTGAGCCCTTATAGGTTTCGCCACCCTAGGTAACTAGGGTTAGGGTTGCATGAAAATATCCCTAATGAGGCTATGCTAGGTTATAATGCTTTATGAATGAATTTTAGGGACAAAACCTAAGCTTGAGCCCCTTACAAGATTCAGCCAACCAATGATTTTAGGGTTAGGGTTTCATGAAAACACCCCTATATGTAGTTGTGCTATGGGTATGTTTTTTTTAATATGACATGAACTATGCTTGTGTGATGAATATGTTATGATTCAATGCAACATGAAATTAGGCTATGTGATGAACATGTTTGATGATTTAATATGCCTTGAATAGGCCTAGGAAATAAGCTTCATGTTATGATGTAATGTGCCATGAAACATGCTTAGGCGATGAACATGTTGTGTGAATTAATATGCCATGTATATGTTTAGGAATATGCTTCAAGTTTATGAATTAGTATGCCATGAAATTAGGCCATGTGATGAACATGTTTTATGATTCAATATGCCATGAATATGCCTAGGAAATGTGCTACATGTTTATGATGTAATGTGCCATGAATATTGTGATTTGCCTAGGTGAAGAACATGTTTTGTGATTTAATATGTCATGAATATGCTTAGGAAATATGCTTCATGTTTACGATGCAATGAAACATGCTTATGTGATGAACACGTTTATGCTTTAGGACCCGTTAGGGTACTCTTACGTTATGAATGCATGTGTCCTTATGATAAGATAAGATGGAGATGCTTCCCTTTCAAGTAGGGATCAAGAGCTCTCCTTATGACAAGATAAGATGGAGATGCTTCCCTTTCAAGTAGGGATCAAGAGCCTCCTTATGATATGATAAGATGGAGATGCTTCCCTTTCAAGTAGGGATCAAGAGCTCTCTTTATGACAAGATAAAATCAAGATGCTTCCCTTTTGTGTTGGGGATCAAGAGCATTCTTTATATTATGACAATAAAAGGAAAGAATTAAGTATTTTACTTTGCAAGAGGTTAAGTACCCGACCCGTCGGTGGTCGTTAATCAAATCCATAGGGACACAAGAAGACGTAAGAGGTCTTGCTCGTAAGACGTAAGAGGTCTTGCTCTAGTAGGATCGGTGGCTCACAGCCTGACCTATTAGGAATGCGCATTATGTGGTACTTAACCTGGGCCCCCAAACAAGTTATGATGATATTGAAGTATTTATAAGTATATGTTTTGAAAAGAAAAGACTTTATGATATTGTGTATGCTTATGTTAAATGCTCAATGCTTACGAACTAGGTTCTTTATGCATGCTAGATGTTATGAAGTTATGATGATATTGAAGTATTTATAAGTATATGTTTTGAAAAGAAAAGACTTTTATGATATTGTGTATGCTTATGTTAAATGCTCAATGCTTACGAACTAGGTTCTTTATGCATGCTAGATGTTATGAAGTTATGATGATATTGAAGTATTTATAAGTATATGTTTTGAAAAGAAAAGACTTTTATGATATTGTGTATGCTTATGTTAAATGCTCAATGCTTACGAACTAGGTTCTTTATGCATGCTAGATGTTATGAAGTTATGATGATATTGAAGTATTTATAAGTGTATGTTTTGAAAAGAAAAGACTTTTATGATATTGTGTATGCTTATGTTAAAGGCCCTGAATGCTTACAAACTAGGTTCTTTATGCATGCTAGATGTTATGAAGTTATGATGATATTGAAGTATTTATAAGTATATGTTTTGAAAAGAAAAGACTTTTATGATATTGTGTATGCTTATGTTAAATGCTCTGAATGCTTACGAACTAGGTTCTTTATGCATGCTAGATGTTATGAAGTTATGATGTTTAGAGTTAAGTCTAAGTATGTGGTGACTATGTACTTTATGCTAGTTTAGGATTTATGATGTGGTGAAGGTTAAGGGTAAGGTTAAGAATACTTGCGACTATGTTCCTTCTGCATGATTAGGGTTTATGTTATTACAAATGTTTGTGTTCAAGTTAACCAAATGCTTATGATTACGTTCTTTCATGCATGCTTAGTTTATGCTTATAACGCTCATGTTCAAAGTATGCCTCGCTTAGATTAATTATGCTTAACCTGCTTATGAACAATTCTATGCCATGCTTAGTTCTTTTTGTACTATTACCTGGATATGTTGTTGATTAGTGTTGCTATGAAATGCTTAGGTCATTTTTCTATGCCAGCATGCTCATGTTCTAATAGTTTGATGAAATCGTGGCTTTTGTGAGTAGGCAAGGATCTTACTAAGCTATATGCTTATAGTTTATGTTGTCCATATACTGCAGATAAAGGAAGTCTGCACTAGAGGAAGAGGCAGGAGGGGCCATGTGCGTGTGTGATAGTGGCATGGTGGAAGAAGACCCTTCACTATCTGCTTATATTTATATGCTCTAAGAACAATTTAAGACATTGCTTCCGCTTATAAGACTTGTGTTTAATGAGTATCCCTTTATTTAAGAGGTTCGATATGTTAGAACTCATGAACGAATCCTTTCGTTATGCATGTTATGAAATGAGATAAGATATGTGGTCATGCTAATGATGAATAAGATAGGTGATGCATGTGCCAAAGAAGGTTTCAGTTATGATAACCTGTTTAAGCATGTAGACTTTGAACGGATCCATATGTAGTATGCTAATAAAAAAAATTCTATAGACCCAAGTAGCGCCACTACGAGAGCGAGATAAGGGCGGTTCACCTTTCCACTATCACACATCAAGCCTCCATCCTGCTATTTCCAAGTAAGTAACTTTATGCATACTTAAGTTTCTCTTATAATGAAGAATGACTCCTATTTAGATAGAAATAATACCTCATCATGTTTTAGTAGATTGGAATCACACTTGTGAACTAGATAGAAATAATACCTCATCATGTTTTAGTAGATTGGAATCACGCTTGTGATCTAGATAGAAATAATACCTTATCATATTTTAGTAGATTGGAATCACACTTGCGACTTAGATAGAAATAATACCTCGTTATGTTTAGTATAATGGAACCGTACTTGTGATTGAGATAGCAACAATACCTTACCATGCTTTATATGATGGAAACATGTCTTTAACCCAGACCTACCATTCCAAAAATTTCGAAGATCTGATTTTCGTAATTATCGGTGTCGGGTCTATGCTCATATGAATTGAAATAAGCCGGTTTAGTACGGGTTAGTCGGTCTTGTGCTGACTTCATTTTTCAATTTCAGATGGCACGGACGATGACTACCATGACCCGTCGTGATGTGTCCCGAAACCGATTGAGGGAAGCTATTGAAGAGATAGTTTATAAACCTGATGGTGGGGTCGCGGACACATGAGGAGACTCGATGGTCTCTTTAGGAGACTCGAGCGGCAGGAGTTTCCGTACATCGATAATTATCGGATATGGGCCTTGTACGCTCCTCGCCAAACGATTTCATGGTAGTCGCGCATCACGATGGGGCCATGAAGGGAGGATAACATATGCGGAGTTGTGCTGGGAGCTACTGGAGCACAAGGTTCAAGAGAAGCCTGTGGTAGAGAATCCGGTGGTAGCTAGCCTCAAGAGGAAGGAAGAGGGTTACTAAGCGATCAACTTAGTGGCCTAGGAGACTACCCTAGTGAGGCCAGGAAGATAGGACTAAAAATAGTTACAACCGCACTAGGGTTTGTCCTAGTGGGAGTCATAATGAACTATCTTCTTAAGTAGTTTCTGTTGTTCCAATTAGGAATAAAGAATGTTATATGTTAACATTATTCCTTCTGGTCTGAAAATATGAATAAAAGATGATGAGTCGTTCTTTTGAAATTAAAGATGAGTTCGTTGCATGGGAAGTGTATGGTATAATTGATCAATGTCGGTTAGACTGGAACATACGAATAATGAGTGGAAACAAAGTCCGGTGCCGCTTTGATGTCCTTATCGATGCTATCTCAACCCCTGAAAAGTGAAGTAATGAATTACGGAATAGAAATCATTTCTGGACAACTTTCCACCATGACTATAACGCCGACGCTGTTCGACGATATAAAGGGAAAGCAAGATGGTGATTCAGACATCCAGAAGTTCAAACAAGAAGTACTGGAAGGAAGGGATAATGGATTCCGCATCACCGACGGCAGATTATTATACTTCCGGATCGCTATGCATTAACGATCCGAGTTCTGAGAAGATACTCGAGGAATCCCATGGAACACCTTATACCATGCATCCCGGATCTAATAAAATGTATCGGGACTTAAGGGATAAATTTTGGTGGTCCGCATGAAAAGGGATGTGGCTCGAAGACGTCAACACTGTCGACTGCGGAAGGTGAAGGCAGAACACGAAACCACAGGGGATTACGGCGTATCTGATTCCCGAGTGGAAATGGGAAGAAATTTCCATGGATTTCATCTCGGGATTACCCAGAACAAAATATGGTTACGATGCTATATGGGTAATCATTGAACGGTTGACAAAGTCTGCCCATTTCCTGGCAATCAAGATGACCTATTCGGTTGAGCATATGGCTCAATTATATGTCAAGGAAATTATCAAATTACATGGAGTGCCTAAGGCTATTATTTCGGCCGATGGCGTTTTACCTCCCATCTCTGGGAATGTGTTGGCTCTTGGCACTAAGTTGAGATTCGATCGCGTTTCATCCTCGAGCCAAGCAGACGGAAAGAGTGAACCAGGTGCTGGAAGATATGCTGCGGGCCTGTGCTCTAGACTTTAAGGGGAGATGGTGTCAATATTTGTGCCTGGCAGAATTTGCTTACAACAACAGCTACCAGGCTACCATTGGAATGGCACCTATGAAGCTCTATATACGGAGAAGATGCGAGTCTCCTATCTGTTGGTACGAGGGTGGTGAAAGGAGGGAAATGGGTCTTGAGCCTATATTATTGACAATACCACCCGCTTATACAGAATATCCGTCGAGAATCAAACGCGCGAGCCGACAAAGAGCTATGCGGATATGCGGCGTGAACCGTTAGAATTCAAGTCGGGGACACAGTATTCCTCGTGAGTGACCCTATGAAGGGAGTGATGAGATTGGAAGGAAGGGTAAATCAATCCACGTTACGTGGGACCCTATCCGATATCACGCAGAGTGGGCAAGGTGGCGTACAATAGGCGCCCCAAGAGATGTCGGCTATACACAACGTGTTCCATGTCTCTATGCTCAAGAAATGCATATCCGAGGCGGACCAAGTGATCGAGCCACAAATTGTACACGTTCAAGAGGACACGAGTATCGAAAGTCGGCCTATCCGGATACTAGACCGAGATGTCAAGAGACTAAAGAACAAAGAGGTGCCCTTAGTGAAGGTCTGTGGTAGAATTCGCAATATGAGGAGGCTACTTGGGAGCGAGGAGGACATGAGGCGAAGTACCCGGAATTGTTTTAAGTTTCGAGGACTAAACTTTTACAAGGTATGAGGGATTATGTAACAGTGAAATTCTAGCAATTTTACGAGAATTTTGGCTTTATGATGATAGGCTTTATGTAGGCCTTTTTGGAGAAATAAAGAAAATAAGCCAAAGAGATGCAAAGCCTAGAATTGAACCCCCACCTCTAGAGATAGCCAAGCCTTATAGATGCACCCACTAACCATGAGCCCAATAGAATCATATCATTAGAGGAAAAGGGAACCTATAGATAAATGGGAGGAGGGTAAATGAAGAGGCTTGACAAGAGAAGAGAAACTTCTCTTCCTCCCTTTATAAAGAGAGAAGTTCCACTTGGCCACTTCTTCTTTCCTTCTTCCTCTTCTCTTCATTCTCACGAAACCTAAGCCCTTCTTCTTCTTCCTTTGGCGAGAGCCCTTGCAAGCTAGGAGAGCTAGGTGACTTCCATTAGGTCATCTCCTCAAGCAAAGCGAAGGAAGTAAGTTTTCCCCTCACTGCGGTGTATTAGTTTGATAGGTTAGGTTGCTTGAAAGAAATATGAAATTGTAGCCTTATAAGTTTGACCAACTAAGTTGGTGGGCTAGGATTCATGAAAATGCTACTAAGGGAGGTTTGTATGGGTGGTATGTTTCAAGTAGATACCTTTAGGAGTCCAAAGTCCAAAGTGGATGACCCTATATGGTTCGGCCAACCCCAAGATTTTAGGGTTAGGGTTGCATGAACTTGATTCTAAAGTTATGTTCTTAGATGGTATGTTTCAAGTAAGACCTTTAAGTAACCACCATCCAAGATGATGCCCTTATAGGTTTCGGCCACCCTAGGTAACTAGGGTTAGGGTTGCATGAAAATATCCCTAAAGATGCTATGCTAGGGTGTAGTGCTCATGAATGAATATTAGGTGACAAGAACCCTAGTTGAGCCCTTATAGGTTTCGGCCACCCTAGGTAACTAGGGTTAGGGTTGCATGAAAATATCCCTAATGAGGCTATGCTAGGTTATAATGCTTTATGAATGAATTTTAGGGGACAAAACCTAAGCTTGAGCCCCTTACAAGATTCGGCCAACCAATGATTTTAGGGTTAGGGTTTCATGAAAACACCCCTATATGTAGTTGTGCTATGGGTATGTTTTTTTTAATATGACATGAACTATGCTTGTGTGATGAATATGTTATGATTCAATGCAACATGAAATTAGGCTATGTGATGAACATGTTTGATGATTTAATATGCCTTGAATATGCTTAGGAAATATGCTTCATGTTTACGATGCAATGAAACATGCTTAGGTGATGAACATGTTGTGTGAATTAATATGCCATGTATATGTTTAGGGAATATGCTTCAAGTTTATGAATTAGTATGCCATGAAATTAGGCCATGTGATGAACATGTTTTATGATTCAATATGCCATGAATATGCCTAGGAAATGTGCTACATGTTTATGATGTAATGTGCCATGAATATTGTGATTTGCCTAGGTGAAGAACATGTTTTGTGATTTAATATGTCATGAATATGCTTAGGAAATATGCTTCATGTTTACGATGCAATGAAACATGCTTATGTGATGAACACGTTTATGCTTTAGGACCCCGTTAGGGTACTCTTACGTTATGAATGCATGTGTCCTTATGATAAGATAAGATGGAGATGCTTCCCTTTCAAGTAGGGATCAAGAGCTCTCCTTATGACAAGATAAGATGGAGATGCTTCCCTTTCAAGTAGGGATCAAGAGCTCTCCTTATGATATGATAAGATGGAGATGCTTCCCTTTCAAGTAGGGATCAAGAGCTCTCTTTATGACAAGATAAAATCAAGATGCTTCCCTTTAGGCAAGGATCTTACTAAGCTATATGCTTATAGTTTATGTTGTCCATATACTGCAGATAAAGGAAGTCTGCACTAGAGGAAGAGGCAGGAGGGGCCATGTGCGTGTGTGATAGTGGCATGGTGGAAGAAGACCCTTCACTATCTGCTTATATTTATATGCTCTAAGAACAATTTAAGACATTGCTTCCGCTTATAAGACTTGTGTTTAATGAGTATCCCTTTATTTAAGAGGTTCGATATGTTAGAACTCATGAACGAATCCTTTCGTTATGCATGTTATGAAATGAGATAAGATATGTGGTCATGCTAATGATGAATAAGATAGGTGATGCATGTGCCAAAGAAGGTTTCAGTTATGATAACCTGTTTAAGCATGTAGACTTTGAACGGATCCATATGTAGTATGCTAATAAAAAAAAATATATAGACCCAAGTAGCGCCGCCCTGAGAGCAGATAAGGGCGGGCGCTACATTTATAGAAACTTATAGATATATAATTTTTATATCTAATACAAAAACTACAAAAATAAAACACCTACATGCTTCGCACGTGGCTCTGATACCACTGTTGGACTTTCTGAGCCGCAAAAACTGCTTTTTGCGTTATGGAAACCTCGGAATCTCAGCCACGGACCTGTGCGAAGTATAACAAAATTTACATGTACATGTTTAAAACCTTAGATCTACCTAAGATCTACATGAGAAGATCATTACCCTTGATGCGACGCCCTTCGCTTATTCCTCTCGTCCAAATGGCTTGTCGGAACTCGAGAGTGTCAAGTGTACACTCCTCTATTGGTATCCACACAAGCAATAGGTGGAGAAAATCAACCTAGAGTGTGCTAGAAATCATGGAAGTTTCGGCCAAGGAGGATTGGGAGAGAGCAAGAAGGAGAGGAGGAAGAAGATGATGAAGTTACACAACTTAACTTCACACACTAATGCACACCATCATAGTGCCCGGCCACATTAGGGGGTTACATGCATGCATGTAACTCCAAGAGCCAATGCCTCTTGGTCTCCCTCATGAGATGGCACCCCATGATGTGTCCATGATAATGTGGAACATCATCATTGGCCGGCCCCCATCCCAAGTCACCATGACATGGAAATTGGTCAAGTCAAAATTGACCATTCATCTTCCCTCTCAAGTCAAGTTAAACATGACCTCTTATCTCCCATGGTTGATCAAATCTAACCACTTGATTCAAGTCAATTTGATTTAATGAATTTCTATTCATTATTTTAAATTGATTCAATGAATCAAATCTAAATTAGACTCATTCAACACTTGAATCAAATTGAGTCTAACTCAATTAGTCTAATTTGGATTACTCTTAATCCAATTTGGATCATCCCATGAACCTAATCCTCAAGGTGCATCATATGAACCTAATCTCCATCTAATTTCCCTTTGTGTGTGACCCTATAGGTTCTTGTAACGTTGGTAATGCTCCTAACCGATTTAGGAACATAAGCAATGAGCGGTATCTAGAAACACATCATTGCTACCCAAGTTACAAGAATGTCGAGATCCAACATCACCTTTGTGACTACTAATTGTGACTCTCACAATATGTGACAATGTCCCTCTATCGTTGACATCTAGATTGACCAATTGAGGCATAGACTGTGTCATCCTCGGTACAATCTATATCTTGAACTCCAAGTAGACTCACTCTAATCAAATGAGCTCAATATCTCATATTGACTCATATGGGCATGGCCATGCACTTCGTGGTCTCACTCTATCAAGAATAACAATGTCACTCCCGTCATATAGGAGGGATAGATCCCATTTACATCACTCACATCCCTCCGCATAATTTGTTACATACCCAGTTATCACCTTTATAGTCCACCCATTTACGGGTGACGTTTGATGAAGCTAAAGTATGCAACTCCTTATGTAGGGAACCATGGTGACTTCAGGTTCAAGGACTAATCGTCATACTGTCACATGAGAAAGTATATGACACTCATATAACGATCCATGATACTTTCTCAAGGCGGGTCATTCATGTTAGTGAAAGCCCTAGAGTCGATCATGTGATGATTCTTATATGGACTTTATTATATCATATTCCTATTTATAAAGGCATGGTTATTATATTTACTTGTATTAGTGCCAAATAACTTAGTATAATAATGTCCTTGAGTAGAAGGTTCTTATCTATATCAATTGATTGGTTGAATCAATAATGAGATGATATAGAGAACACTACTCTTAATCATTCCTAGTCAAGTATTAACATTCAGGGACAATGTTAATGCGTAGAGACTAGCATGTAGGATAACTCGATGATTTGATCTCACAAGTCATGGATATGAGATATCAAGTTGACACATGGGTATGCATTGGAGAATGTATACTGAATGACCCGCCATGAGAAAGTATCATGGATCATTATATGAGTGTCATATACTTTCTTATGTGACTATTAGTGTGACTATTAGTATGACTATTAGTCCTTGAACCTGAAGTCACCATGGTTCCCTACATAAGGAGTTGCATACTTTGGCTTTGTCAAATGTCACCCGTAAATGGGTGGACTATAAAGGCGATTACTAGGTATGTAACAAATTATGCGGAGGTATGTGAGTGATGTAGATGGGATCTATCCCTTCTATATGACGGGAGTGACATCGTTATTCTTGATAGAGTGAGACCACGAAGTGCATGCCCATGCCCAAATGAGTCAATATGAGATATTAAGCTCATTTGATTAGAGTGAGTCTACTTAGAGTTCAAGAAATAGATTGTACCGAGGATGACACAGTCTATGCCTCAATTGGTCAATCTAGATGTCAAGGATAGAGGGACATTGTCAAATATTGTGAGAGTCACAATTAGTAGTCACAAAGGTGATGTTGGATCTCAACATTCTTGTAATTTGGGTAGCAATGATGTGTTGCTAGATACCGCTCATTGCTTATGTTCCTAAATCAGCTTCGGAGCATTGCCAACGTTACAAGAACCTATAGGGTCAAACACAAAGGGCAATTGGATGGAGATTAGGTTCATATGATGAAAAATGAGGATTAGGTTCATGGGATGAACCAAATTGGATTAAGAGTAATCCAAATTAGACTAATTGAGTTAGACTCAATTTGATTCAAGTGTTGAATGAGTCTAATTTAGATTTGATTCATTGAGTCAATTTAAATTAATGAATAGAGATTCATTAAATCCTATTGACTTGAATCAAGTGGTTAGATTTAATTAACCATGGGAGATAATAGGTCAAGTTTGACTTGACTTGAGAGGGAAGATGAATGGTCAATTTTGAATTGACCAATTGTCATGTCATGGTGACTTGGCATGGGGGTCGGCCAATGATGATGTTTCACATCATCATGGACTTATCATGGGGTGCCACCTCATGAGGGAGACCAAGAGCCATTGGCTCTTGGAGTTACATGCATGTATGTAACCCCCCCCCCCCCTCCATGAAGTGGTCGGCCACTTTAGGAGGTATGATGGTGTGAATTTATTTGGTGTGTGTAACTTCATCATCTTCTTCCTTGGTTCTTCCTCTCTTGCTCTCCCAATCCTCCATTGCCGAGACTATCAAGGAGTGCTAGCACACTCAAGATTGTCTTTTCTCCACCTATTGCTTGTGTCGATACCAATAGAGGAGTGTACACTTGACACTCTCGAGTTCCGACGATCCATTTGGATGAGCGGGATAAGTGAAGGACATCGCTTCAAGGGTAATTTCTTATCATGTAGATCTAGATTAGATCTAAAGGTATTAAACACATACATATAGTTTTATTTGTTATACTTCACACGGATCCATGGTCGGGCTTCCGAGGTTTCCGCAATGCAAAAAAGTGGTTTTTGCGGCTCGAAAAGACCAACAATTCAATATACATTCTCCAATGCATACCCATGTGTCAACTTGATATCTCATATCCATGACTTGTGAGATCAAGTCATCGAGTTGACCTACATGCTCGTCTCTACGCATTAACATTGTCCTTGAATGTTAATACTTGACTAGGAATGATTAAGAGTAGTGTTCTCTATATCATCTCATTATCGATTCAACCAATCGATTGATATAGATAAGAACCTTATACTCAAGGACGTTATTATACTTAGTTATTTGGCACCAATACAAGTAAATATAATAACTATGCCTTTATAAATAGGAATATGATACACTAAAGTCCATACAACTATCATCACATGATTGACTCTAGGGCTTTCACTAACAAGGCTGACTGACTATGTTACACCTAGCCCAAGTTAATTTTCTTGTCATATGGATTCAAGTTACTCCTACATGTTCCCAAGAAGATCATCTTCTTAACATGCTTGCTCTGGCTAGAGACTTCTGAGTAACAATCCTGACAAGAGGCCTAGGGTATACATCTCCTTTATCAGGAGTGATGAATCCTCTGTGGGCTATTCAAACACCTTCAATCACTTTGGCTTATACCCAATCATCTCGGAGTTCCACCTACTATGTAGATGGATGCGAAGAAGTCAAAGTATAAGGTGTCATGATCAAGGTGACTTGAATACCTCAAGTCTAAGGAAGCTCACACTCAAGCTGCAATGAGATCTTCAATGACATATAGAACCATATGAAGTCTCATAGCAGGTCACTCCAATGAACTAGTTACCATAACTAACATCCACATGTTCACTCTCAATATCCCTATGCTTCCATTTAGTGAGTACTGAATGCTTGGATAAACCAAGAAGCATAACATGTGCTAGTCTCACAGAATTAATGATGTCCAATCTCATCAATTCATCAACTAGGGATAGTTTCAATACTTGCATATTTACACATGATGAGATACCCACTAATTGTCATTCAATCACAATTTCTCTCATGCTATGCATCGTATTGTGGACTTCAGTATATGAGTTTAAGATCCAATCAAATACATAGATAATGTACACTCAAATAGTGAATTCTATTAATAACTTCTAAGGTGATTGCCTTAGGACACCTCTCAATTACATCATGTGTTGTCTTCCAGTGGGCTCAGCTTTACCCTGCTGAAAGTGTAGTCGTCTAAGAAGGGAGCTCTACACTCTGACAGGTTAAAGATGATGATCTCCCCATCTACCTCCAAGGAGATCTTGTGCGCCTTTACGTCTATACATGCTCTCGTAGTCGCCAGAAAGGGTCTTCCAAAGATGATGGGATTCTGGGGGTTTGGTCCTGTGTGTCGAGTATAATAAAATCCATATGTATCACGAAATTTTCAATGACCACAGCAGGCACATGTGCTAGCATGCCAACAGGTTCCTTGACTAAATCGCCACCCATACGAATACCAAGGCCCGCTGGTTAGATGCCACTCAGTCCCATCTCTAGGTAGAATGCGTAGGGCATCATGCTAACTAATGACCCTAAATCGCACAGTGCTTCATCGAAGCTCTCACCATAAATCGAGCAGGGTATAACAAATTCACCAGAGTCCTCCAGGTTGGGTGGGATTTTATCTTCAATCTCAGCTTGGATTGGCAAGGTCGACATCATGGCCTCACATCGCTTGGCGAATCTGTTTTTCTGTGCTACTCTCTCGCTGCACATTCCCTCTTCCTTGACCTGACTTGGCTCGAGTAATGATGGAGAGCTATCCATGGTTTATGCTATGGTTTGGGTTAATTGGGCCACTTGTGTTTCCAACATCCTCGTGTGACTTGCAAGACCGTCAACAGTGGCCTTCAAATCCTTAAGTGACTCTTCTGATTTTTGATGTTTCCATTGAAATTCTTCATTGGCCTTCGTTTGGGTAGCAATGAAGTCTTCCATCATCAATTCTAGCCTAGATTTCTGTGGTTGCTGCTGCCACTGCCCTGTTGTTGTCCATATCCTCCGGACGGTTGGAAATTTCCCGAGTTATTCCGATAGGAAATATTTGGGTGGTTCCTCCATCCGAGATTGTAAGTGCTGGAATATGGGTTATTGGGCCTTTGATTGTGGTCCCCAACCGCATCGACCCGCTCGATCTTCTTTTCTAAGCTGCCCTGCCTCCCATAATAGTTCTCCTAATACGCTGCTGCTCCCTCTCTAAAGTCATTGGCCGCGCATGCAGAAATATGATTTAAAGAGTCAAACCGTCTACTAAGTGTGTCCATCCTCGCTGCTAGGTGTTATACGGAGTTGACAGCATATCATCCCGCTGCAGGAGCTGGGTGACTACCCTCAGAAGCCCATTGATGGTGGTTCTGGGCCACCTCTTCAGGAGCTGTATGATCCCTTAGTGTCAATTATGAGATGAGGAAAACTTTTGTATCATATCTTATATTAATATAGCCAAACATTGGTTATTATATTTACTTTTTTCATGTGCCAGCTAAATAAATATAATAATGTCCTTGAATAGTAGGTTCTAATCTACAGTATATCAATTGGTAGAATTGATTATGAGAAGCTATAGAGAACACTATTCTTAATATTTCTAGTTAAGTATTAATAGACAAAGGCAATATTAATACATTGAGACTAGCATGTAGGTCAATGAATAACTTGATCTCACAAGTCATGGATATGAGATATCACATTGACACATGGGTATATATATTGGAGAATATATATACTGAATTGACCCACCATGAGAAAGTGTCATGGATCATTATACGAGTGTCATATACTTTCTCATGTGACTATTGGTATGAATAGTCCTTAGACCTGAAGTCACTATGGTTCCCTACATAAGGAGTTATGTACTTTGGTATCGTCTAACGTCACACCGTAATAGGGTGCACTATAACGGCGATCACTAGGTATGTAATGAATTATGCGGAGGGATGTGAGTGATGTAGATGAGATTTATCCCTCCTATATGACAGGAGGGATATCTTTGGCCTCTTGATAGAGTAGGACCACGAAATGCATGACCATACCCAAATGAGTCAATATGAGATATTGAGCTCATTTATTTCAGTGAGTCTACTTGGGGATCAAGAAACACAAAGATCGATAAGAGGATGACACGGTCTATGCCTTATTGATCGATCTAAGATATCAAGGATAGAAGGACACCGTCATACATAATAATAGTCATGGAAAGGTTGTCGGATCTCAACTTTCTTGTAACTTGGGTAGCAATGATATATTGTTAGATGTCGCTCATTTCTTATGTGTCTAAAAGGGGTTTTAGACACATTGCCAACATTACAAAAGCCTATAGGGCCACACACAAATGACATTCTATTTTGGAAATGGGTTCTTTTAGTTTGACTAAAAGAACAATGAGAATAATGGATGGTCAAGGCTCTAGTCAAAATCAAGTTGGTTGAGTTAGACTCAAGCGGGTTACATTTGAGTTAGACTCAAACTAAATTGGATGGATGAAGACTAGATTTGAGTTAGAATCAAGTGAGACTTGAATTAAACTCAATTCACATGCAAAACTCAAGTTAGACTTGAGTTAAACCCAAGTCACATGCAAAACTCAAATTAGACTTGAGTTAAACCCAAATCACATGCAAAACTCAAGTTAGACTTGAGTTAAACCCAAGTCACATGCAAAACTCAAGTTAGACTTGAGTTAAACCCAAATCACATGCAAAACTCAAGTTAGACTTGAGTTAAACCCAAGTCACATGCAAAAGGTTTTAATGCATGCATGATGCATTAAAAATGCATTGGATTTCAACGTGAAGAATTGGAAGAGGCTAGTGGCTTTTCAATAATGCACTTGATTATAATTCAATGCATTTGATGCATTGGATTTTCAATGATGCATTTGATGCATTAATTTTGGAATTCAAGCATGATAATATATAAGGGTGGAAGAAGAGCCAAAGAGTGATCTAAGAGTTGGGTGTTCATTCTTCTTCTTCACTTCTTCATCCTCCTAATTTTGGCTAGTTGTTATACAAAGGTTGCTAGGACAACCATATTTCCAAAAGGGTTGAGTGTCAGTGTGGATACCTTAGAGATACGGTTATCCTTACCATATTTAGATCTGACAAATTTGGACTAGCGGGATTACGAAGGGCTCGTTTCAAAGGTATAATACTTCTTCTAGATATGATCTAGATGGTTAAAAATAATTTATATGTTTTCGCTTGGATCTCTGGTGGGATCCAAAATTTTGTTTCCGCTATGGTTTTGCGAATCGGTTTGCACACATAGTAGGATCCCAACTGAATAGTAAACATACTATAGCTTTCTCAAACCATTGTGAGTCATTCAATCTCCTTCGTCGTTAGATCACAGTCGTTGCTTCTGTTCTCCCAATCGCTAGCCGCAGCCTTTCCTGTTGCCTCCTCTAGAGAGAAGGGAGAGCACCTCTCTAAACAGGCTTCGTCGCTTGAGATTGAGAGCTCTTTCACTACTGAGAGCTCTTCCACTTTTTTTATGGGAATGGTAAATATGTATATATGAAAGTGTGAAAAAGTACAGAAGCTACGCTTCTACAAAGCGATGGACATGAGTCTGTTTCTTGAGGAACAACCTCTCAATACTAGACTCATGGTCCTCAAAATGGCTCCAATTACAGGCTTGCCATATAAGAAATATCATACAAGAAATAGCCAAGTCACGTGCCTTCCTCACCCATCCTTTCCCACGCAGCTCTCATCGAAAAGTCGAGAAGAGGCAAGGCACCGTGTATATCTGGGGCCATATGTGTTGCCATCTCCGCACCATATCCCATAGCCGCCTAGTGAAGGAGCAGCGGAAGAAGATGTGAGCATTGGATTCCTCTGCAGAATGATAGTGCACACTCCTTCCTCAGCTCATACGATATGCGGTTCGCTGTGCATAATCTCCCATGCGTTGCTAGTCAGTAGGTGAAGCGGTGCTTAGGCATAATGCCTGGCCACCACACTGCCGCTGCCCAAGGAATTGCAACACCTCGCAGCTAAAAAAATCTATATGTCATGCCTTTTGTTGTCTGCTTCTATGAGATGGAGGTCTGTCAATTTACCCAGTGCCAAGTGCCCTGTGGTGCGCTGGCGGCCCACACAACGAGGCATCGCTAGCCTCCCATGGAGGTTCGCCAGTCCGCCCAGTGCCACATGTGTTGTGGTGCGCTGAACAACCACACCACAACCTATCGTCAACAGCCCGCTAAAGGCTTCCTGTCTGCCCAGTGGCATATGCCCAATGGTGCGTTGGCGGCCCACACCATAGGGCGCCACTAGCCTCCCAAGGAGGTTCACCTATCCACCCAGTGTCACGTGTGTTGAGATGCATGGTGTCATTGCCCCAACAGTGCACTGCATGTACACCGCCAAGTGTTCTGCCCTATCTATCCAATGGTGCACCATCTACCATGCGTGGTGTGCTGCCTACTCGAGCTACGCCTATGCTATGTGCACCACTCAGTGTTTTACCTTGTTTGTCCAATGACACACAATCTGCCATGCGTGCTGCGCTGCCTACTCGAGCCACGCCTATGCCATGTGCACCGCCCAGTGTTCTGCCTTGTCTGTCTAGCGGCGCACAATCTGTCATGCGTGGTGTGTTGTTTGCTCGAGCCATGCCTGCGCCAAGTGCACCGTCAAGGGTTCTGCTTGGCTTATCATGTAACGCCCGTAAAATTCCTAGCAATTTTACAAGAATTTTTGGCTTGATGATCATGGGCTTTATGTGGGCCTTTTCAAAAATAAAAGGAAATAAGCCAAAAAGGGGTGCAAGGCCTAGGAATTGAACCCCAAACCTCTAGAGATAGCCAAGCCTTATAGATGCACCCACTAACCAGAAGACCAATAGGATTATATGATTAAGGAAGAGGGGGAAACTATAGATAAGTAGGACTAAGGGTAAATGAAGAGGCATAAAAAAGAAAAGAGGAACTTCTCTTCCTCCCCTTTATAAAGAAGAGGGAAGATTGAATTTGGTCACTTCCTCTCTTCTTTCCTTCTCCTCACCGAAAATCCTTGAGCTCTCCCTCTCCTTTCCACCCCTTGGCCGAACCCCATCCAAGCAAGAGAAGGTTAGGTGTTGGTCTTCCTTAGGTCATCTTCCTCACCCAAATCAAAGCGAAGGATGTAAGTATCCCTCACCTGCATACGAGTAGCTCCGATTGATGTTTTATAAAAGAAACCTATATTGTTGTATTCAGCCAAACTATGATTTAGGGTCTCCATGAAGTTATATGCCATGCTTTTGAAACTATATGATGATGCTAGGGTTAAAAATGGTTAGGTCAAAAGTTAACCCTAGGAAACCCTATGAACCATTTGGCCAACATGGATTTTTGGTGTTTTATATCTTGTTTTACTTGCAAATGATGATGTTAACATGTTAGAGGGATTAGGATAAAGATCTAACCCTGAAAGTCTACATAGGCCATTCGCCACCCCCTTATATTGATGTCCTAAGGAAGTTTAATCCATGTTTGGTATGCAAATGATGTTATAAGTATGTTAAAAGGAATTAGGTTAAAGACTAACCCTAAACCTTATTTGGACCATTCGCCAACCTAGGTTTTTGACTAAGAGAAGTCTTAACCCATGTTTTATGTGCAAGTGAAGTTATTGTTATGTTTAAGGAATTAGGTTAAAAGACTAACCCTAAACCTTATTTGGACCATTCGGCCAACCTAGGTTTTTGGGTGACTAAGTGAAGTCTTAACCCATGTTTTATGGGCAAGTGAAGTTATTGTTATGTTTAAGGAATTAGGTTAAAGACTAACCTAAACCTTATTTGGACCATTCGGCCAACCTAGGTTTTTGGGTGACTAAGTGAAGTCTTAACCCATGTTTTATGTGCAAGTGAACTTATTGTTATGTTTAAGGAATTAGGTTAAAAGACTAACCCTAAACCTTATTTGGACCATTCGGCCAACCTAGGTTTTTGGGTGACTAAGTGAAGTCTTAACCCATGTTGTATATGCAAATGAAGTTATTGTTATGTTTCATGAATTAGGTTAAAGGTTAACCCTAAAACCCTAATATGAGCCATTCGGCCAACCTAGGTTTTTGGGTAACTAGATGAAGTTTTAATTTAAGTCTTATGTGCATATGAAGTTGTTGCTAAGTTAAATACATAGGTGTTTACTTCCTTTGATGCCATGCCTTATGCCATGTTAATGCAATGAAGCATGATGTGTTATGAAATGAAGTATGCTATGCTATGTTAATGCAATAAAGCATGATGTGTTATGAAATGAAGTATGCTATGCTATGTTAATGCAATGAAGCATGATGTGTTATGAAATGAAGTATGCTATGCCATGTTAATGAAATGAAGCATGATGTGTTATGAAATGAAGTATGCTATGCTATGTTAATGAAATGAAGCATGATGTGTTATGAAATGAAGTAGGCTATGCTATGTTAACGAAATAAGCTATGTCGTACAAATAAGCATATAAGTATTTTACCTTCTGCATGGCTTGTACCAAGACCTTAACAAGGTCCAAGAAGGGATGGGCTCCTAAGATGCCCTAGGTCGATGGAATAAGACTCGGGCCTAGGATGAGCTTCTATGTATGATTGCCCCTAGGTCGATGGAATAAGACTCGGGCCTAGTACGGGATGGGCTCGAAGATGCCTTAGGTCGATGGAGTAAGACTCGGGCCCAGGATAGGCTTCTACGCTATAACGATTGCCCCTAGGTCGATGGAATAAGACTCGGGCCTAGAAACCTATTAGGTTCGAGACTTGCTACCTCGGGCCTATTTAGGGATGCGCGCTATGATAATGAAGAAGTGGTACAATGCCGGGCCCAAATATGTTGAGATTTACGTTTACGTACCTAAAATATATATGTTTTCAAAGCATTCTGCATATGTTTACCTGATTAGATGATATGTTGTTTACATGTTTCTGTTATATATGTCACATGTTATATTAGATGATATGTTGTTATGTTTACATGTTCTGTTATATATGTCACATGTTATATTAGATGATATGTTGTTATGTTTACATGTTCTGTTATATATGTGTCACATGTTTGATGATATGATATGATGTGTATGTTCACATGTTGCGTTTGATGAGATGTTAGGAATGTTTACATGCTTATGTTATATACGTTACATGATATGTATGATGTTATGTTACATGTTAAGTTGATGATGCCATGTATGTCGCCTATTATATTGCTTATATGTTATGAATGCTACATGCTATGATTAATGGTGATGTATGGTTTTTGTGAGTAGGACAGGATCTTACTAAGCCTATGTGCTTATAGTTGTCTTTCCCTCGTACTGCAGATAAGGGTAAGGGATGGATAAACTAAAGGGAGCGCGGAGGGCCAATGTGTGTGGTAGTGGCATGGTGGAAACGATCCGTTAAGTCTATATACATATACATGTTTACCTATGATGATGATGTCTATGGAGGTCCTTACCTATGTTTACTTATGATGATGATGCCATGAACCTACCAAACACTAAGTATCTATTTATATATGATGCATGCTCTATGTTGATAAGAAGAAGTAAAGAAGAAGTATCTATTTATATATGATGCATGCTCTATGATGATAAGAAGAAGTAAGGAAGAAGTAAGAAGAAGTATTTATACATGTTATGAAGCACACTCTATGTTTATGAAGAAGAAGAAGTATATATATATATGTATGTCAATGCGTGTTTATGTTTAAAAGAAAAAAAAACAATGTCTAAAGTCTTCCGCTGTATGTAATGTAAGTATGCACGGTCGCGTCACGCGCCGACCCTCCGGACATTTAGGGTCCAGGAAAGGGCGGGCGTGACATATCCTGTGTCGCACAATCTGCCATGTGTGGTGCATTCTTTGCTCGAGCCGCGACAGTGCCCTTCACACTGCCTAACTCGTTGTCTACTTGGTGCCAGTCTACAGCCTCAATGTGCTCTGCCCGGCCGCACCACGAGCCACCGTCGAAGCTGTCTATGTGCTGCCTGTCAGCAACTCCTTGGTGCACCATCCAGTGACACCACGGCCCAATGTAGGGGTTGTCAGCCTCAGAATACCAGCTATCCAGTAGCACTTTAGCCTCATGCTTACTGTAAGATGGTGTCACGGAGCAACCCTAACCTCTTCATCAACGATGAGTCAGAGGGGTGCCCTTGTCATTGCCAAATGTCCATGCACTTGAGATATTGATGATGGATCCATCTCACCCAAAGGGAGTTTGCATTGCATTGTGGATTCCATAATGCTCGGCAAAGTAAAGCTGAGTTCCATGCATGCAAGTCCCGTAGACTATAGACCCCCTCCTCCTTGGGAAGGCACAAAGTCGCCCAAGACACCACGAGGTGCTTGGTTGACCATACAAATGAGCAGCAAATGCTATAAACCTTGTCCACCATGCCACTCAGAACCGGAAGTATGGAGAGCCAATAGCATTCCACCCCTTGGAGCATGGACCACACAAGCTCGAGTCCCCTCGCATAAGATAAAGTGTGATTCGGCCATCCAACTATCTTACGCTGCACTGCATCAAGTAAGGGCTCATAATTAGAAATCCGTAACTTCTCCGCCGCCAAGGGCACTACAAGATATCGAAAATGGAATGTGCCTTCTTGGAAACCCATTATACAGAGAAGGTCTACCTTGACTCGATCATCCACCCCGACCATATATATGTTGGACTTCAAGAGGTTCACCCGAAGGCCCACCTTATTTCCAAAGTTCGCCAAGCAATGAGAGTGTTGGGTTTCCGGCACCGTGGCGTGTGTGTGTTCGATCATGTTTCGTAAACATGAACACAACGGAAGCAATTAAAATAATAAATCTATATTTATTACAACACACACAACACACGCATGCTTATTACAACAAGTGTAGACATAACCGTAAATTAAAATTTGCAATAAAAGAAATTTATCTACGTTATACCTTTCGTATGACGTGTAGCGGGAACGACATCAACCGGAACGATCCTCGTAAGAATCGTCTCTATCCGTATCCACGCCGAGCTCTTCGGGATGACTTCGCTAAGTCACGAGCTTCGTCTTCGTACGGGTTACTAGCCTCGTGTTGAAGACGACGTGATCAAGAGATGATCACGATCCGAATCCAAATTCGGATCCTAAAACGAGTTCTCAAAACTCGCTTCTCCGGAGAGGTATTCGTCAACCAATTGACGAATCCTTCGTCCTCCACCTCAGAGGATTACCGGAGATCAAATCCACGGTAAGTTAGCCGCTGTAAGAGCACTAACCGTCGTCCAAACGACGCTCCGACAACAAAGAAACAAGCTGTCCAGAAAAACTGGACAGCATTTGGTGGAGGAATAGAGGCCGGCCAAGGAGAGATGGAAGCTCACCTTATCACCGAACCTAGAGGAGATCACCGGAGGGTCGCCGGAGGTTCACCGGCTGAAGCTTGGTCGCCGGCAACAAGTTGGACGGCTGCACAAAAGCTGGGCGGCGGCACCTTAGGGTTGGGCGCCGAAAACTCCAAGGAGGTGGGCGGCAACTAGGTTGGGCGGCCAAAACTTGATCAGCTTTAGGGTTAGGGTTTAAGCCTTATTTTATAGAGAACTAATTCTCTTAATGGTTAATGGATCATATCCATAAAGCCCGTTAACCCGCTCCATTAGGATAAGTTAAAATAAACCAAACCATGATTGTTTATTTTAAGTTAAAACGAACCGAACCAACTTTTGGTTCATTCGTTTAAAATAAACCAAACCCTTTGGTTAATTCTCATCCATTGGATTAGAACCAAACCATTTTGGTTCATCCATTATGTCTTCATAAGACACGGCCCATCCACGCTTCCATTGCGACTGAAACGATTTCATGCTCGCTTTTTGTTTGGTCCAACCAAACCTAGTTTCTCTCGGTCTGAGAATCCCATTCTCAAGCTCGTTTTAAATCCTTTGGACACGCTCGTTGTGCGTGTGACCAAATAGGTTCTCGGTTTATGTTGGCCGTCTATAATTAACCATCAATTATAGAACGATCATGAGTGGCACCTAGTAGTACATCATGATCCCCAATTAACCGAAAAGATCAACGGTTGATCCAGAACTATTTCTGAAACCCTTCAGTAGCTCGAATGAATCGTGCCCCATTCCCTTCACTCATCTTATACCCACTTGGTTCAGGACATGGTCTATTGTGTCAGTCCCCACTAGGTGACTCGTCACACCTAGCCCAAGTATCATTTCCTCGTCCTACAGTTCTAGTTACTCCACATGTATCGAAGAGTACCTTACTCTAAACATGTAATGCTTTGGCCAAAGACTTTAGTAACAATCCGACGAGAGGCCATGGGTATACATCTCCTCGCAAGGAGTGGTGAATCCTTTATAGGCTATTCAAACACCTTCGATCACTTTGACTTATACCCAATCATCCCGGGTCCACATCTCCTCGGAGATGTTTGCTTAAGATGTCAAAGCATAAGTCTCCATGATCAAGATGACTTGAATACCGCAAGTCAAAGGAACATCGCACTTAAGCAACAGTAAGAACTTCATTGACATATCTATATATGCAGAGAACCATATGAAGTCTTATGGCTGGTCACTCCAATGAACTAGTTACCATAACTAGCATCCACGATTAACTCCGGACATCACTATGTCTCCAGCCAGTGAGAATCAACTGCTTGGATACACCAAGGAGTATACCTCGTGCTAGTCTCGACAGAATTGATGGTGTCCAAATCCATCAATTCATCGACTAGGGATAATTCCGATACATCACAATTATACATGTAGAGATACTCACTAGTTGTGATCCAATCACAAATTCTCTCATGCTGTGAATCGTATCGTGGACATTCAGTAAATGAGTTTAAGATCCAATCAAATACATTAAACATGTATACTCAAATAATGAATCTTCATTTATCATATAAATGGTTCATACATAAGGCGATTGCCTTAGGACATCTCTCATATATTACTAACAGACTCCCACTTGGCCTAATGCCAATCGCTACGGTATCCAATACCATAAGCACTAACATGACCCTCAAACTTACTTTGAGGTAATGCTTTAGTCAAAGGATCCGCTAAGTTCCTTTCAGTGGGAATTTTCTCGATTTGTATTTCGTTTCTACTGATGATCTCTCTGATAAGATGATAGCGGCGAAGCACATGTTTGGATCGTTGATGAGACCTTGGCTCTTTCGCCTGTGCAATTGCTCCATTGTTGTCGCAGTAGACCGGTATTGCTTCAACAATGGCCGGAATCACACCAAGTTCATGAACGAACTTCTTGATCCAAACCGCTTCCTTTGCTGCTTCCGAAGCTGCAATATATTCTGCCTCAGTGGTAGAATCTGCTACAGTCTCTTGTTTGGAACTTTTCCAACTCACTGTGCCCCCATTCAAGGTGAACACGTATCCAGACTGAGACCTGGAATCATCCTTGTCTGTCTGGAAGCTGGCATCTGTATACCCGCGTATCACCATGTCCCCTTCTCCATATATTAGGAACACATCCTTAGTTCTTCTCAAGTACTTAAGGATCGTCTTAACAGCCGCCCAATGATCCATTCCTGGATCAGACTGGTATCTGCTCGTGACACTCAGAGCATACGATACATCGGGCCTCGTACATAACATAGCATACATGATAGATCATATTGCGGATGCATAGGGAATCTTACTCATGCAAATCCTCTCGTCTTCTGTGCGCGGACACATAGACTTCGAAAGGTGTACCCCATGCCTGATGGGCAGATAACCTTTCTTGGATTCCGACATGCTAAACCTCTTTAGCACTCGGTCTATATATGTAGACTGCGAAAGACCAAGCAACCGTTTCGATCTATCTCTATAGATCTTAATCGCGAGGATCTAGGTTGCTTCTCCCAGGTCTTTCATGGAGAATGTCTTGGATAACCAAACCTTCACTGATCTTGTAAGATTGAAACATCGCTTTCCTATAAGTAGTATGTCATCGACATACAATACTAGGAATACGATTTGCACTCCCACTAACCTTCTTGTACACACAAGGTTCGTCTGGATTTTGTGAGAAATCAAACTTTTGATCGTCTCATCAAAATGGATATTTTAGCTCCTGGATGCTTGCTTCAATCCATAAATGGATCGTCGCAATTTGCATACCTTGGTTTTATCAACCGATGTGAAACCCTCAGGCTGTATCATATACACGTCCTCGAGCAGGTTTCCATTAAGGAAAGCTGTTTTCACATCCAGCTGCCTTATCTCATAATCATAATGAGCCGCTATGGCCAGGCGCATCCGAATGGATTTAAGCATAGCTACAGGCGAATAGGTTTCGTCATAATCAACACCTTGCTTTGGACGATATCCTTTCGCCACCAATCTAGCCTTATAGGTAATCACATTACCATCCATGTCGGTTTTCTTCTTGAAAACCCACTTGCACCCTATAGGCTTTATGCCTTCAGGTGGGTCAACCAAGTTCCAAACTTGGTTTCGTACATGGAATCCATTTCCGACTTCATGGCACCAAGCCACTTATCCCTTCTCGAACTTGTCGGCACTTCTTCATAATCGTAGGCTCCTCATCATCAATGAGTAACACGTCGTTCGATTCACTTACAGAAATCCATATCTCTCGGGAATATTGCGTGTTCTACCGGATCTCTGAAGATGTGGTGTTACAATAAGTCCACCGATTGCTCATCACTATGAGTTGTTGGTGTTATTGTGCTTCACCGTATCTCATCAATGTCTATTTGAGTCTCTCGAGCCTTCTCAAGCTCGGCGACACTCCCTTGTTTTCTTGCAGAGAAACTCTTTCCCTAGAAACACATGCCTTGAAACAAACACCTTTTGTTCCACAGGATGATAGAATTGGTAACCCCTTGTTTCCTTAGGGTATCCAATAAATAGACATTTATCGGACTTAACATCCAGGTTTATACGTCTGATCAGCTTCACATAAGCAGGACAACCCCATATCTTCAAGTAAGATACATGAGGTTTCTTACCATTCCATATCTCATATGGAGTAGTTGAGACTACCTTGGTAGGCATTCTGTTTAACAAGTAAACAGCCGTCTGAAGTGCATAATCCCAAAAGGACTTGGGAAGAGTCGCATGATTCATCATTGACCTGACCATGTCCAACAAGGTCCGGTTACGCCTCTCAGATACACCATTATGTTGTGGTGTATAGGGCGGAGTCCATTGAGACAATATGCCATTGTCTCTTAGATAATCAAGAAACTCTTGACTTAAGTATTCACCACCTCGATCCGATCGAAGTATTTTAATACTTTTGTCATGTTGTTTCTCTACTTCATTTCTGAATTCTTTGAACCTTTCAAAGGCTTCAGACTTGTGTTTCATCAAGAACACATACCCAAACCGTGAGTGATCATCGGTGAAGGTAATGAAGTAGCTATAGCCTCCTAAAGCTTGAGTTGACATAGGTACACATACATCAGTATGTACTAGACCTAGTAACTCTCCCACTCGTTCACCTTTTCCAGTAAAAGGTAACTTAGTCATCTTGCCTTTTAAGCATGATTCGCATGTATCGTATGAATCCAATTCAAACGATTCCAGAATTCCACATCGGTGTAATTCGGACATGCGTTTCTTGCTTATATGGCCAAGACGACAATGCCACATATAGGAGTCTATGTGATTATCCTTTCGAGCACGCGTGTTGCTCGCTTCGATATTGAAAATATCACTGGATACGTCCAACGTATAAACACCATTGCTTAAAGTTCCAGTCCCTTAAAGAACTCCATTCAAAGTTATGTAACAACAATTATTACTAAAAGTCAAATGGTACCCATTTCTATTTAAACAAGAAATAGAAATGATGTTCTTTATTAGAGAAGCAACATAATAGCAATTGTCCAGTTCCAAGACTAGTCCACTAGGGAGCTTCAGCAAATAAGTTCCGATGGCGACCGCAGCAACCTTTGCTCCATTGCTAACTCGCAAATTTGACTCCCCTCTGACAAGTCTTCTTCTATTCCTTAGCCCCTGTATGTCATTACATATATGTGAGCTACACCCAGTATCCAATACCCAAGTGTCTAAGGAAATAGAATGACAATCAATAACGAAGATACCTGAAGAGGATGGGGCATCGGATGCCTTCTTCTTCTTCATGGACTCAAGATAAATCTTGCAGTTTCTTCGCCAGTGGCCTTCCTTGCCACAATGATGGCAAGTGCCCTTTTGCGCTGGTTCCGCCTTCTTTGCCTTTTTGTTCTTTCCTTTCTTCTGTTCTTTTGCCTTCCTCTTAGAACCTTTCTTTGAGGAATCAACTAACAGAACCGCCTTCTCCTCATGCTTCACAGAAGGCTCCACAGTCTTCAGCATATTGAGGAGCTCGGGAATGGTGGATTCCAATTTGTTCATCCGATAGTTCATCACAAATTGCGAGAAACTCTTGGGCAAACAATGCAGAATTAAGTCAATACTTAACTCATGATCCATCACAAAACCGAGGGTAGCTAGCCGCTCGATGTACCCGTTCATCTTTAGCACAAACTGTACTACAGACGAACCTTCTTGCATCTTCGTGGTGAAGAGGAGCCTAGAGACCTCGAACCTTTCGGATCTCGCTTGCTCATCGAACAACTCATGAAGATGGAAGACCATAGTGTTAGCATCCATATGCTCATGCTGCTTCTGCAGCTCAGGTACCATCGTCGCTAGCATGATGCAACTCGCCAGCTCAGAATCTGCCACATGCTTCTGATAGACCAACATTTGGTCTGGAGTTGCATCGTCCTTAGGACGGTCAGGAAGAGGCTCTTCAAGGACATATGCAAGCTTTTCCGCCTTGAGAACAATTCTCAGGTTTCTAAGCCAGTCCAGGAAGTTAGGCCCAGTCAGTTTGTTCGAATCCAAAATAGTGCACAAATTCAAAGACGTCATGATCAATTTATTGACCTAGAAATACAAAACGAGCATATATGAGAAAATGATTTTAAAATGCATCAATATACATTTATAAATCCCATTCATTTTTCGAATTTCAAAAACCCCAAAATCACTTCGGGAGATCGTAGGTCCATCTCCGAATGGGCTGATATCCATCATAGTTATGAACAACCTTGGAGAGAGTCCAACAAGCCATTCATAACTACGACGGTAGGTATCTTCTATACCGATTGCATATCACGTATATGCAACTATCACAATGTGCTATCAACTAATTGAATGTTCACACATACATCGGGTTGTTAACACATTAACAAGTATGCATCATATGCATAGCACCCAACTTCACCTCCCTTTACATCGACCTTGAGAGAGTCCAACAAGCCGATGCTCGAGTTAAAGCCAACCCATTAATCGGGACATAGTTTTAATATGGTTAGAGCGCATTCAACCAATTAGCCCGCTTGGAGAGAGTCCAACAACCAAAGCTAACGATTGACCTCGACTCTTACCATATTAGTATTAAACTATTCCATGGTTTGAACATATTCAGTTCGAGGGGCTTGGAAGTCCAACAACCCAAACAAGAAATGTAACTCTGGTTCTAACCATATTAATGGAAGGTGTAGGCTTTAATATTGATTAAGGGTTTTATGTCTCATCCTCTTTGCATGCAAATAACTATTATCTACATGGCATGGCATACATGGCATACATCTACATGTCACGACACATGACATAATGTTATGCATCTAATGCAATTACATGGCATACAATTATGTCATGTATATAATTTCCTTATATGTCATAACTATTTATGGAAATAAAATATGTTTAAGATTTGATTCTCCAAATCAAATTATAATTAAATTAGGAAACAAATTTCCAAATCTAATCACATATTTTATTCATGGAATTATTTGATTAAGGAAAATCTATTTAGGAAACCAATTTCCTAAATCATTAAAACTACTTATGGAAATAAAATATTTTAAGATTTGATTTCCCAAATCAAATCATGATTAAATTAGGAAACAAATTTCCAGAATCTAATCAAATATTTTATTTATGGAAAATATCAATTTCCATAAATACTTCCAACTTTCCAAAAGTGGAAGATTTCAATAAATACTTCTAGACTTTCCAAAATTGAAAAATTTCCATAAATACTTATAAATTTCCAAAATTTAGAAAATTTCCAGAAATACATTATGACTATCGCAAAACCATTTTTACGATTATGTCAAAACACAACCTGGGCTCTGATACCACTGTTGGGTTTCCGGCACCGCGGCGTGTGTGTGTGTTCGATCATGTTTCGTAAACATGAACACAGCGGAAGCAATTAAAATAATAAATCTATATTTATTACAACACACACAACACACGCATGCTTATTACAACAAGTGTAGACATAACCGTAAATTAAAATTTGCAATAAAAGAAATTTATCTACGTTATACCTTTCGTATGACGTGTAGCGGGAACGACATCAACCGAAATGATCCTCGTAAGAATCGTCTCTATCCGTATCCACGCCGAGCTCCTCGGGATGACTTCGCTAAGTCACGAGCTTCATCTTCGTACGGGTTACTAGTCTCGTGTTGAAGACGACGTGATCGAGAGATGATCACGATCCGAATCCAAATTCGGATCCTAAAACGAGTTCTCAAAACTCGCTTCTCCGGAGAGGTATTCGTCAACCAATTGACGAATCCTTCATCCTCCACCTCAGAGGATTACCGGAGATCAAATCCCCGGTAAGTTAGCCGCTGTCGGAGCACTAACCGTCGTCCAAACGATGCTCCGACAACAAAGAAACAAGATGTCCAGAAAAACTGGACAGCTTTTGGTGGAGGAATAGAGGCCGGCCAAGGAGAGATGGAAGCTCACCTTATCACCGAACCTAGAGGAGATCACCGGAGGGTCGCCGGAGGTTCACCGGTTGAAGCTTGGTCGCCGGCAACAAGTTGGACTGCTGTACAAAAGCTGGGCGGCGGCACCTTAGGGTTGGGCGCCGAAAACTCCAAGGAGGTGGGCAGCAACTAGGTTGGGCGGCCAAAACTTGATTAGCTTTAGGGTTAGGGTTTAAGCCCTATTTTATAGAGAACTAATTCTCTTAATGGTTAATGGATCATATCCATAAAGCCCGTTAACCCGTTCCATTAGGATAAGTTAAAATAAACCAAACCATGATGGTTTATTTTAAGTTAAAACGAATCGAACCAACTTTTGGTTCATTCGTTTAAAATAAACCAAACCCTTTGGTTTATTCTCATCCATTGGATTAGAACCAAACCATTTTGGTCCATCCATTATGTCTTCATAAGACACCGCCCATCCACGCTTCCATTGCGACTGAAACGATTTCATGCTCGTTTTATGTTTGGTCCAACCAAACCTAGTTTCTCTCGGTCTGAGAATCCCATTCTCAAGCTCGTTTTAAATCCTTTGGATTACGCTCATTGTGCGTGTGACCAAATAGGTTCTCGGTTTATGTTGGCCGTCTATAATTAACCATTAATTATAGAACGATCATGAGTGGCACCTAGTAGTACATCATGATCCCCAATTAACCGAAAAGATCAACGGTTGATCCAGAACTATTTCTGAAACCCTTGATGGCTTCGAATGAATCGTGCCCCATTCCCTTCACTCATCTTATACCCACTTGGTTCAGACATGGTCTATTGTGTCGATCCCACTAGGTGACTCGTCACACCTAGCCCAAGTATCATTTCCTCGTCCTCACGGATTCTAGTTACTCCACATGTATCGAAGAGTACCTTACTCTAAACATGTAATGCTTTGGCCAAAGACTTTAGTAACAATCCGACGAGAGGCCATGGGTATACATCTCCTCGCAAGGAGTGGTGAATCCTTTATAGGCTATTCAAACACCTTCGATCACTTTGACTTATACCCAATCATCCCGGGTCCACATCTCCTCGGAGATGTTTGCTTAAGATGTCAAAGCATAAGTCTCCATGATCAAGATGACTTGAATACCGCAAGTCAAAGGAACATCGCACTTAAGCCACAGTAAGAACTTCATTGACATATCTATATATGAAGAGAACCATATGAAGTCTTACGGCTGGTCACTCCAATGAAC
This sequence comes from Wurfbainia villosa, assembly GCA_025175895.1. Taxonomy (NCBI): domain Eukaryota; kingdom Viridiplantae; phylum Streptophyta; class Magnoliopsida; order Zingiberales; family Zingiberaceae; genus Wurfbainia; species Wurfbainia villosa. Next base: position 114,261,316 of record CM045986.1, read on the forward strand.
TAGTTACCATAACTAGCATCCACGATTAACTCAGGACATCACTATGTCTCCGGTGAGAATCACCGCTTGGATACACCAAGGAGTATACCTCGTGCTAGTCTCGACAGAATTGATGGTGTCCAAATCCATCAATTCATCGACTAGGGATAATTCCGATACATCACAATTACACATGTAGAGATACTCACTAGTTGTTATCCAATCACAAATTCTCTCATGCTGTGAATCGTATCGTGGACATTCAGTAAATGAGTTTAAGATCCAATCAAATACATTAAACATGTATACTCAAATAGTGAATCTTCATTTATCATATAAATGGTTCATACATAAGGCGATTGCCTTAGGACATCTCTCATATATTACTAACAGAGAGATCTCCATGAGAGAGGTAGAGTCTGCCCGAGCAAATAATAATAGGGCATCCGCATATGCTAAATGAGTGACCCCCACCTCCCTACACAGGGGTGGTAGTGAAAACCAGGCCGTTGTGCTATCACCTTTAAATTTTGAGAGAAAACCTCAAGACATAACCCAAAAAGTAAAGGAGATAAAGGATCACCTTGTCGAAGTCCTCACCGGCCACTAAAATGTCCATACATCACCCCATTAATGCTAACAGAATAGGAGACGGTAGAGACACATGTGTATATCCATTGGCGGAATTGTTGGGGAAACCAAAACCAACAAGCACCGCCATAAGAAAGTCCCAATCAATTATGTTGAAGGCCTTCTGAAGATCCACCTTGCAACGAGGGGATATCTGCTTCCGTGTATATTTCCGAAGGAGTTCTTGAGCCAAATGTATGTTCTCCCCGATCGAGCGACCTTTGACAAAAGTCACTTGAGCCGGGTCCAATAAATCATCCATCACCTCCGATAGTCACTCCGCCATGATTTTGGAGATGACCTTGTAGAAGACAGTGCAACAGGAAATGGGTCAGTAGTCATTGACTATCAGGGCATGATCACCCTTTGGGACCAAAGTTATAAGGGTGTGGTTCCATTTCTTTAGAAGCTGTTTGGTGCAAAAAAATTCCTACATGGCTGCAATAAAATCATCCTTTATCGTATCCCATGTCGAGGTGAAGAATTTGGAGCTATATCCATTTGGCCCCGGCACTTTGTCCCCTCCAATATCAAAAAGGGTAGTCCGCACCTCCTCAGCAGTGATCGTCTCCTCTAAAGCTATAGATTGCACCAAAGTGAGGCATTGTCCAGGTATGACAGCATTGTCCAGTGCCCTACAGCCCTCAGCGGTGCCCAAAGGCTTCTGAAATGGTCTACAAATACCTCCACAACCTCAGTCATGTTGTCCGTTAGCTCCTCAGATGGTTTGGCGATGCTAAGTATGGCATTCCTCTTGTTATTCCACTTCACCAAGTCATGGAAAAATCTTGTACAGTGGTCGCTGCCTCGGAGGTACGCACCATAAGCCCACTGGTGGTAGAAGAGTCTCTCCGCATCAACAAGAAAAGTGGTGCATCATCGTAAATCCACATAGGTAGTAGGCTCGTTTGTCTCGTGTAGTGCACTGTTCTCCATGTGTGGTGTGCTTTCTGTCCGAGCCACACATGTGCCATGAGCTCTGCCAGATGGTCTGCCTTGTCTATCCTGCGGCGCCAAATCTGCCATGCATGATGCGCTGTCTGCTCGAGCCACGCATGTGCCATGTGCACCGCCAAGTGTTCTTCCTTGTCTCTCCACCAGTGCACAATCTGCCATGTGTGGTGCACTATCTGCTCGAGCCACACCTATGCCACGAGCACCATCAAGGGATCTTCTTGGTCCCTTCTGCAACACCTGATCTTCCATGCGTGGTGCACTGTCTGTCCGAACCACACATGTGCCATGATCTCCGCCAATTGTTCTGCCTTGTCTGTCTTGCGGCACAGAATCTGGCATGCATGGTGTGCAGTCTACCTGAGCCATGCCTGTGCCATGAGCGTCGCCAAGTGTTCTGCCTGACCCATTCTGTGGTGCACATTCTGCCAAGCTAGGTGCACTGTCCGCTCGAGCCATGCCTGTGCCATGTTGATCGCCAAGTGTTCTAACTGCTCCATCATATGGCGCACAATTTGTCATGTCTGGTGCATTGTCTACTTGAGCCATGCCTGTGCCATGTGCACCGCCCAACCCACTGTCACCACCAAGCAGCGTGCACTACTCAGCCTCCAACAACTCCTTCGCTCGCTGTGCCCGCTCAAAAATATGACTAAAATGCTCCCAATCAAGGACCCTCAACTGCATCTTAAGCCTTGTGAGCTTAGCTTTGAGGCTAAATTGGGCGTACCCCCCAACTAGCTCCCTCCAAGAGTCCATCACCAAGTCATGGAAATCCGTATGAAGTGTCCACATGTTGTAAAATTTGAACGGCCGCTTGGGTCCATTCTCTCATACCATAGTCGATACAATACAATATGAGTGATCCGAGAGGCATCCCAGGGGTGTGAACTCTGCTATGCTATCATAGTAATCAATTAACCAATAAGTGTTAACCAAAGCATGATCAAGTTTGGAAGATGTGATACCATTGGTCCAAGTCAAGCAACATCCTATGGAATGGAGTTCCTCCAACCCGCACGCTTGTACACATGCTCCAAAATCCCTAGTTTCATAATTAGTCACCGATAATCCGTCTTCTTTATCGTCAATAGATAGAATGGAGTTGAAATCACCCAAGAGGATCCAAGGCTAAATAATACTCTCTCCAAGCTGCAAGAGGGAGTCCCATAGCGGGCGCCGCCCAACAATAGAGTAAAGCCCATATACAAATGTGGCCAAGAAAATCCTTTTGGTGATGATGCAATGGAGCTGACAATGGATGTATTGCTCCACCACCTCAAGGACATCCAATGTCGCCCGTTGTGTGTCCCTCAAGATCAAGATGTGACCACGGTTAGAAGTTCCAAAATTATTCTCAAAATTTATACCATTGAAATGCCAACGAAGTATAGGTGGAAGTTGCTCCATCATGAGCTTTGTTTCAAGAAGCGCCATGACATGTACATTCTTGCTTGTGAGGAGGTGTTGCACCCCGCCCCCCCCACCCTCGTGTTTAAGGGGCCTGTGAAAGCCCCTTATGTTCCAACTCGTAATCTTCATGGGCGGTGCACACGAGCTGCTTGCGCTCGTCGCCGCTCCACCGGTTGCCAAACAGCCCCACCCCCGATGTCAAGGGCTAGGGAGGCTGCCTTGTTGTTGATCACACCATCCTCCGTTGTCCTCGTGTCCGTCGAGCCCAAAACCACACTTTGGAAAGCAGTGTCGATGTTGGCGGAAGCAATCTGCGGCTCGTCACAGGCACTGCCAACAACCCCCCGCAGAGGGTTATCTTCCCACACCATGGCCTATCCATCAACAAGAATTTGTGCACTGCCAACAGGCTGAGCGATGGGCCTGTCCTCCTACATCAGGCACTGGTCTGCTAAAGGCCCACTAGCATGGGGCTAGGCACCACCAATAGCATTGCCAATGCCATCCAAGTAGTCTGTCGGTGAACTCTGTGGTCGTTGATGCTGCCTTGAGTAGTGCCGCCTCTTGTTGTGGGAGCGGTCAAGTCTGCCCTGCACATGGCCCTACGGCGGGGGGCCATCCTACTACAGTGCCACAGGGGGCACTGATGCTCGCTGCTCACTGCTAGTAGGCACCTGTGGGGCGCTATCAGCCCCCTTGGGGGCCTCTCTTTGCTACACAGAAGGCTCACCACCCTGAGACTACCCTGCTGCATGAGCCACAACCTTGCACAGCTCCTGTCGGTGCCTAAGCCACTTACATATCCTATAGAATGTTAGGATTAACTCATATACAATCGCAAGATCAGTACGTACCCCCGTCGGTAAATCCACCAGAACTCGAATGATCCTTTCCTTCATCATATCTACCTCCACTAGCACCTAAGCATAAGAGACGCACTCACACGTACGAGTGAGCCTATTCGTGTAAAGCAGTCATCCATGCTCCGAGCCAATGCGACTAAGCATAGTTGTCGTCCAACAATCAGGTGGGAGACCATGGATTTGTACCCACACCGGGGCAAAATGCATGTCCTCCTCAAACAAAAAGCAAGGTGGCATCCTCTTGAGGAAAAGCAGGATGCCATATACAAAGTGTGGGCCTTCGGACAAGATGGAGTCGCGATCCTCCACTGTATCAAACTTGAAAATAACCCATCCACTCTTATGCACGTGAAATGTACATGCCGCCTTCCAATTCTTGATAACCGCCTCTACCCCTTTACGCCTCGGATGCAGCCCCATGAAGCACCCCACTAGAAAAAACCCAAAGGCATGCTCGTGTCAGGCCCGCCCTTTCCGGACCCAGAACCCAGAGGGGCGGCGCGTGACGCGACCGTACATACATACATACATACATACAGCGGAAGACTTTATACATATTTCGTACTTCTTACAGCGGAAGACTTTAGACATTTTTTTTCTTTTATAACATAAACATGCATTGACATATATATATATATATATATATATATATATATATACTTCTTCTTCTTCACATAGGGCATGCATCATAACATATATAGATACTTCTTCTTACTTCTTCTTTACTTCTTCTTATTAACATAGAGCATGCATTATAACTTAGATAGTTACTTAGTGCTTAGTTCAGGTTCATAACCATCGTTGTCATACGGAGACATAAGTAAGGACATCCATACACATCATCATCATAGGTAAACATATATATATAAACCTAACGGATCTTCTCCACCATGCCACTGCCACACACATTTGGCCCCTCCTGCTGCTCCCTTTAGCTTATCCATCCCTTACCCTTATCTGCAGTACGAGGGAAAGATAAACTATAAGCACATAGGCTTAGTAAGATCCAGTCCTACTCACAAAAACCATATATCGACATTAATCATAGCATGTACCATTCATAACATATAAGCATGTAACATTCATAACATATAAGCCACATAACATGTAACATACATGGCGTAATTAACTTAACATGTAGCATAAATAACGTGAGTAAACATAACATATCTCATCCATAGCATGGCAGCATAACATGTATCGTCTATAACATAGCATCATGTCATGTGCGTCTAGGACTTATTTAAACATAACATATAACATATGTAGCAAATCAACATAACATAAAACATATAGGTATGACCTATCAGACATAACATACATCATATGTAGCATAGTGACATAACATGGCATATCAAACATAACATACTTCATATGTAACATATCAACATGGCATATCAAACATAACATACTTCATATGTAACATATCAACATGGCATATCAAACATAACATACTTCATATGTAACATATCAACATGGCATATCAAACATAACATACTTCATATGTAACATATCAACATGGCATATCAAACATAACATCTAATCATGTAACATATGCGAGATGCTTTTGAAAACATATTTTATAGGTACGTAAATATAAATCTCAACATATTTGGGCCCGACATTGTACCACTTCTTCATTATCATAGCGCGCATCCCTAAATAGGCCCGAGGTAGCAAGTCTCGAACCTAATAGGTTACTAGGCCCGATCTTAGTCCGTCGACCTAGGGCAATCGTCATAGCGTAGAAGCCCATCCTAGGCCCGAGTCTTACTCCATCGACCTAAGGCACCTTGGAGCCCATCCCGTACTAGGCCCGAGTCTTATTCCATCGACCTAGGGGCAATCATACATAGAAGCCCATCCTAGGCCCGAGTCTTATTCCATCGACCTAGGGCATCTTAGGAGCCCATCCCTTCTTGGACCCTGTTAGGGTCTTGGTACAAGCCATGCAGAAGGTAAAATACTTATATGCTTATTTTATAACATAGCTTACATTTTGCAAACATAGCATACTTCATTTCATAACACATCATGCTTCCCTTCATGGACATATCATCTTTCATTTCGTAAACAAGCCATTCTTCATTTCATAACATATCATTCTTCATTTCATCATCATGTCATATTCATGTCGTGTACATATCGTTTTGTTTCATTTCATAATCCTATCTTCTTCCATTTCATAACATATTTCAAACATAGCATACACATAGACATGGCAAAAAGGCATGGCATCAAAAGTAAGTAAACACTAACCTAAGGCATGTTATCTTCATCTAGCATTATTTAATATCACAAGTCAACATGAATTCACCCAACATAAAACACATGTTAACCTATTCATTTAACTTAACAACAAATTCATATGCACATAAGACTTATATTAAGACTTCATCTAATCCCCAAAATGCATGATGGCCGAATGGTCCATAGGGTCTTCTAGGGTTATCCTTTAACCTAATTCATTTCATATAACAACAACCTAATTCGTTTCATATAACAACAACTTCATTTGCATATAACATATGGATTAAAACTTCATTTGTTCACCCAAAAACCTAGGTTGGCCGAATGGTCCAAGTAGGGTTTTTAGGGTTAACCTTTAACCTAATTCATTTCATATAACAACAACTTCATTTGCATATAACATATGGATTAAAACTTCATTTGTTCACCCAAAACCTAGTTTGGCCGAATGGTCCAAGTAGGGTTTTTAGGGTTAACCTTTAACCTAATTCATTTCATATAACAACAACTTCATTTGCATATAACATATGGATTAAAACTTCATTTGTTCACCCAAAACCTAGGTTGGCCGAATGGTCCAAGTAGGGTTTTTAGGGTTAACCTTTAACCTAATTCATTTCATATAACAACAACCTAATTCGTTTCATATAACAACAACTTCATTTGCATATAACATATGGATTAAAACTTCATTTGTTCACCCCAAAACCTAGGTTGGCCGAATAGTCTAAGTAGGGTTTTTAGGGTTAACCTTTAACCTAATTCATTTCATATAACAACAACTTCATTTGCATATAACATATGGATTAAAACTTCATTTGTTCACCCAAAACCTAGGTTGGCCGAATGGTCCAAGTAGGGTTTTTAGGGTTAACTTTTTCCCTAATCCATCTTAATCCTAACATCATCATATAGTTACAAAAACATGGCATAGAGCTTCATTAGAACCCTAAAATCATGGCATGGCCGAATAGGCTCTAGGGGCTATTAGGGTTAGCTTCTAACCTAATCCCCCTTTTTTTTTCCATGTTAACATCATCATATACCTCCTAAACTTAGCATACAACTTCATTGATAAACTAAAACATAGCTTAGTTAGATATAACATATAGATTTTCTTTTACAAACATCAAACAAAACTACTCGTATGCAGGTGAGGGATACTTACATCCTTCTTTTGGGTGGGGAAGATAACCTAAAGAACCAACCTAGCCTTTGCTTTCTTGCTTGGATGAGGTTCGGCCAAAAGAGGGAAATGGAGAGGGAGAGAATTCGGTGAGAAGAAGAAGAAGAAGAAGAGAGGAAGTGGCAAATTAGAACCTTCCCTCTTCTTTATAAAGGGAGGAAGAGAAGTTTCTCTTCTCTTCTTCCATGCCTCTTCATTTGCCTTTATCACACTTATCTATAATCCCCCCCTTCCTCTAATGATAATATCCTATTGGGCTTCTGGTTAGTGGGTGCATCTATAGGGTTTGGCAATCTCTAGAGGTTTGGAGTTCAATTCATAGGTCTTGCATCCATTTTTGGCTTATTTTCTTTTGTTTTGGAAAAAGGCCCACCCAAGGCCCATGATCATCAAGCCAAAAATTCCTGTAAAATTGCTAGGAATTTTACGGGCGTTACAGCTCGACAGTGTCAATTGTTGGGAAATGTCCAGATCGAGATGTTCACAATATCGCTGGCAAATACTTCGTACAACTGCAGCATAAACAATATATAAACCGGATCCCACCAGAGATCCACACAAAAACATACAAATCATTTTCTTAATCTTATCTAGATCTTATCTAGAAGAAAAGATATACCTTCGATGCGTGCCCTTCGCAATCCCGCTAATCCAAATGCTGTCAGATCTCAATACGGTAAGGATAACCGTATCTTTAAGGTATCCATACTGACACTTAGTAGTTTTGGAGCCATGTTGTGCTAGAAACCCTAGCAAATGCCAAGAACCCTTGCGGAAGAAGAAGGAGAGGAAGGAGGAGAGAACTCTTTCTCTTTTTGGCTTTGTACGTTGGAACTTGCCAATCCACATTTGCTTTCCCGTTGAAAGCATTTTAAGCCACTAGAAACCCTTGCCATTAATTCCTCATTAAAAGCTCTTCATCAAGAAGACTTTAATCTCCTAATGAATATATTAAACCCCTCATCTCCTCATCATGAATACCAAGGCCTTTGGTATTCCCTTGCATGATTAATCACATTAATCATGCATGATGATGATGATGAATCATCTTCTATGGTTCAACTTGAATCTAACTCAAGTTTAATCAATTTGAGTCTAACTCAAGTCTTGGCCATATGCTTAATTGTACTTTTAGTCAAACTAAAAGAAACCATCTCCAAAATAGAATGCTATTTGTGTGTGACCCAATAGGCTCTTGTAACGTTGGCAATGTGTCTAAAACCCTTTTAGATGCATAAGCAATGAGCGTCATCTAGCAATACATCATTGCTACCCAAGTTACAAGAAAGTCGAGATCCCACAATCTTTCCGTGGCTATTATCATGTATGACGGTGTCCTTCTATCCTTGATATCTTAGATCAATCAATAAGGCATAGACTGTGTCATCCCCTTATCGATCTTTATGTTTCTTGATCCCCAAGTAGACTCACTCAAACAAATGAACTAAATATCTCATATTGACTCATTTGAGCATGGTCATGCATTTCGTGGTCATACTCTATCAAGAGGCCAAAGATATCACTCCCATCATATGGGAGGGATAGATCACATCTACATTACTTACATCCCTCCGCATAATTCGTTACATACCCAGTGATCGACGTTATAGTGCACCTTGTTACGATGTGACGTTAGACGATACCAAAGTACATAACTCCTTATGTAGGGAACCATAGTGACTTCAGGTCTAAGGACTATTTATACCAATAGTCACATGAGAAAGTATATGACACTCATATAACGATCTATGACACTTTCTCATGGCGGGTCAATTGAGTACATATATTCTCCAATATATATACCCACATGTCAATGTGATATCACATATCCATGACTTGTGAGATCAAGTCATCCATTGACCTACATGCTAGTCTCAATATATCAATATATTGTTAGGGCAATCTCTTGCCGTAATATGGTTTTGATATGTGTGGCAAAGGGTTTAAGTTAGGTTGATATTGTGATTTGATATGTGCATTGGAGTCTTGTAGGACTTAGTAATTCACACATGGAGCCTTGGCGGGTTCACCACTCATAACCTCGTGCTTGAGTCAAAGAAGGAGCATTGCAGAGTCATGCGCTTGATGCTGCCGAGGGACCGCCGGACGAGATGACTTGAAGCGAAGCCAAGGAAGCAGACTTCGAAGGCAAGAGACGCGAAGGAGCATTGCAGAGTCGTGTGCCTGATGCTGTCGAGGGATGTGGCCACGAACGAAGAGAGTTTCGGCAAGGGACTTCGAGTGAGATGAGAGAATGAGTGAATTGTAAGTAGCTCATTAGGTGAACTTGGCCGAATGACTAAGTGTCGGATGAGTTTTCCCGATATCAGTCGACTGCCATGAAATGGCAGTCGACTGCTCTGAGTCGAACGCGGTTCAACTGGTATCCGATTGAGTGGATTTTGGCCCAGCAGTCGACTACCATATGGCGGCCATTGCGCGAACCATCGGATCGGCATTCTGAAGGCGATCGATTGGTCAAGAGGGTTTGGGCCACAGAACCTCTCGTAGCCGACTGGGATGTCGACTACGGAGGCAGCAGTCGACTGATGGATCCATCAGTCGACTGTCAAGGGATCCGTTGGACTATAACGGTCGAGATCCGACGTGTTCGGAGGCCATTGAAGTGGCGACAGTCAACTGCCAAGGACAGCAGTCGACTGGTGGCGGCCAACGGGAAGAAATCAGCCCTCTCTATAAAAAGAGAGGGTGTGGGCTTTTGGATGGCTAATGCTCATATTCCAAACCATCATCCAAGTGCTCTACAAGTGATAAACTCCTTCTTCTAGTTCTCTTTCATATCAATTGTAAAAGAAAGAGTGTTCTTGAGTTGTAAGGGTTACCTCCACCTAGCTTGGTGCAAAGGAAAGACCAATAGTGGATTGGTTGCGGAGTGATTCACTGAGGACGAATCGGGGACCGTGGATTAGCGGCGTAGCCGTGAACCACGTTACATTTCAGTGTTAGCATTGTTTGTATTCTTTATTGTTTATTTGCTTGTCTTTATTAGTATTCCGCTTGCGCTAACAATTGTGTAGACGAGTAAATTCCACCATCCAATGATTGAGGGCTATTCACCCCCCTCTAGTCGACCGATCGATCCCCTACAAGTGGTATCAGAGCAAAGGAAAGCTTGTCGAGGACTAACCGCCACAACAAGCACATTCAAGAATGGTCGGCTCTAATATTCATCCGCCAAAGTTCGAGGGGGAATTCTCTTGGTGGAAAAAGAGAATGAAGGTATTTTTCGAGACCTATTTTGAAATTCTTTTGATTATGGAAAACAATTTCAAAATGCCTAGGGATGAAGAAGGGGAGCCATTGGAAAAAAACAAGATGGAGCTGTTGGGATGTCGCTTCGGAGGCTCATTGGCTCCCATGTCCCCGGATTAAAATTTTCACTAATGAAAGACTTAATCCGAATGGGATGAGCTTCCTTGGCACAACCTATTCGTCATCGTGCTAACAACTTGAGTGGTCGCTTGAACAAACTAGTTGTTCAAGCAACACAACTCTTCTAGTTGGTTAGCCGCGGAAGAGACGACGGATGGATTGCCGGTTTTTGTGTTTATCTTCGGGGTCCATGATTATACAATATATATTCACACACACACATGCATAATCAAAACAAATAAGAACATGCTCAGATTTGTACATAAAGTTAAAATAACTTTATACCTCACGATCTTCTACCGTATGTCCTATCCTTCTCGTGGACGACGTGTGGACGAAGATCCTCCACGAGTAGAATCCTTCTAGATCGAGTTCTCCTCTACCTTGTCCGCTGCGAACAAAGAGAAAAACCAACAATACCTTTCCTATCTAGAACTGGCCACCAAGCTAGAGAGTTTGATGCAACCGCCGGCCAAGGAACAAAAGGATGAAGCGCCGGCCACCAATTCAATGGGAACCGCCGGCCACCTATGGAGAAAGGAGAAGTGCCGGCCACCAAGGAATAAGGGAGGAGGAAGAAGAGAATGGCTTAGAAGATGGGCGCCGGCCAAGTGTGGATGGAGGAATATGGGCGCCGGCAACAACTAGAAGAAAGGAAGTTGCCGCCCAAGCCTTTTCTCCAAAACCCTAGCCGCCCACTAATCTCCAAACCCTAACTCCAATTCCAATCACTTAGTTGCCGCCCAACCCTAAGCCATCTATATATAGAGTAGGGCCTAAACCTCCTTTAATCTCCACCGTCGAATCTAGGGATTTAATCTCCACCGTCGGATCTAGGGTTTTATCCCAACCGTCGGATCTAGGGTTTTATCCCAACCTTCGGATCTAGGATTTCATCCCAACCGTCGGATCTAAGGTTTCATCCCAACTGTCGGATCTAGGGATTTATCCCAACCGTCGGATCTAGCTATTTAATCCCAACCGTCGATTCTAGGATTTCATCCTAACCATCGGATCTAGGAATTTAATCCCAACCGTTGGTTCTAGTGTTTCATCCAACCATCGGATCTAGGGATTTAATCCCAACCGTTGGTTCTAGGTTTTGTTTTACATTCTTGGATCTAGACTTCACAAGGATTATAATAGGCTATGATAGGGACCATAAGGAGGAGTTGGGTCTTGGCCACCCGATGGATCGGAACCACACAAACTTGATCCATCAATGATGTTCCATTCCACTAGAGGATCATCATTGAACTACCTCACCAACCCCCATAAATTAATATGGGCTCCATATATTATTTGTACATTTATCTCCCCGTGTTTAAGATATCGAATGTCCGTCAATTAATTGATTTACTGACCATCAATTAATTAACATCTAACTCCTCGAGTAGTACCACTCAACCTTATCATCATGTTGACTAAGTCAACCATTGGGTTTACATGATGAACCTTATGAGCTCCTCAAGGGACATCATCAACCTAATATATAGGACACGGTTTCCTCCTATAATCAACGGCACACCATGTAAATAATATTATTTCCCAACTTACCAGGCATATTGATTTAATCCATCTAAATCTCACCCTCTGGTAAATCAAAGAAATAAACACTAAGTACATGTGCCCGTTATTATATCGGGATTAAGAGTATGTACAACATAATATCCGAGGTCCGATTCAATTATGTAGTCAGCACTAAATTGAATCACCTCTATGTCGGTCCTGCTCAATACACCTAAGTGTACTAGTGTAACTCTATGTTCAAGATAAAACAATACCAAGCTACACTACAACCATGCCAATGGTTTGTCCAGAACTATCTTGGTTGTGAGCCTCTACTTATATTTTACAAGGGACTGATAACATGATCTTCTGTGCCACACCAAGCATCATGTTATCTACAATGTAAAATATCAGACAATATGCACACATATATAACGAATATATAAAATGCAAACAATGATCATGTGATTCTTATTTCAAAATAAAATGTTCATACAAAAAGAGCTAGGCTTTCAGTATACATTCTAACAATCTCCCACTTATACTAAAAGACTATGCCATCATCACAATGCCATACATCTGATCCCCATGTCCTCCACATGCCTATCAAACGCTTTCCCTGGAAGGGCCTTAGTGAATGGATCCGCCAGGTTCTCCTTTGATGCAATCTTGGCGACAATAACTTCTCCTCACTTTACGATCTCTCGTATAAGGTGGTACTTGCGCTCTATGTGTTTACTCGCCTTATGGGCTCGTGGTTCCTTCGAGTTTGCAACTGCACCACTGTTATCACAATAAATTGTGATAGTTATGGGCAAACCAGGAATCACATCCAAGTCCATCAAGAAGTTTCTGAGTCATACAGCTTCCTTGGCTGCCTCAGAGGCTGCCACATACTCAGCTTCCATGGTAGAGTCCGCCACGTATTTCTGCTTGACACTCCTCCATACTATAGCTCCACCTCCAAAAGTAAACACAAACCCCGAGGTAGACTTACTCTTGTCCCTATATGATTAGAAATCCAACTGCGGTAACCCATGTGACTAATTGATCTCGCAGAAACCAAAGATATAATCCCTAGTCCTTCTCGTACTTCAATATATGTTTTACATACACCAATGTCCTCGTCCAGATTACTCGATATCCGCTAACCATGCCCACTAAAAGCAGATATCCTGGCTCTCGCATATAGCATAGCATACATAAGGCTTCCTACTGCCGAAGCATAAGGAACCGCCTTCATGTCCTCTATCTCCTTTGATGTTTTGGGACACATCTCTTTAGATAAAGGAACTCCATGCCTAAAAGGTAGAAAACCTTTCTTGGAGTTCTGCATGCTAAAACGAGCAAGGATAGTGTCAATATATGAAGCTTGAGATAAGCACAACATCCTTTTCTTGCGATCCCTTATAACTTTGATCCCAAGGATGTGTCCCACTTCTCCCAAGTCCTTCATGTCAAATTGTTTGGACAACCATACCCTTACGTCTGATAACACTTTGATATTGTTGCCAACTAACAAAATGTCATCTACGTATAGTACAAGAAACACCACTACGTTTCCGTCACATCTCTTGTATACACAAGGTTCATCCGGACTTTGAATAAATCCATATGACTGGATTACCTCATCAAAGCGGATGTTCCAAGATCTAGAAGCTTGCTTCAATCCATAAATGGACTGATTAATCTTACATACAAGATTCTCTTTGCCTTTAGCAATGAATCCCTCTGGTTGCCGCATATAGATGTTCTCCTCAAGACTTCCGTTAAGGAAAGCTGTCTTGACATCCATCTGCCATATCTCATAATCCATATGAGCAACTATAGATAAGAGAATCCGGATAGACTTAAGCATAGCTACCGGCGAAAAGGTCTCCTCATAGTCGATACCCTCTTTCTGAGTATACCCTTTTGCAACAAGCCTAGCTTTGAAGGTTTCAACCTTCCCGTCTACTCCTCTCTTTTTCTTGTAGATCCACTTACATCCAATAGTTTTTACACCATCGGGTGGGTCTACTAGCTCCCAGACCTGATTAGAATCCATAGATTCTATCTCTGAATTCATCGCTCTTTGCCAAGATACTGCATCTCTATCTTGGATTGCCTCGTCATATGTCCAGGGATCAGGTTCATGTTCACCAGGGACTAAGTCCGAAGACTCTCCCAAAAACATGAATCTGTCGGGTTGTCTAACAACCCTCCCACTACGACGAGGTACCTCCTGTATGCTCATGGACACGCTGCGTGACTTGTGGTGTCTCCTCTTGTACCGGTGGTACTGAAGTCGGGACTTCCCCTGTCAACTCCTCAAGAACAATCCTACTCGTGGGCTTGTGGTTCATCACATAGTCCTCCTCTAGAAATCTGACATTCGTACTCACGATCACCTTCTGATCTCTAGGACTATAGAATAAACCACCCTTCGTTCCCTTGGGGAAGCCAACAAACAAGCGCACTTCAGACGAGATTTCAACTTACCAAAGATCTCCTTCAAAGACATGTGCCGGACTACCCCAACCGAATATGTCTTAGACTAGGCTTACCACCCACAACTCAGTGGGAGTAGAGGGTACATCGACTTAGATGGAACCAAGTTCGTAATGTGTGTCGTTTCCAGAGCAAACCCCGTAATCTAATCAGGTAACTCAGAATAACTCATCATCGATCTGACCATCTCCATAAGAGTCCTATTCCTTCGCTCCGCCACACCATTCTGCTGGGGTGTGCCAGGTGCGGACAATTGGGATTGAATCCCAGCCTCTGATAAGTAACTCCCAAACTCTCCCAAGAGGTACTCGCCACCACGATCAGATCGTAATGTCTTGATACTTTTACCTTGACGGTTCTCCACATCAGCCTTGAATTCTTTGAACTTGTCAAAGCATTCAGACTTGCGGCGCATCAAGTAAATGTATCCATACCTTGAATAATTGTCTATAAAAGAGACGAAGTATTCAAAGCCACCTCTTGCCTGGATAGACATAGGACCGCACAAATCAGAATGAACCAATTCTAACACATCTTTGGCCCTATACCCCTTGGCCTTGAAGGGCCTCTTGGTCATTTTACCTTCCAAGCAAGATTCGCAGGTTGGGAGATCCTCCACCACCAATGAACCCAAAGGTCCATCAGCTATCAACCTTTGAATTCTACTTAGGTTAATATGACCAAGCCTTAGATGCCAAAGATATTTATAAGGTTCTTTTCTCTTATTAGATTTAGAAGATGAGCTATTTATTTACTTATATGCATCGTGGGAGTTTTTGGTTCAAGAGTATATAAATTGCCAACCAATGTACCAGAACAGATAATCTCCCTATTCCTTTTTATAACCACCTTGTCATTAAAAGAAACAGAATATCCATCCATAAACAATTTAGAAACTGAAATTAAATTCTTTCTAAAAGTAGGTACATAAAGACAATTTCTTAAAACCAAAAATTTATTCCTATCAAAAGATAAATAAACGTCTCCCACTGCAATAGCCGCCACCTTTGAAGCATTGCCCATGAAGACGGTAATCTCTCCTTCAGCTAGTCGTCGGGTTTCCTGGAACCCCTGCAAAGTATTGCAGACATGATCGCTGGCTCAGATCTACACACCGTGCAATCGTAGATAACATCGCTAAACATGTTTCAACAACTAAACAAGAAGATATACCTTTGTTCTTACGGCGAGGACAGTCCACCTTCCAATGTCCAAATGCACAAGTGAAGCACTTGCCTTTCGGCTTCTTCACTCCTGCCTGAGGTCCTGTTGCCACCTTCTTCGCTCCACCTTGCTTCTTCTTCTTCTTACCTTTCGGTTTAGAGGAAGAAACCTTCTGAGCGACCATGGCTTGAGAACTCTGACGAAAAAGCCCCTCTGCCGCCTGGAGTTCTGTCAGAAGCTCCGCCAATGAATACAACCTTTTGTTCATGTTGTAGTTGAGGCGGAACTGCTCAAAACTCCTAGGCAGAGACTGGAGAATGATATCGACCTGGGTTTCCCCATCGATCTCAGCTCCGAGGACTTCCATCTCATTAAGATGAGCCATCATCTTGAGAACATGATCCCTAACGGGTGTTCCTCGACCATGGTGGTCGCCATCAAGTTTCTCATTGCCTCGCTTAGCCCTACTCTGATGTCCGAAAAGTTCCTTGAGATTGAACATCATGTCATAAGCTGTGGCTATGGCCTGATGCTGATGTTGCAGCACATTTGACATAGATGCCAAAATGTAACACCGCGCCATCTCATCTGCCTTAACCCATTTCTTATAATGTTCTTTCTCCTTTTCATCAGAGTCATCGGAAGGCTTAGGAGGACAGACCTCAAAGAGTACAAATTTGTACTCTTCCGCAGTTAAGACAATATCCAGGTTTCTTTTCCAATCAATGTAGTTTGGACCAGTAAGTTTGTTTTCTTTTAAAATCACAGCAAGTGGGTTGAAAGCCATTTGAAAATCCTAAAAATCACAATGATCAAAATATTAGATTTCAAATATTATTGATTCCTCAAAACAATAAAATCCCGAAATCAACCAACACCTCAAAACACCGAGAATATCGCATGCCACGATAGTGTGGACGTATATGAATTCTACATTTGTAAGAGGAGGTTTTACCCATTAATTTTATTATCTTGTCAACCTTACTTTTTGACAAATAAAATTAATAGTTGGTTCCTCTTTATCCCTACAAATAAAAGAAGTGACTCCGATGGGGAGGATACCTTTATTTGTATCTAAGTGTGCACCATTACACGATACTAAGGGAATTATTTCGGATTATGTGCCTTACCGATGGGGAAGTACACACGCTCCTAAATAATTTCCTATAACCATTATTTGATCTAGTGATCCGCAAACAAACCCATCCGATGGGGAGGAAGGCACTCAAAGCCAACGCGCAAGTTTGTTGCATCACATGTCAAACTGTAATGGAGGCCGCGGGAATTAATTAAAATATCCCTCTCTCACTTAGTAAATTGTAATCGAGGAATTTTAAACATACACAACATGCATATAAAACAAATAAGTAATAAATATGGAAAAAATAGAATTTTTCCAACTATTATGGCATTGTCCTCCAATATGCATCCCATCGTGTCGCCACCTCGTCCGCTCCATCTTTTCCCGTGCGCAAGTCACCAAAGAGTTCCGAGCCGAGATAAATCATATTAATTTACATCCATCGATCCTATACTCCACAAAGGAGTGTACAAATAATCTAGATTGAAAGTAAACTAAAATGAGCGGATAAACAATGTCGTATTTAATTACAAAAATTAAATACTAATCTAGCCTCGTCAACCCCGAGGATTCAAATAATAAATTTTTACACACATCCATTCACATACACACACATGGCCATAATAGTCGGATCTTATGCCTGTAACCAAAGAGTTAAACTACGCATATCCTACTATTATCCGACATATATAATATATGAAAAATGCATAAAAATTAACCGAATCCAAAACACACAAAACCGGAAACCGTGGCTCTGATACCAATTGTTGGGATGTCGCTTCGGAGGCTCATTGGCTCCCATGTCCCCGGATTAAAATTTTCACTAATGAAAGACTTAATCCGAATGGGATGAGCTTCCTTGGCACAACCTATTCGTCGTCGTGCTAACAACTTGAGTGGTCGCTTGAACAAACTAGTTGTTCAAGCAACACAACTCTTCTAGTTGGTTAGCCGCGGAAGAGACGACGGATGGATCGCCGGTTTTTGTGTTTGTCTTCGGGGTCCATGATTATACAATATATATTCACACACACACATGCATAATCAAAACAAATAAGAACATGCTCAGATCTGTACATAAAGTTAAAATAACTTTATACCTCACGATCTTCTACCGTATGTCCTATCCTTCTCGTGGACGACGTGTGGACGAAGATCCTCCACGAGTAGAAGCCTTCTAGATCGAGTTCTCCTCTACCTTGTCCGCTGCGAACAAAGAGAAAAACCAACAATACCTTTCCTATCTAGAACCGGCCACCAAGCTAGAGAGTTTGATGCAACCGCCGACCAAGGAACAAAAGGATGAAGCGCCGGCCACCAATTCAATGGGAACCGCCGGCCACCTATGGAGAAAGGAGAAGTGCCGGCCACCAAGGAATAAGGGAGGAGGAAGAAGAGAATGGCTTAGAAGATGGGCGCCGGCCAAGTGTGGATGGAGAAATATGGGCGCCGGCAACAACTAGAAGAAAGGAAGTTGCCGCCCAAGCCTTTTCTCCAAAACCCTAGCCGCCCACTAATCTCCAAACCCTAACTCCAATTCCAATCACTTAGTTGCCGCCCAACCCTAAGCCATCTATATATAGAGTAGGGCCTAAACCTCCTTTAATCTCCACCGTCAATCTAGGATTTAATCTCCACCGTCGGATCTAGGGTTTTATCCCAACCGTCGGATCTAGGGTTTAATCCCAACCTTCGGATCTAGGATTTCATCCCAACCGTCGGATCTAAGGTTTCATCCCAACCGTCGGATCTAGGGATTTATCCCAACCGTCGGATCTAGCGATTTAATCCCAACCGTCGATTCTAGGATTTCATCCTAACCATCGGATCTAGGGATTTAATCCCAACCGTTGGTTCTAGTGTTTCATCCAACCATCGGATCTAGGGATTTAATCCCAACCGTTGGTTCTAGGTTTTGTTTTACATTCTTGGATCTAGACTTCACAAGGATTATAATAGGCTACGATAGGGACTATAAGGAGGAGTTGGGTCTTGGCCACCCGATGGATCGGAACCACAAAAACTTGATCCATCAATGATGTTCCATTCCACTAGAGGATCATCATTGAACTACCTCACCAACCCCCATAAATTAATATGGGCTCCATATATTATTTGTACATTTATCTCCCCGTGTTTAAGATATCGAATGTCCGTCAATTAATTGATTTACTGACCATCAATTAATTAACATCTAACTCCTCGAGTAGTACCACTCAACCTTATCATCATGTTGACTAAGTCAACCAGCTGGGTTTACATGATGAACCTTATGAGCTCCTCAAGGGGACATCATCAACCTAATATATAGGACACGGTTTCCTCCTATAATCAACGGCACACCATGTAAATAATATTATTTCCCAACTTACCGGGCTTATTGATTTAATCCATCTAAATCTCACCCACTGGTAAATCAAAGAAATAAACACTAAGTACATGTGCCCGTTATTATATCGGGATTAAGAGTATGTACAACATAATATCCGAGGTCCGATTCAATTATGTAGTCAGCACTAAATTGAATCACCTCTATGTCGGTCCTGCTCAATACACCTAAGTGTACTAGTGTAACTCTATGTTCAAGATAAAACAATACCAAGCTACACTACAACCATGCCAATGGTTTGTCCAGAACTATCTTGGTTGTGAGCCTCTACTTATATTTTACAAGGGACTGATAACATGATCTTCTGTGCCACACCAAGCATCATGTTATCTACAATGTAAAATATCAGACAATATGCACACATATATAACGAATATATAAAATGCAAACAATGATCATGTGATTCTTATTTCAAAATAAAATGTTCATACAAAAAGAGCTAGGCTTTCAGTATACATTCTAACAGGAGCAAGAGGCAAAGGGAAGAGTATTTGGCAAATTCAAAAGCCAAACATCACCTCTACAATGTCCTCCCCCAACAAGAAGTCAACCAGATAGGAGAGTGTGCTAGCGCCAAGGAAATGTGGGAGAAACTAATAGAGATTCATGAAGGCACATCCGAGGCGAAACTAGCAAGGAGAGATGTCCTTCGCTCCCAATTGTCCAATATCAAACTCGAAAAGGGAGAGAAGGTAAAATCTCTACACTCTAGATTTAAGGAAATTCTAACCGGCTTGACAAGTGTAGGTGAAAAGCTCTCCAACCGGGACATGCTCATGAAAGCAATTGATGTCTTTCCCCGGTCATCAAAATGGAGCTCAATGGTGGACTCCTTCTACATGTCAAAGAACTTAGAAGTGAGCACCTTGGAGGAGTTCTTTTCAACAATGGAGCTTCATGAAACAAGACTTGAAGGAATAATAGAAGAGCCAAAATTTCAACCTTCAAGAGGAGTAGCACTTTTGGCCAACAAGGGGAAGAAGAAGATGGAGATCCCCTCCTACTCCGATGAAGCATCCTCCTCCTCCTCCATGGATAGCACGGAAGAAGCCTATATGGTAAGGAGGGTAAAGCGTGCATTAAAAGGTTTTCAATTTAATAAATCTAATGATAGGAGAAGAAGACCAAGGGGGAAGGTGATTTGCTATAATTGCCAAGGGGAAGGACACATAAGGGATAATTGTCCCCTCTTGAACAAGAGTAAAGAGGAGAAGAGAAAGAAGGAAGAAAAGAAGAAGAAGAAGGGGAGCAAGAAGAAAAAGGAAGAAGAGAAGAAGGTCAAGGAAAAGGGGAAGACCAAAGCTCTCAAGGCAAGGACTTGGGATGATCCCTCTTCATCATCATCATCATCCAAAGAGGAAGAACATGTCTACTCCAACCTTGCCCTAATGGCTTTTGACGACCTAGATTGCTCCTCCTCCGAAAATGAAGAGGCAAGCTCAAGTGAGGAGAGCTCGAGTGAAGGGGGAGCCTCTTCTACATCCTCATCATCGGAAGAGAATTTGGTAAGTGAGGTAACGAATCTACCCCCTAAGCAAATAATGTCCATAATTTCTAGTCTTACTAAGGATTTATTTAGAGCCACGAAAAAGAACAAAAGCATGCTTGATCAAATTAAGGATTTAGAATAAAAATTAGAAAAATCATGTTTTAATGATGATGCATGCTCACATGATAACTATATGCCTTTGGATGTTAGTGATGCATGTATGGAAGAAAATAGGGCTCTAAGGGAAAAGGTAGATTATTTGACCAAGGCCCTAGAAAAATTTACAATAGGCTCTAATACCCTTAACATGATCATTGGGAGCCAAAGGGCTAGCTTCAACAAGAAAGGCCTAGGTTATAAGGAAAAGAAAAATGAAAAGACCTATAAATGTCTAATAGCTAGGGGTCAAGACAAAAATAAGACAATTGCTAGAAAATGGATTCCTAAGGAATATTTAGTGAACCCCATAGGCAAGAACTTATTTTGGGTTCCTAAATCCATCCTAAAAGGTTAGGAAAACCCTAGGATAGTCAACCATACGGACTTTAGCAATATCATATTTTTGGTTAACTTAGGATGGCGGGACAACATTTTTGAAATAGTGTTAGGTGATGATAATGCACCTATAAGTAGGTAAATCATGATTTAGGTGATGTTTATCTTATCATCATGATGTAATACCTAATGCATGATCACAAATTTGACGAATTCATTTGTTTCATGATCATAATGTGAAATTAAGTCATATACATCTTTATGATCATGTGGATTGTTAGGATGATACTTAACCTTGATAGAATTGCATGAAAATAATGGTTAAGTATATACAAATACCTTTAGGATGCATCTCACACTCACCATAGGCTACTTTGATTGAAAACTTAGCATGAGTGAGATGTTAGGATGATACAAATATCCACTAATGCCTATGACATTTAGATGGTCATTTAAAGTATCAAAATAGCAATAATAGACCAATCATGGGGAAGACTTATGTTTAATTCATAGACATATTGCCCAAAGATCATGGTTGGATATTTTATATATTTTCAAAACAAATTCTTACTTTAAAATCTATGTGTTTATGTTTTGAAACAATCCAAAGCAAGACTAGGTGTTAAAATGGATACTAACATGATAAAAAACCTAGTGGTTTTTAAAGCTTTTGGATTTTTGGTAAATCTTTGAAAATATAAGTATTTTTCATGGAAAATTATTTTTCATTGATAAAGAACCCTAAAAGAAATGTGTTCCCCAAATTTCACTAATTTTTGAATTTTTTGGAATTTATAGTGCATTTCTGTAATTCGTCCAGAAAATCAGAATTTCAGAATTTATTGTGCCAGTCGACTGCCATACTGATAGAAGTCGATTGCTCACCTGAAAAATAGCCCATCAATTTCTGATACATGGTTTTAAGGCATGTTTTTTGTTATGTTTCTCTCTAGACTTGATGCCATGATATATAAACTTTGTTTAATCTTTTTGATGGTGTCAAAGGGGGAGAAAACTATATGTTTAAGTAAGGGGGAATATATTTACGGGGAGTTTCATGTATTAAGGAGGAGAGTTGCTAATCATGTTATTCACATACTTTCTTTCCTTAATGTTTTATCAAATGTTTTTACCTAACTTAAACGGATTGCCACACATAAAAAAGGGGGAGATTGTTAGGGAAATCTCTTGCCGTAATATGGTTTTGATGTGTGGCAAAGAGTTTAAGTTAGGTTGATATTGTGATTTGATATGTGTGTTGGAGTCTTGCAGGACTTAGTAATTCACACATGGAGCCTTGGCGGGTTCACCACTCAAACCTCGTTCTTGAGTCGGAGAAGGAGCATTGCAGAGCCGTGCGCTTGATGCTGCCGAGAGACCGCCGGACGAGATGACTTGAAGCAAAGCCAAGGAAGCAGACTTCGAAGGCAAGAGACGCGAAGGAGCATTGCAGAGTCGTACGCCTGATGCTGCCGAGGGACGTGACCATGAACGAAGAGAGTTTCAGCAAGGGACTTCGAGTGAGATGAGAGAATGAGTGAATTGTAAGTAGCTCATTAGGTGAACTTGGCTGAATGGCTAAGTGTTAGGCTATGAAATGCGATTACTCGAGTCAACGCGTTCGACCGGGTATCCGATCGAGTGGATTTTGGCCCAAAGAATGATCATTGTCATATGGTGGCATCGCCAAGACCATCACGATCCAAGGCGCAATGATCGTCAAGAGGGTTTGGGGCTAATCGCCGTAGAATGATCGGGGCCGACAACGGAGGCACGAATGATGATGGATCCATCCGATCGCTAAGGGATCCGTTGGACTACAACGGTCAGGATCTGATGTGTTCAGAGGTCGTTGAAGTGGCGGCAGTCGACTGCCAAGGGCAGCAGTCGACTGGTGGTGGCCAACAGGAAGAAATCAGCCCTCTCTATAAAAAGAGAGGGTGTGGGCTTTTGGATGGCTAATGCTCATATTCCAAACCATCATCCAAGTGCTCTACAAGTGATAAACTCCTTCTTCTAGTTCTCTTTCATATCAATTGTAAAAGAAGGAGTGTTCTTGAGTTGTAAGGGTTACCTCCACCTAGCTTGGTGCAAAGGAGAGACCAATAGTGGATTTGTTGCGGAGTGATTCACCGAGGACGAATCAGGGACCGTGGATTAGCGGCGTAGATGTGAACCACATTACATTTCAGTGTTAGCATTGTTTGTATTCTTTATTGTTTATT
Source organism: Wurfbainia villosa (assembly GCA_025175895.1). Taxonomy (NCBI): domain Eukaryota; kingdom Viridiplantae; phylum Streptophyta; class Magnoliopsida; order Zingiberales; family Zingiberaceae; genus Wurfbainia; species Wurfbainia villosa. The sequence goes on from CM045986.1 coordinate 114,284,826, forward strand.
TGTTTGTCTTTATTAGTATTCCGCTTGCGCTAACAATTGTGTAGACGAGCAAATTCCACCATCCAACGATTGAGGCCTATTCACCCCCCTCTAGTCGGCCGATCGATCCCCTACATATATCCCTTTGTCTATTAATACAATACTTGACTAGGAATGTTTAAGAATAGTGTTCTTTACAACTTCTCATAATTAATTCTACCAATTGATATACTGTAGATTAGAACCCACTATTCAAGGGCATTATTATATTTATTTACTGGCACACACATGAAGTATATATAATAATCAATCTTTGCCTATTATTAATGAAATATGATACATATGCTCCCTAATCAATCATCTCATGATTGACACTAAGGGCTGACACTAACATCAATGTCCTTGAAATCAATCTTCACAGGCTTGCCCGTCGTCGCATGTTGCTCTAGAGGTATCGCTAATGTAGCGTGTCGATTATCGCGAAAAGGCCCTCCTTGTCCCGTCGGTACCCGGTCCACATAACCACGCAGGCCCATTCGCCATTGCCTTCTCCGCCTCCACCACCACCTCTGCTTCTTTTTCCACCTCTGCACATGCCACATCAGCATTTGCCATGTTAGCAGTCTGCATGTCAGCATTTACCACTGCCTTTGCCTTGTCAACGTCCTGTGGCACCATCTGGGCTTGCTGTGTCATCACTGCTTGGCAAGATGATGCTCCTACAGCGTCAAGGACCATAGCAACTTCTGGAAGGTAAGTGTATTCTTTGGATTGGTGAAGCTTCCTGTTCCCTATCTGCTTGTGCTTCTTCCTTGCCATTCTGGTGCAAGAATAGGATCAACCAACTCCACACACTGCCAACTTACCCAAAACGGATAGAAGTGGATGTGCATGCCCTGCCAAGCTACCTGCAGCAATGTCTTGGCACCTGCTACTCCCACCAAACCCTTTGTCCTCTAGTGAACTTTCCCCTACCTCCAACCAATGAGAAAATGCTCCAAGGTCACTGAAAAATCATCAGGAACCACCGGAAAAGAAAGACAATGTCGCAAAGCTGCTTACTGTGACCACAGACTGCACTAGACACCCCTTTCTGCACAAACCACAACCTTGACCACTTGCACCAGGCTCCACAAAAACTAAGCTCGCCTAGCACCTGTCCAGCCCATGCCACCACTTCCCAAGGCAACTGTGGCCACACCGCACAGTCCGGTGTGCACGCCTGCCCTTACATAGCTTGTGCTCAGTCTCGTCCACAAGAAAATCTAGTTTGAAACACACCATTGGCCAAAAAACTACACCTCAGTGCACGCAACAGCTAGGATGACCAGTGCAAGCTCCTAAGAAGTATTGGTGCAATCAGCCCAAGTCACGGTTGACCAGACTCGAGTTGAACTCGAGTAGTGTTTTGATGTTTGACAAAGGAGTTGACTATTATTTTACAATGGGTTGACTAGATGGTTGACTTGGGGTTGACCATAATGGAGAAGTACAAGTCTTGTGTACTTGGCATGGAAAGTCCAAGTCTTGTGTACTTGGCAATTGGAAAGTCCAACATGGGTTGGCATGGAAAGTCCAAGCATGGGTCTTGGCAAGGGAAAGTCCAAGATTGTGTCTTGGCAAATGGAAAGTCTAACATGGTTTGGCAAGGGAAGTCCAAGGGTTGATATTGGCAGCGTAAAGTCAAAGAGGGAGTCTTGGTAGCATAAGTCTAATGGTTTGGTGGCGTAAAGTCCAAGCATGTGTTTTGGCAGTGTAAGCCCAAATGTGTCTTGGCAGTATAGACCAGCTTATCATGATAATAACCGATGGAAGCACCTGAAGGCTACCGTGGATGAACAAGTCATGGATGACTTGGAGGGATTCAATAGGCATGAAGTTGATGGAGGTGGGTAGAAGGCTTAGGTCTAGGCTAAGGGTTGTCTAGCAAGTATGAGGGCATCATCCTTAGGGTTAAACCTCATGGTTGTGGTTATCAGTCGACAGGGGTTTTGGACTAGTCGATTGGTCAAGTGTTTTGACACTTGGCATCCGAGTTGACTTGTAGCAGGCAACTAGGATTATGATCAGTCGACTATCGTGAGTCGACTGGCGTTCGACTGTGGCAAAAGACCTTGGCGATCGTATCAGGCGATTGACTAATGGCGAGAAGTCGATCATCATGGAGGCGATCGTGATGGTCGAGGTAACGGACACAGAATATTTTTGAGTCAACTATTAGGGTTCGACAGTCGAGTGGAGGCATGACCAGTCGACTAATGGGTATGATCAGTCAACTAATGGTCTATTCATTAGAACTTATCCAGCATGGCTTAAGTCATTGTGAGACAACAGTTATAGGAGCAGTCGACTAATGGTCGTAATCAGTCGACTGATGGTCTATCCATTGAAACTTATCCAACGTGACTCAAGACATTGTGAGACAATGGCTAAAGGAGCAGTCGACTAATGGTCATGATCAGTTGACTGCTCGACGGAATCTAACCTGAATGCAGGTTATAAAAGTAGCTCATGGAGGAGTATTTGGTAGTGGTTCTTTGAGGCGATTTGGAGGAGATTTACTGTTGCAATCCAGACCTTCAAGGCTCTTCTCAAGCAACCAAAGATCAAGCAATCCAAAGCTCTTTGTAAAGTTTTCTTTACTTGCATTTTAGTGTATTTTCTTGTATTTTCTTAGTATTACTTTTGTAATCATTGTAAGAGGTTTTTTCGCCTCCGACTTGTTGTCGAGAAGGAGTATTTGATTAGTGGTGGTATTGGCATCGCTAGAGCTCATTTGAGCTCAACCCGTGGAGTAGGAACCCTAAGGTTCTGAACCATGTTATATTTTGTCTTGTGGGTTGTATTTGTATTTGTCTTGTATATTTGTTTGTATCATTTCTATATTCCGCTACATACTAACAATCATAGGCAAGTGCGCAATCGATTTTCATTTTCGTTAATGACACACTATTCACCCCCCTCTAGCGACGTACCGATTTCCAACAAGTGGTATCAGAGCGAGGTCGCTCTTCATTTGAACTAACTACTAAGGGAGTACACTAGAGGGAAGAAGATGGAGTTTGAAGAGAAATTGGGATGGGACATCAACACCCTAATCCTATATGTGCTCTATGGACGAGAAGGCTTAATCAATGGAGGGCAAAGATTGAAGACTTCATGATGATGAGGAACTTTGAAGAATGAGCCATCTTGATTGAAGGGTTCAATTATCCAAGAGGGCCAAAGGGAGGATTCCTCAAAATGAAGAAGTGGACCGAGGAACAAATCCAAGAATTCGAGAAAAATAAGAAGGTAATTAAATTCTTAGTTGATTTAATTCCTAACAACATTTTGTGTAGTTTAGGTGATTACATGGATGCCAAGGAGCTATGGAGTCAAGTGGAAAGATTCCATGAGAACCCACAACTAGTCCAAGAAGAAGAGGAAGAAGAGGAATGCTCATCAACTCAATCGGAGGAGACTGAAGAAACAAACTCATCCACACAAGAAAGTGAGGAGTGAAAAGTTGAGAAGGAGTCAACTTCCGGATCGGTGGAAGAGGAAGAAGTAGAGGAAGCCTCCACCTCTAGGATTGAGGGAGAGGAGATTAGATCATCTACACCAGAGCAACCTCAAGAGGAACCATCAACCTCCGGTCGAGAAGATGAAGAAGCTCAAGAGGCTTCCACCACTGACCTAGGTAACTCAAGCACATTAATAAATAATAAAAATCATATTATGTATTTTGAGTGTAGGGAAGTCAGACACTACAAGAGCAAGTGTTCGAAACGGGTCAAGAAGACGACACAAGTCGTGCCAAAGGCCAAGGAACCCGGTCCCCCACCAATTAAAAATAAGGAGCACATCATTTGCTTCAAATGTCAACAAAAAGGACATTATAGGAGTCAATGTCCTAGGGGAGGAAGAAGGGCCAAGAAGAAGCATCACAAGTAGGGGGAGCTTTAAAAGCAAACCCTAAGGTATATTTCAATAATGCACCTTCGAATTTTAGTTATAAAAAGCATGCTTTTAATTCACTTGCAATTTATCATAAAGAGCATGCTAAAAATAGACTTTATTGCTTAGGGGCTAAACATGTTGATTTTAGGTCTAAGGACAAGTCTAGAAATAATGGCTCTAGACCTATTTCAACTAAAGAGAAATTTGGGACTAATGTCCCTAGAAAAATCCTACCTAGAGAAACTATTAGAAAGGTAGAGGACCATTTAAGCATTAACCCTAAAAAGAGTAGGCATATGCCTAGAGGGAATGGTAATACCCAAAGACTAAATCAAATTCAAAAATTAGGCAATTAGAGCTAGAAAATCAAGTTTTAAGGTCAAAACTTGAGAAAATAGAGAAGCCCCTCGAAAAGATGCAAAATCAAATTAAAAGGTCAAATGGTCAAACTCTAGGATCTAGGAGTCAAAACCTAGGGTCTAGGAAGCAAGGTCCACCCAAGGGCAAGAAAGGTTTGGGTCACAAACCTATGCCCAAGAAGACCTATCATAGTGTTCCATTCGATTATTGAACACAACCTAGGTCTAGGAGATCCAAGGTCACTAGGGAAGTCATCCCTAAGGTTGACCATGGCAAGTGCCTAGTGGCTAAGGTTTCGAAGAAACCTAGGGAAGCCACTAAGAAGGTTACAAGAGGAGTCACCCCTAGAGTTAACCTAGGCAAGACCACAATGATCAAGGCTACTAAGCCTAGGAGGGTCATTAGGAGGGTATCTAAGGAGGTCATCCCCAAGGAATACCTAGTAAACCAAAGGAGCTCCAATAGATATTGAGTTCCTAGGAGCGTGATCGATTCACGCTAAACGGGTTAGGATGTGTCAACCTTAAATGGATAGGTAGTTAACCTAACCTTAGAAAAGGTGGCACTTTAGGTCATTTTCAAGGTTATGGGTACCGTGGAAATAAGTTTGATCATAATCCTAAAGGATTTTAGGATGTGTCAATATTATTTAAGAAGTTTGATAAATTGATCAAATTGGTGAAGGTGGAACCGAAGCTTCGCTTCCCACCTCGGTCGATTGTGCATGGCGATCCCATCTACATCCTCGGATTAAAAAAAAATTAATCCTTAACAAAGATGGATTACCCAAGCAATCGATCCATTATCGTGCTATTCGATTTGAGTGGTCTCTTGAATAAACTTGTTGTTCAAGCAACCTAACTCTTTTCCTCGATTAGCCGCAGAATAGATGATGTACGGATCGCCAGTTTTTGTGTTTATCTTCGGGGTCCAAGTAAATTAGCCACATGCATTATACAAAAGAACTAAATCAAAACAAACAAGATTATACCTCTTGATCTTCTATTGTATGACCTATCCTCCTCTTGAACGTTGTGTGGGCAACGATCCTCCAAGAGTTGAAACTTCCTAGATCTTGTTCTTCCCTTCCTTGTTCGCTCCGAACAAAAGGAAGATGACTGAACCCTTCTTCTCCTATCTAGTGTCGACCACCAAGCTCTAAGCTAGGTTGTTGTCGTCGGCCAAGGAGAGGAAAATGTAGATTGGGCGCCGACCAAAGAGAATGGAAGAAAAGGAACCTTTCTTCCTTACTTTGCCGCCGGCCAAAGAGTAGAGAGAGAGGGGAAGCCACTAGCCAATCCTAGAGAGAGAGAGGGAGGTGTCGCCCAATGTAGAAGCACACCCTAGGGTTGCCGCCCAAGCCTCTCTATAGCCAACTCCAAAAACCCTAACCCTAATTGATGTGTTGCCGCCCAAAAACTTTGGAAGCAAACCCTAACACCAATTCTTGAGTTTCACGCCCAAGCCTCTCCAACCTTATTTATAGATTTCGTCCAAGCCTCCTTTTAATCGTGTCTGTCAGATCTAGGTTTCATGAGGGTTTAAATAGGCTACAATATGGACCATGAGGAGGAGTTGGATCTTGGCCACCCAACGGATCCGAACCACAAACCCGATCCATTAATGATAATTCATTCCACTAGAGGATTATCATTGATCTACCTCACCAACCCCATAAATAAATTTGGGCTCCACATATTAATTGTACAAATATCTCTCCGTGTTTAAGATATCAAATATCCATCAATTAATTAATTTATTGACAATTAATTAATCAACATCTAACTCCATGAGTAGTACCACTCAACCTCATCATCATGCCGGACCAAGTCCACCTGCAGGTTTTACATGACGATCCTTATGAGCTCTTCAAGGGGACATCATCATCCTAATAAATAGGACACGGTTTCCTTATATAATCAACGGTACACCATGTAAATAATATCATTTCTCAACTTATCAAGCCTATCGATTTAATCTATAAATCTCGCCTATTGGTAAATCAAAGAAATAAATACTAAGTACATGTGCCCATTATTATATCGGGATTAAGAGCATATACACCATAATATCCTAGGTCCGATTCAATTATGTAGTCAGCAATAAATTGAATCACCTCTAAGTCAGTCCTGCTCAATATACACAAAGTGTACTAGTGTAATTCTATGGTCAAGACAAACCAATATCAAATTACACTACAACCATACCAATGATTTGTCCAAAACCATCTTGGTTGTGAGCTTCTACTTATACTCTACAAGGAACTAATAACATGATCTTCCGTGTGACACCACACACCATGTTATCTACAATGTAATGTATCAGATAATATGCATAACCATAAATATGCAAACAATGATCATGTGATTCTTATTTCAAAAATAAAGATGTTCATACAAAGAATAGACTTTTCAGTATACATCCCAACAATTGCCACAATTTAAGTCTAGAGGTCTTGGTGTACCATTTTGGGTTTTTGGCACACTTGGGAGATAAGTTGATAATATGGAAAAATGGAATTAATCCTAACAAATGGAAACTAATGTTAAAATTTAGGTATTCTTATGCCTTATATTTTATTTTCCATGCTTTGATTGCCATATAACATGTCATGACATTATTCTTCTTTTTAATCATATAAAATATCATGATCATGTTTAGTTTATGTTTTTATGTCATGAGTGCTTAGGTTCATTTTTATGTCATGACATCATGATTTTAGCACATGCTTATTTATGCTATCATTATATGTCATAATCATCATTCATGCATTTAAGATAATTAAAATTGATTTAAGGACTATGGCATGACTTGAAGTCCCATGTATAAGGGAATCAAGTAGTCTTTCCTTAGAAAAATACATGAGACCTTAGTATTGGTATAACCAAAACTCACATCTCACATTACATTGACATGTGTGTGTATTGATACACCTAGACACATGTGAGATGCTAGGAAATGAGTTAAGATCAAGGTGCATAGTTCTTGCATCTAGATGAACTCAAACTCATCTTATACCATGGTGGATCATGGGGAAAGCTAATGTGTAAGTCATGTGCATTGAGCCCATTTATCATGATTTAATATAGGTTTTCAAAAACATTTTTAAAATCATTTTAGAAAACCTTGGTGAAGTCTATCTTTTGATAGCAATCACCATTGATAGAGTAGGTACAAAGTAGAGCCAAAACACTGAACTTTTCAATGGTTTTGAACTTTGTGTCAAACTCACTCTTTAATGGGTAATTTAATTTTTAAATATTTTTCACCCATTGTATTTGTTATAAGTAATATACGTATGAATTTTCAAGATTTTTCAAAATATGCATTTTTACCTATGTATTTTTAAATTTTGATTTCTGAATCTGATTTCTACATTTGCAGAAATCGATGACTCCATGGATGGCATGACCGCATCAAGGGCAATCGATTCTTGTTGATCGACGAGTAAACAAGGTTTGTTTAGCCTGATTTCAGCTATGTTAGGCTACCCTAACTGCTCCTAACCCTAGGATATGCTTTGGAAAGCATTAGAAAGGGTGAAAATCCATTGGATATAGATTAGGAGAGTTGTTTGGGTGTGTATCAAATTTTAAGGTGTGTGAAAGTTCAAGGTTGAAATTTTAACCTTAATTTTGATTGTTTAGTGTTCCTATAGGCTTAAGGACTCTCCAAGGACATTGTTGGTGAAATGGTTAAGGGAAAGCAAGCCTTTAGGGGGAGGTTATTCATCATGGGATGATGGATGTGTTCTTCCTCATGAGAGAGAGAATTTTAGAAAAATGAGAATGTAAGGTACCCAATTGGGAAAATTGGGAGAGTTTGAGGATTGCCTCTCTTTAGTGACATGAGACTTATCACTAGGAAGAGTGAAGGCATCCTAGGTGTTTTTGGGCCAAGGGGGAGATTGTAAGATTTCATTGGGATATGAGACATTAACACCCTTGCGGAGAGTCATTTTGATGTATGTCAAAAAGGGGGAGAATTGATGGGAAAATCAATTAGAGAAATTGGGAGGATTAGATTGAGTTAGTGTTCTAACTCAAAGATGTTGGTTTTTATCAAATATCAAAAAGGGAGAGATTGTTAGTACAATCGACCCAGGTCACGGTTGACCGGACTTGAGTTGGACTCAAGTAGTATTTTGATGTTTGACATTGATGTTTGACAAAGGAGTTGACTGTTGTTTTACAATGGGTTGACTAGATGGTTGAATTGGGATTGACCATAATGGAGAAGCCCAAGTCTTGTGTACTTGGCATGGAAAGTCCAAGTCTTGTGTACTTGGCAATTGGAAAGTCCAACATGGGTTGGCATGGAAAGTCCAAGCATGAGTCTTGGCAAGGGAAAGTCCAAGCTTGAGTCTTGGCAGATGGAAAGTCCAACATGGGTTGGCAAGGGAAGTCCAAGGGTTGATATTGGCACCGTAAAGTCCAAGTGGGAGTCTTGGCAACATAATTCCAATGGTTTGGTGGCGTAAAGTCCAAGCGTGTGTCTTGGCAGCGTAAGCCCAAATGTGCCTTAGCGGTATAGACTAGCTTAGCATGACAATAGCGGATGGAAGAACATGAAGGCTAGCGTATGGATGACTTTGAGGGATTCAATAGGAGTGAGGCTGATGGAGGTGGCTAGAAGGCTTAGGTCTAGGCTAAGGATGGTCTAGCAAGTATGAGAGCATCATACTTAGGTTAAATCTTATGGTTGAGGTTATCAATCGACTAGGGCTTTAGACCAGTTGATTGTTCAAGTGTTTTGACACTTGACAGCCGAGTCAACTAGTAGCAATGATCGATTATGACCACGCTGTCATGAGTTGGATCGGCATTTGATCGCGCAAAGGCCGGGCGATCGATGAGCGAGGAATCGACTGTCATGGAAGGCAGTCGATTGATAGTCGAGGTAACAGACACAGAATGTTTCTGAGTTGACTATTAGGGTTTGACAGTCGAGTGGAGGCATGACCATTCGATTGATGGGTATGATCAGTCGACTGATGGTGTATCCGTTGGAACTTATCCAATGTGGCTCAAGTCGTTGTGAGACAACGACTACAGAAGTAATCGACTGATGGTCGCGATCAGTCGATTGCTCGATGGAATACAACCCGAATGTAGGTTATAAAAGAAGCTCGTGGAGGGAGATTTTGTAGTTGTTCTTTGAGGTGATTTGGAGGGGATTTGCTGCCACAATCCAGACCTTCAAAGCTCTTCTCAAGCAACAAAAGATCAATCAATTCAAAGCTCTTTGTAAAGTTTTCTTTACTTGCATTTTAGTGTATTTGCTTGTATTTGCTTAGTATTACTTTTGTAATCATTGTAAGAGGTTTCTTTGCCTCCGACTTGTTGTTGAGAAGGAGTATTTGATTAGTGGTGGTATTGGCATCGCTAGAGCTCATTCGAGCTCAACCCATGGAGTAGCAACCCTAAGGTTCTAAACCACGTTATATTTGGTCTTGTGGGTTGTATTTGTGTTTGTCTTGTATATTTGTTTGTATCATTTCTATATTCCACTGCGTACTAACAATCATAGACAAGCACGCAATCAATTTCCATCTTTGTCAATGGCACACTATTCACCCGCTCTAGCGACGTACTGATTTCCAACAAGAAGATCATTGGAGCTGCCCCAAGCCCTCTAAATCGCTCCCTAACCAACTTCCAACCACCCTCCCTCTAGGGCAATCCTAGAGAGAAGGGAGAGCTTCTCTCTCTAAGTTGGAGGGGAGGAAGCATGACTGAGAGCTCTTTCTACTAAGAGTTCTTTCACAGAAAATGGTAAATATATATAATGGGCAAGCGCCCAATGGGTAAGACGCCAAACATACACACCAACACATCATGCACCCCTACTATGGGTTGCATACATCACAAAGTTCCAACCACACCACACATCAACTATGAACCTTCGAGGTTTACACAACAACCTTACCCAACCACCCAACATAACAAACACACACCTCATATAAAGAGAAAATCACAAATAAGCTCACACCATATCCACATCAGCGCCCCCTCAACCATCCACGAAGCAATGAATGTGTATTTTCACCTTTTGCACCATCCTATCCACATCCGACATCAACCCCTCAAATTGGCATCGATTGCGAGGCTCTCATAGGAAATATATCATGGAAGAGATCCCCAAGTACTTGGCTCGCTCCTTCTGCCCCGATCCCTTGTAGCGCTGCCCCAGAAATGCAAAGAGGTCCATTACCCTACTGCCCTCATGAATCAATCTCTAACCAATGCCGCACCCTGCTCCATAGCTCCCCTGCAACCGGACACTCAAAGAATATATGCAAGTTTGACTCCGGGCAGCTCCAACATATCACACTCCTTATCCAACACATAATCCATACGGTCCACTGTCTGCAACCTCCTATGATCAAGCAACCAAAGCATGAACCGATGCTTTGGCATTATCTTCAGCCTCTAAATTACCGACGCCCAAGGTACCACCGACGCCTTTGGCTAGAAGAACTCATATGCATTTGTCGTCCCCTTCCATGCCACCGCAAACCAATCGAGCATCCTCATGTTTGCTGCTCCATTCCCACCGCCCCCCCCCCCCCTTGTATCTTACTCCTCACCTCCACAAGTCTCTTGATAAGAGGTGAATCCAATGCCTTAGCCTCCCAACTCCAAAAATCAGCCCCCTTTATATAATGTTGGTGCACCCATTTAACCCACAACAATTCCCTTTTGGATTTTATGCCCCAAAACATCTTTCTTAACAAAGACACATTCCATGCACAAAGATCACGAAGCCCATATCCCCCTTGGCTCCTTGAAAGACATATAGTACTCCATGCCGCTGGGGGGGGTGCTTAGAATTCCATACAAATGCTCAACATATACCATGAATCTTCCTAATCACACCACAAGGGACTGGAAGCATAGAAAGGCAATAGCACTCTATCCCCTAAAGAATCGAACCCACCAACTCCAATCTGCCTGCATATGATAAGGTATGCTTTGGCCAAGCATTGACCTTCCACGCAATAGCCTCCAACAATGGCCCATAGTTAGCAATATGCAACTTCTCTGCCACAAGAGGAATCCCTAGATAATTGAATGGGAACATTCCATTCTGAAAGCCAACTATACCAAGGAACGGGGACTTCATCACATCATCCAACCTGCCATATAAATGTGAGACTTCAATGGATTAGCCCTCAAACCCACCTCAGCCCCAAACCACTCCAAGCAGCCCGCAAGCACCGTAAGCGAGCTCTCATCTGCCCATGCAAACATCATCAGATTATCCGCATAATTAAGGTGTGTAATGCCAGCTTCCTTACACATAGGATGGTAGTGAAAAGATAGCAGCAGAGAGGCGTCCCTCAACCTTCTTGACAACACCTCCATGACCAACCCAACGAGTAACGGAGAGAGAGGATCCCCTTGCCTCAAGCCCCTCTGACCACTGAAGAACACATAAATGCCCCCATTCAAAGATATAGAATATGAAACCGTCATTACACACTGACTGACCCACCCACAATAACGTTGGGGAAAACAATAACCAATGAGAGAAGTCATGAGAAAATCCCAATCAATCATATCAAATGCCTTCCTTAGATCAACCTTGAGCATGCACCTAGGGGAAACCCTTTTGCGCGCATATTTCCGAAGAAATTCTTGAGTCAAACAAATGTTATCACCAATAGAATGCCCCTACACAAATGCCGCCTATGTCGGGTCAAGAAAATACCCCAATACATTCGCCAACTGCCCCTCCATTACCTTGGCAATAATCTTATAGAATACAATGCAACACGATATAGGGCGATAATCAAAAATGCCAGGAGCATGATCCGCCTTTGGCACCAAGGAAATCAACGAATGGTTCCACTGCTTAATCAACTTTCCCTCCCTAAAGAACTCCTGAATTGCAGCCACAAAATCTCCCCCACAATATCCCATACCACCGTGAAAAACTTTGCCCCATAACCATTCGGACCTGACACCTGCTCATTACCAATTTCCTGCAAAGCTGCCTTAATCTCCAAAACCCCCACCTCCTCCACCAAACTCACAGCTTGGGTAGCATTCAGAACTCGACTAGAAATGGAGCTGCCGTCCATGGGGATGCACTTCTCCTTACGCCTAAGAATGTCATGAAACGAGTCTATAACTTCACTTGCTACCTCCCCCAAACTCGTTGTTTGCTCTCCATCCCTTTTGATAAGCGTAATAATTGCATTCCGCTTGTTGTTCCTTTTCACCACATCACGGAAAAACTTAGTACACTTGTCCGAACACCGCAGATAGACATTCTTCGCCCGTTGTTGGTAAAACTGCTTCTCCACCTCTACAAGTAGAGTGGCTTGCTACCTCATTCGGTCATAACCCTCCAGGGAAGGACCTCCCCCTACCATAGCCCTTTGCACCTCCTCCAAATCAGCCTTGGCCCTCCTAGCTTTCTCCGAGATATGCCCAAACCACTCCTTGTTCAGCTCCCACAACTTGCACTTCAAATGCCCAAGCTTGACCTTAAGCACATATTGTGACTTTCCCATCACTGGAGGCGCCCATGACTCTGCCACCACCTGGTTGAAATCCTCATGCAACGCCCACATGTTCAGAAATTTGAAGGGACGATTAGGCGGCCGATCCTTCGCCAAAGTATGCACCACTCCATAAGAATGATTCGATAAACATCCAGGGGCCATGAATTCCACATATGCATCAAATTCTGCAATTAACCAATGTGAGTTTACCATTGCCCTATCAAGCTTAGAAGAGATCGTACCATTCATCCAAATCTCCAAGTTAGTCGGCAACCAATAGAGCGAAGGTCCACCAACCCGCACGATTGGACCACTTGTTGAAAATCCCTCATTTTGTAGTTTGTAACTAGCGCCCCACCCTACTTATCCTCCAATGATAAAATCGAATTAAAATCTCCCATAACCATCCAGGGCTCTGAAGTATCCCCCCCAAATCTCCATAAGCGACTCCCATAACGGCCGCCGTGCACCAACATAATGCAGCTCATAAACAAAGGTGACCAAGAAAGCCCTACCAGAGACCTGACACCGTGTATGGAAATGCATGAACTGTTCCGACCTCCGAATGACCTCTAAATCAGCCCTTTGTTGGTTCTATAATAGCAGCATGTGTCCATGGTTAGACATGCTAAAGTCATGAACATGCCCCATACCTACAAACCGCCTCTACATAATCTGATCAAGTGAATGCTCCACAAGATTTGTCTCCAATAGTGCCATAACCTGAATATCCTTATGCCCAAGGAGGTGTTGCACCCCCACCCCCTTACTTCAAGGACTTGTGAAAGCCCCGAATATTCCATGTCGCAAGCTTCATTGACCACCCCCCGGACTGCTCGCGTCTGTAGTTGATGACCACTTCGATCAACCCCCACCACACCATTCCCCACTCTACCTCCCGTACCACCACTTGAGCTTGCCACCGAGGTAGAATCTGAAGTTGATGCTGATGAAGAAGAAGTTGCATCCGTAGATAAAGACAATAATGAAATACGTAAAGAAAACTTTACAACAAATTCTTTGAACTCTTGCTTTGTTACTTGCTTTGGTTTGCTCTTGAAGGTCTGAAATGCAGTAGCAATTCCCCTTCAAAATCTCCCCAAAAGTTGTTGCAAAATTCTCTAATTCGAGCTCCTTTAATAACCTGCATCGAGCTAATTTCATACCCAGCAGTCGACTGCCAATAGTGATGTTGTCTCACAACGGCTTAATCCATGTCACCATTCGAGATATCTCGCCATTCGCGTGATCGATTGCTCAAACTCGTAGCCGATTGCTCAGTAGGCTACCGAGCATTCTGCCTCACGACCAAAATCTGCATTAGTCGACTGCCCTCCATGGCAGTCGACTGCTCAAGGCCAGTCGATTGCCATAACATTGCAATCGACTTCATAGGCCACTCGACCGCAGTCGATCGCCAGTCGACTCCCATCAGTCGACTAGTCATAATCCCAATCGATTGACTAGAGTTGACTCGACTGCCAAGTGTCAAACACTTGACCAGTCGACTTCTACATCTCAACCATGAGGTTTAGCCCAAGTATGATGCCCTCATACTTGCTAGACCACCATTAGCCTAAACCTAAGCCTTCTAGCCACCTCCATCAGCCTCACACCTATTGGATCTCTCCAAGTCATCCATGACTTGCTCATCCATATGCTAGCCTTCAGGTGCTTCCATCGACTATTGTCAAGATAAGCTAGTCTATACCGCCAAGGCACATTGGGCTTACACTGCCAAGACACACGCTTGGACTTTACGCCACCAACCATTGGACTTATGCTGCCAAGACTCCACTCTTGGACTTTATGCCACCAAATCAATCCTTGGACTTCCCAAATTCCAAGTGCCCATGACTTGGACTTTCATCGCCAAGACTACACACTTGGACTTACATGGCCAAGACTACACCCTTGGACTTTCCATGCCAACCCATGTTGGACTTTCCAGTTGCCAAGACTCAAGCTTGGACTTTCCCTTGCCAAGACCCATGCTTGGACTTTGCATACCAACTCCATGTTGGACTTTCCAATTGCCAAGACTCATGCTTGGACTTTTCATGCCAAGTGTCCCACTTGGACTTCTCCATCATATGCTCAACCCCATATCAACCATATAGTCAACCCATTGTCAAACAATGGTCAACTCATCGTCAAACATCAAAACACTACTTGAGTCAAACTCGAGTCTGGTCAATCATGATGTGGGTTGATTGCACCAACAATCTCTCCCTTTTTGATGTTTGACAAAAAAACAAATACCGTTGAGTTAGAACACTAACTCAAACCAATCCTCCCAAATTTCCAAATTAGGAATTCTCACATTCTTCCATCAATTTCCATAATTCTCCCACATCAATTCTCCACCTTTTTGACATACATCAAAAAGGTTCTCTCCAAGGATATCAATGTCTCATATCCCAATGAGATCTTACAATCTCCCCCTTGGTCCAAAAACATCTAGGAAGTCTTCACTCTTCCCAGTGATAAGTCTCATATCACTAAAGAGAAACAATCCTCACTTCTCCCTATCTCTAAATTCTCCCCCTTATGAGGAAGAACACATCCATCATCCCATGATGGATAACCTCCCCTAAAAGCTTGTTCCCCCTTGACCATTGCACCAACAATGTCCTTGGAAAGTCCCTAAGCCTATAGGAACACTAAACCATCAAAATTAAGGACAAAAGTTCAAACTTGAACTTTAACACACCTTAAATTTGATACAGTCCCTAAACAATTCTCCTAATCCATATCCAATGGATTTTCACCCTTCCAATGCTTTCCAAAGCATATCCTAGGGTTAGGAGGAGTTAGGGTAGCCTAACATGGCTGAAATCAGGCTAAACAAACCTTGTTCACCCAAAATCAGGCCTGACAACCAACTCTTTCAGTCAATAATCGACTTCCCTTGACATCAGTTGACTGATTTCTGCAAATGCAAAAAATAGAGTTCAGAATTGAAATTCAAAAAATGCATGAGTAATTATATGTAATTTGAAAAATAGTGAAGCTTCATACGTATAATACTTATAACAATCATGATGGGTGAAAAATATTTTGAAAATAAAATACCCATAAAATAGTGAGATTGATACAAAATTCAAAACCATTGATATCAATGTTTTTGACCTATTTTGTATCAACTTCTTCAATAGTGACTTCTATCAAAAGATAGACTGCACCAAGATTTTCTAAAATAATATTAAAATGACTTTAAAACCTTATATTGAACCATGGTCTATGGGCTTAATGCACATGACTTGTACATAAGCTTTCTTCACGATTCATCCATGATATAAGATGAGTTTGAGTTCATCTAGTTGCAAGAACTATGCACCTTGAATTTAACTCATTTCCTAGCATCTCACATGTGTCTAGGGTGTATGAAAACACACACATGTCAATGTGATGTGAGATGTGGGTTTTGTTCATCCTAATCTAAAGTTTCATGCATTTTCTAAGGCAACACTATTTGATTCCCTTATACATAGGACTTCAAATCATGCTATAGTCCTTAAATCAATTTTAATTAATGCATGAATGATGATTATGGAATAAATGATAGCATAAATAACCATGTGCCAATAAACATGATGTCATGGCATAAAATATAAACCTAAATATACATGACATAAAAACTTAAACCTAAGCATTATCATGACATATAAAATGATAAAAATGAAATATGATGTCATGACATGACATATGGAAAACAAGTCATGGCAAATAAAATGTGAAGGTATAGAAATACCTAAGTTTTAGTATTAATTTCTATTTGTTATAGTTGTACCAAATTAGCCATAATTGTTGGTGCAGTAGGCACCTAAGTCAAACCTGAGTTTTGATTATAGCAAACGATACAAAGTTAAGCTCATGTCATTATCTCACGAGCTGAATCGAGTGTGCAGAAAATTGCTATAGCTAGAGCTGAAGGCTAGCGACACCCGGAGGAAGCCGCGGTGGTCGGGTGACTTCGGAGGGAGCCGAAAGAATCAGATGGAAGGCCGAAAGCAAAAGCGACACAGTAAGTATCGAGGTAAGCTCATGTGTGTGTGAGCGTAAGTGAGGTTGTATCCTCTTTATGGGGATGATCTTAAGCGTAGATCCGACCAAAGACATCCTATAGATGGTCTAGGTCGAGATCGGATGGTTGATGACTGTCGAAATTATGTTTTTGTTGAGCTAACTTTGACTTGCAGCAAGAATCAGTCGACTGCCAGCTTGGAGGACTCGACTGCCGTCAATCAGTGGACTGCCGGAGGTTAGCACTGATCGATGTCGCCATCGGTCGATCGATGATGGCCATCGATCGATGGTCAAAGGATCAGCTTCGAGGAGTCAAGGCTTATCACCAAATTTCAAGGGGAGTGGTGCTCAAATATGATTGGCTAGGGTTCCTCTCGAAAAGGGGCTCAAAGGCTATAAAAGGAGGTCCTAACCTAGGGTTTCTTCATCAATTCTAAGTGCTCAAAAGCCTCCGCAACGCTGTGACTCTCCGACTACTCTACAACAACGAAGTGCTACCAACAACCCTAGCTTAAGTTCTTTTTTTTAGTTGTTGGTATAATCTTACTTTGTTATTGCTTTCAATATTGCAATTCTTTTTAATCAAGGTTTTCTATCGTTGCATTTTACTTAAATAAAAGAGAGGGTTTGTCTCTCTATCTTTTTTGCTTCGAAGGTTTTTATAATTGTCAAACTCCCACCTCCAACGAGGAGAAGTGTTTTAGTGAATTGCCCTCCGTACATGGTCTAGGACCGTTAGGGCCTTGGAGTAGTAGCCGAAGGCTACGAACCAAGTAAAAAAATATCTTGTCTCTTTTTGTTTCATTTATCTTTCCGCTGCACTTAATTGTTTTGATACGAACTCGAAAAGAAAAAAAAAGGTTTTTTGCTATTCACCCCCCCTCTAGCGAACTGCTTCGATCCAACAATAATACCACTTATCTCCCAAATATGCCAAAAACCCAAATGGCACACTATGTCCTCTAAACATTAAATGTGCCAATTTGATCAATTTTTCATAGTTCTCAAAATATATTGGCACATCCTAAAATCCTTTAGGATTAAATTCTAACCACATTTCCAAAGTATCCCATTATCTTGGAAATGACCTAAAGTGGTAACTTTGCTATGGTTGGGTTAACTACCCATCCAATCAAGGTTGACACATCGTAACCCAATTAGCGTGAATCGATCACGCTCCTAGAAACCCAATACCTATTGGAGCTCCTTGGGTTTTGATACCATAGTAACCTAATTTAGGAATTGAGATAAGAATGACATGCGTGAAACACTATCTGAACTGGCTAGACTCGACTCAAGCGAGTTAGCTGAGATGACAGAGTGGAAACATAGGGTAAGGTAGATAAGTTCTAAGATCGAAGAGGAACCCGATGCACAAGTCTGGGGGATGATTCGGGGAGTGAGTCGAGTCGTGACTTGGGAGAGATGGAAAGCACAAGGGAATGGGTCTTATAACCAGAGTGGGCCTAGATATCAATAAGTAGCATATGCCCCGGTTCAAATGAACTAGGAGGATCCCGCCGAGAGGGGGATCGAGTCAGTATTTGGCCCAACGAAGGAAGAGAGGGTGAAGAAGAGGGACAGAACATTTCATGATGCGTTAACTTATGAGAGTTTGTTATATGGTATAACAAACTAGGACCCCACACAATATTCGTAGGACCTCCATTCCTTATCTTCTTAACAGAATTATTCTCCAGGAGAAAGGGGCCCTCCACGTGGATGGTGATCGGACTAGTTCGTTACATCATAGGTGGCAGGGGAGGAGGAAGATAAAAGCCAAGGGAGAAGGAGAGAGAAGGGGAGATTCTGATCCTAATTCAAGGGGGAAGGAGGCAACTAGAGGGAGGAGGGGAATCGACATCACACCGAAAGAGGAAAAAAGGAGAAAAGTCATCTACCAGAAGAAAAAAAGGTCATCGACCAGAGGGGGAGAAGGGAAAGAAGGGGGAGCCTTTGAAGTGGATTCTATCTCCCTACTTTGTACATTATTGGAGTTGTAAGAGATTTTGCTCCGTCTCTGGAAATACTTCCAAAAAGTAGAAGTTTAATAGTGAAAGTGCTTTGACATCACAGCTCGCTCTATAGCTCACTTCGTGGAGTAGGAATTGGAATTCTGAACCACGTTAAATCCTGTGTCATTTGCTCTTTGTGCTTGCTTCTTCATCATTCACTCACCCTTTATTACTGTTGTGGTCGGAGAGAACCCTAAGCCTCCTCGACGTTATCGCTTTCCGCGCTAAGGGGAGGTAAAAAAATCCATGTATCTGCATCAATTGACACCGTTTGTGTGAAAACATTACTGTGCAAGACGTCGAGATGCAGCTAAAAAAAATTTAGCAGCCGGCAACCTCTTCTACGAAAAAGAATCCTATTACACTCTTCCCATCATAGCTGAAGGTAATGGTGGATACGACCGTTGCTGAAGCTCTGGCTAAAGAAAGGAGAAGGGTGGGATATCTTCATCCCCATTCTGACGAACCCTCTCCCAAAGAGCAACCACTTGAAAGGCCTCCCCAAGCCTGCCCAATGACGATACCGTACCCCGAAATATTACTAGGTGATGTGCCAGCAAGGAGGGTGTATCAAAATATCGTCCCGGTGACTCAAAATGGGCGGGAAGATCAGGGAGAAAGCTAGTCCACTGTGGCACCCAAGTTCATGAGCCCACCCATTCACTATAGTAATTATGTGGAACTACCACCCCACATTTTCAAAATCGTCAAATGGGGATGTATGTGGCACATCGAGACCCAGAGGAGCATCTATTGCACCGAGGAGCTACTTCTCTTCATTATTATACAGATGCCCTCAAATGCGAGCTCATTCACCGATGAGTTCTGCCAGAGGTGGTTTGGAGCTCTACCTCCCAGTTCTATTACTTGCTTTGTCGATCTGAGGGGAGTTTTCCATCAAGAATTTTCTAGTTGCAAGACTTACAAGCATGACGGCTCTATCCTGCTGCATATAAGGTAGGAACCCTCAAAATCTCTGAGGGGTTATCTTCATCATTTTACTGCCACTGCCAGGAACATTCCTTCAATGGGCTCAGATATTCTGAGGGGGGCTATCCCTCATGGGTTGAAGGAAGTGTTGGTGAAATCGGCCTAAGTCACGATTGACCGGACTCGAGTTTGACTCGAGTAGTATTTTGATGTTAGACAAAATGTATGACATGTGATTGTCATGGAAAGACCAAGTGTGTAGACTTGGCCACGTAAGTCCAAGTGTGTAGCCTTGGCGATGAAAATCCAAGCATGGGGCTTGGTGTTGGGAAAATCCAAGCATAGGGCTTAGTGTTGGTAAAGTCCAAGTGTGTAGCCTTAGCATGGAAAATCCAAGCATAGGGATTGGTGTTGGTAAAATCCAAGCATGAGGCTTTGTGTGGGAAGTCCAACATGGAGTTGGAATGTAAGTCCAAGTGTGTATCCTTGGCAATGGGAAGTCTTGAGGACTTGGCAAGGTCACTAGTCTCGTAGGCTCGGGGTCCTTGAGTCGGTGAAGGATGGCATTGCGAAGCCGTGCGCTTGGTGCATTCAAGGGATCATCGGACGGGGAGCGAATGGAGTGAGGCCCAAGGGAAGAAGACTTCGAGGGCAAGAGACGTGAAGGATGACATTGCGAAGTCGTGCGCTTGGTGCATCCGAGGGACGTAGGCCGAGGGAAGAGAGCTTCTATGGGGAACTCCATGAGAGGATAAGGTGGACTTGCCAAGTGGCTAAGACGAAGTGTCAGATGCTCAAACATGATGTTTGAGGTTTTACCCAACGGTCGGATGCTCAAACAAGTGTTTGTTTGAGGTTTTACCCGACAGTAGCCGATTGGTATAGGTGTCGGTTCGACTGATCCAAGTCAACTGATGATCGACTAGTGTTTGAATGCATTTTGTGGCTTGGCAGCCGCCTGATGGAATTGTCGCGGGCACAAAACGCTTCGTAGCCGATTGGGAAATGGGCTATAGGCGTTGGCAGTCGACTGATGAGTGATCCGTTGGAACTTGTCTAGCATGGATCGAGTCATTGTGAGACAACAGCTACATGAGAAGTCGACTGATGGTCTCGATCAGTCGACTGATTGGCACGAAATCAGCTCGATACAGGTTATAAATGGAGCTCGAGATGGAGGATTTCGCCAAGGTTTTTGTGGAGATTTTGCAGGGTAATTGCTGCTGCATTCCAGTCCTTCAAGAGCAATCCAAAGCAAGCAACAAGCAAGAGTTCAAAGCCATTTGTTGTAAAGTGTTCTTTATGTATTTCATTTGTAGTCTTTGTATTTGCTTGTACATTTTGTATTACTTTGTAATTGCTTGTACGAGATTTCTCCACCTCAGTCTTGTAATCGAGAAGGAGGTTTGTTAGTGTTCTGTGCATAACTCGAGCTCGTTGAGCTCACCCCGTCGAGTAGGAACCCTAAGGTTTCGAACCATATATATCGTATTGTATTTGTGCTTGTGTCTCTTGTATTCGTATTTCATTTCTATTATTTCCGCTGCGTATTAACGAATATTGTAGACAAGCACGCGACGAACGAATGATTTCCATCATCTACGTAAATTGGGCTATTCACCCCCCTCTAGCCAGCCACCGATCCTCTGTTGAAGTGGTATCATAGCGAGGAGGTTGTCATCGGACTCACCGCCACAACAATCAATCGAAATGGCAGCATCAACATCCAACCACCAAAATTTGAAGGGGATTTTCAATGTGGAAAAGAAAAATGAAGGTATATCTCGAAACCAATTTTGATATAATGTTAATTTTAGAAAATGGTTTCGAAATGCCTAGGGATAAAGAAAATAAGCCGATAGAGAAGTCAAGATGGACCAAGGATCAAATCAAGGACTTCAAGATCAATATCAAGGTAATCAAGATGCTTAGTGATTTGATTCCTAACAATATTTGGTCTAGACTAAGAAATTATAGGGACGCAAAGGAATTGTGGAATAAGGTGATAAAATTCCATGAAAATTCTAAACCGGCACAAGTAGAGTAGGAGGTCGAGGAAGAACGTCCATCAACATCCAAGGATGTAGAGGAATTGGAGGAAAACACCACCTCTAGCTTTGAGGGGGAGGAGAGGTCTTCCATCCTGGAGCAACAACAAGTAGAAGCATCTACATCCGGGAAAACTGAAGAACAAGAAGAAAATTCCCTAGGTAACTCAAGCATTGTAATTAAGAATAAAAATCACATTATATGCTTTGAGTGTAGGGTAGTCAGGTATTACAAGAGCAAATGGCCAAAATTGGCTAAGGAGAAAGCACCGGCACCAAAAGTCAAAGGATGCCGAAGTCCTCGCTAAGAAGAGTAAAGAGCACATTGGGTGCTTCAAATGCAACCAAAGGGGACACTGCCGAAGCCAATGCCCTAGGGGGAAGAAGAAGGGGCAAGAAGGAGCTACACAAGTAGGGAGAACTTCCAAAGCAACCCCTAAGGTATACTTTAATGTACCTTCTAGTTCTTGGATTAAAAAGCATGCTAGGAATCATTTAAATTCAATTGTTATTGCCCATTAACATAAGCATGCTAGTAGGAATAGATATGTTTGCTTAGGGGGTAAATCCTATGAACTTACATATGATGCACGTGAATGCGACCTCAAATCTCGCGACGGAGACTCTCGAGAACTAGAAGCGCACGCTCTCGCTCAATGCCCGTAAGTGCACGGATGTCATCAAGTAATAAATAGGTTTATCAATCCCACAGGGATTGAGATTCGAGTACCGATATATTTGGTGGGCATTATTGTTCAGAAGTCAAATCTAATGGTTATGATTGTGAGGGTTGTTGGTGGTCCTAACTCAATACGGTGTCACACAGAAGAAGAAAAGGCTTGCCGCGTCTTTGGAAGGGATTATTGGATTTCAGTTTCGCTTGTGTGTCGCAAAACATGCTATCTATTGGTCATTGTCTAAATGTCTAAATATGGCCTTGTGGAAGGGACATCATACATGAAGGGTTAATCCGTGAGGGGAAACTTCGCTTCCCACTTTAACTCGGTCACTTGTTCATGGCGATCCCATCGATGTCCCCAAATTAAAAAAATTTAATCCTAGACAAAAGGGATTGCCCAAACAACCAAGTCATCGTCGTGCTATTCGTTTAGAGAGGTCACTTGAACAAACTTGTTGTTCAAGCGACCAACCTCTATTCTACGAGTAGCCGTGGAATAGACGATGTCCGGATCGCCGACTTTTGTGTTTATATTCGGGATCCAAGTATTATTTAGCCACAAATAGAATATATCATGCTCATAATTGAAAAACAAAAACAAACATGTTACAAAAGAGAATAGAGAATCGATATACCTCTTGATCTTCTAATGTATGACCTTCCTTCTTTCGGACGTCGTGTGGGCGACGATCTACCAAAAGTTGAAGCTCCTAGATTGCCAATCTTCCTTCCTTGATCGTTCCGAGCAAGAGGAAGAATAGAAACAAAGCTCCTTTTCTTCTTTCAACCAACCACCAACATCCAATGTTGGAGCTTTCCGCCAGCCAAGAAGGAAGAGGAGATTAGGGTGGAAACCGGCCAAGACACTAAGGGAAAACCCTAAATCTTGTTTCCACCAGCCAAGGAGAAGGAGAAGAGGGAGTTTGGACACCGGCCAAGGGCTGGAAGGGCTTCAATGGGCACCGACAAGCTTGAGGAAGAAGAATATAAGGAATTTGTTTCCTTATTAGGTGCCGCAAATGCTCCAAACCCTAACCCTTGCTTCTTGCTTCCAACCTCCAAAAACCCTAGCTTCTCTAATTATTCTCCACGCCAACTCTAAGCCTCCTTTTATAGAGTTTAGAGACAAGCCTTGTTTTAATCTCCACCATTGGTTCTAGGGATATAATCTCAACCGTCAGATCTAGAGATTTAATCTCAACCGTCGGATCTTAGAGATTAAATCTCTACCTTTGGATCTAGAGTTTTGTTTGTATCCATTGGATCTAAGATTCATGAGGTGTTAATAGGCTACAATAGGGACCATGAGGACGAGTTGGATCTTGGCCACACATGGATCAAGCCCATATAAAGTCCGATCCATTAATGATAATCCAATCCACTAAAGGATTATCATTGATCTACCTCACCAACCCCCATAAGATAATATGGGCTCCATATATTATTTGTATATTTTCTCTCCGTGTTTAAGATCTCAAATGTCCGTCGATTAATTAATTTACTGACCATTAATTAATCAACATCTAACTCCATGAGTAGAACCACTCAACCTTTTCATCATGCGGGACCAAGTCCACCTGTAGGGTTTACATGATGAACCTTATGAGCTCCTCAAGGGGGCATCATCATCCTAATATATAGGACACGGTTTCCTCTTATAATCAACGACACACCATATAAATAATATCATTTCCCAACTTACCGAGCCTATCGATTTAATCTATAAATCTCATCCATTGGTAAATCAAAGAGATGAATACTAAGTATATGTGCCCGTTATTATATCGGGATTAAGAGAATGTACAAAATAATATCTGAGGTCCGATTTGATTATGTACTCAACAATAAATTGAATCACCTCTAAGTCGGTCCTGCTCAATACACACAAAGTGCACTAGTGTGATTCTATGGTCAAGACAAACCAATACCAAATCACACTACAACCATTCTGATGGTTTGTCCAAAGCCATCTCGGTTGTGAGCCTTTACTTATACTTTACAAGGAGCTGATAACATGATCTCCCGTGTGACACCACACACCATGTTATCTACAATGTAATGTATTAGATAATATGCATAGCCATAAAAATATGCAAACAATGATCATGTGATTCTTATTTCAAAATAAAGATGTTCATACAAAAGATAGACTTTTCAGTATACATCCCAACAATCTCCCACTTATACTAAAAGACTATGCTGTCCTCAAACTGTCATACATCTGATCCCCATTCCCTCCACATGTCTATCAAAAGCTCTCGTCGGAAGGGCCTTAGTGAAAGGATCTGCCAGGTTATCCTCCGATGCAATCTTGGCCACAACAACTTCTCCTCTCTTTACGATTTCTCGTATCAGGTGGCACTTGCGCTCTATATGCTTACTTGCCTTATGGGCTCGTGGTTCCTTCAAGTTTGCAACTGTACCACTATTATCACAATAAATTGTGATAGTTCTGGGCAAACTAGGAATCACATCCAAGTCCATCATGAAGTTCCTGAGCCACACAGCTTCTTTGGCCGCCTCAGAGGCTACCACATACTCAGCTTCCATGGTAGAGTCCGCCACGCATTTATGCTTGACACTCCTCCATACAATGGCTCCACCTTCCAAAGTAAACACAAAACCTGAGGTAGACTTACTGTTATCCCTATCAGATTGGAAGTCAAAATCTGTGTAACCCACAGGAGTAATTGATCTGCTTGGTAAACTAGCATATAATCCCTAGTCCTTCTCAGGTACTTCAATATATACTTTACCGTAGTCCAATGTCCTTGTCCTGGATTACTCTGATATCTGCTGACCATGCCCACGGCATAGTAGATATCTGGTCTTGTACATAGCATCACATACATGAGGCTTCCTACTGCTGAAGCATAAGGAACCTCCTTCATCTCCTCTATCTCCTCAGATGTTCTAGGACACATCTCCTTAGATAAAGGAACTCCATGCCTGAAAGGTAGAAAACCCTTCTTGGAGTTCTGCATACTAAAACGATCCATAATCGTGTCTATGTATGAAGCTTGGGATAAGCACAACATCCTTTTCCTGCGATCCCTTATAACCTTGATCCCAAGGATGTGTCCCACCTCTCCCAAGTCCTTCATATCAAATTGTTTAGACAACCATACCCTTACATCCGATAACACCTTGATATTGTTGCCAATCAACGAAATATCATCTACGTATAGTACAAGAAATACCACTACGTTTCCGTCACATCTCTTGTATACACAAGAGTCATCAGGACTTTGAATAAATCCATAAGACTGGATTACCTCAACAAAGCGAATGTTCCAAGACCTCGAAGCTTGCTTCAATCCATAAATGGACCGATTAAACTTACACACAAGATGCTCTTTGCCTTTAGCAATGAATCCCTCTGGTTGCTTCATATAGATGTTTTCCTCAAGACTTCCATTAAGGAAAGCTGTCTTGACATCCATCTGTCACACCTCATAATCCATATGAGCTGCTATGCATAAGAGAATCTGGATAGACTTAAGCATGGCTACCGGCGAAAATGTCTCCTCATAATCGATACCCTCTTTCTGAGTATACCCCTTCGCAACAAGCCTCGCTTTGAAGGTCTCAACCTTCCCATTTATTCCTCTCTTTCTCTTGTAGATCCACTTGCATCCAATGGTTTTTACACCATCGGGTGGTTCTACTAGCTCCCAAAATTGATTTGAATCCATAGATTCAATCTCAGCATTCATTATACTTTGCCAAGATACTGTAACTTTATCTTGGATTGCCTCGTCATATGTCCAAGGATCAGGTTTATGTTCGCCAGGGACCAAATCAGAAGACTCTCCCAAGAACATGAATCTATCAGGTTGTCTCACAACCCTCCCACTACGACGAGGCATTACCTGTGTATCTTCTGTGACACGCGGGGCAGTGACATGTAGTATATCTTATTGTACCGGTGGTACTAAAGAAGTGACTTCCCTTTTAATTCCTCCAGAACAATTTTACTCTTGGGCTTGTGGCTCATGACATAGTCTTCCTCTAGAAATCTGGCGTTCGTGCTAACGATCACCCTCTGATCTCTAGGACTATAAAATAGACCACCCTTCGTTCCTCTAGGATAGCCAACGAGCATGCGTACTTCTGTACGAGGTTCCAACTTACTAGTATCTGCCTTCAGCACATGTGTTGGACTCCCCCATATCCGAATATGTCTTAGACTAGGCTTTCGCCCAGTCCACAATTTTGTGGGAGTAGAAGGCACTGATTTAGATGGAACTAAGTTCAGAATGTACACCGTCGTATCTAGAGCATATCCCCAGAACGAATCTGGCAACTCAGAATAACTCATCATCGATCTAACCATCTCCATAAGAGTCCTATTCCTTTGCTCTGCTACACCATTCTGTTGGGGTGTGCCAGGTGCAGTCAATTGGGATTGAATCCCAGCCTCTGATAGGTAATTCCTAAACTCTCCCAAGAGGTACTCACCACCACGATCAGATCGTAGTGTCTTGATACTTTTACCTTGACGTTTCTCCACATCAGCCTTGAATTCTTTGAACTTGTCAAAGCATTCAGACTTGTGACGCATCAGGTAAATGTATCCATATCTCGAGTAATCGTCTATAAAAGAGACGAAATACTCGAAACCACCTCTAGCCTGGATAGACATAGGACCACACAAATCAGAATGAACCAATTCTAACACATCTTTGGCTCTATACCCCTTGGCCTTAAAAGGCCTCTTGGTCATTTTACCCTCCAAGCAAGATTCGCAGGTTGGAAAATCCTCCACCACTAATGAACCCAAAGGTCCATCAGCTATCAACCTTTGCATTCTGCTTAGGTTAATATGACCAAGCCTAAGATGCCAAAGATATGTTTGGTTCATCTTTGAAGGTTCTTTTCTCTTATTGGAATTAGAAGATGAGTTATTAATTTCAATTTGCATCGTGAGAGCTTTTTGTTCAAGTGTGTATAAATTTCCTATCAATGCACCCGAACAGATAATGTCCCTATTCCTTCTTATAACAACTCTATCATTAAAAGAAATAGAATATCCATCCATAAACAATTTAGAAACCGAAATTAAATTCTTTCTAAATAAGGGTACATAAAGGCAATTCTTAAGAACCAACACTTTATCCTTCTCAAAAGATAAATGAATGTCTCCCACTGCAACTGCCGCCACCTTCGTGGCATCGCCCAAGTACACGGTAATCTCCCCTTCAGCCAGTCGTCTGGTTTTCTGGAACCCCTATAAAGTATTGCAGACATGATCAGTGGCTCCCGTATCTACACACCAGGTGCCGGTAGATAACACCGCTAAACATGTTTCAACAACTAGACCAAAAGATATACCTTTGTTCTGCTTGCAGTTGGGGCAGTCCTTCTTCCAGTGTCTAGTCTGCTTACAAGTAAAGCACTTGCCTTTCGGCTTCTTCACTCCTCCCTGAGTACCTCCCACTGCCTTCGGCCCAGTTTGTTTCTTCTTCTTCTTGCCTTTCGGCTTAGAAGTAGAAACTTTTTGGGTCACCATGGCATGTGCCTGAGCACTCTGACAAAATAGCCCCTCTGCCGCTTGGAGTTCTGTTAGAAATTCTGGCAATGAATACAACCTCTTGTTCATATTGTAGTTCAGACAAAACTGCTCAAAACTCCTAGGTAGAGACTAGAGTATGATATCGACCTGGGTTTCCCCATCGATCTCAGCTCCAAGGACCTCCAGCTCATTCAAATGAGCCATCATCTTGAGAACATGATCCCTCATGGGTGTTCCCTCGATCATGGTTGTCGTCATCAAGTTTCTCATGGCCTCTTTCCTCATAGCCCGATTCTGGTGTCCGAAAAGCTCTTTGAGATTGAGCATCATGTCATAAGCAGTGGGCTTGGCTTGATGCTTATGTTGCAGTACATTTGACATAGATGCCAAAATGTAACACCGCGCTATCTCATCGGCCTTAATCCACTTCTTATAACTCTCTTTCTCCTTTTCCCCAGAATCATCTGCAGGCTTAAGAGGGCACTCTTCGAGGAGTACATATTTGTATTCCTCAGCAGTCAAGACAATGTCTAGATTCCTCTTCCAATCAACATAGTTGGGTCCAGTAAGTTTGTTCTCTTTCAGTATCATAGCAAGTGTGTTGAAAGTCATTTTGAAAGAAAATCTAAGAATCACATAAATCAAAACATTAGATTTCAAAAAATTATTGATTCCTCAAACAATAAAATTTTAAAATCAACCAACACCTCAAAACACCGAGAATATCATATGCCACGATAGTGTGGACGTATACGAATTCTACATTTGTAAGAGGAGGTTTTACCCATTAATTTTACTATCTTGTCAACCTAACTTTTTGACAAGTAAAATTAATAGTTGGTTCCTCTTTGGCCCTACAAATAAAAGCAGTGACTCCAATGGGGAGGATACTTATATTTGTATCTAAGTGTTCACCATTATTCGGTACCAAGGTTATTATCTCGGGTTATGTGCCTTCCGATGGGAAAGTGCACACGCTCCTTAATAATTCCCTATAACCATATTTGACCTTGTGATCCGCAAATAAACTCATCCGATGGGGAGGAAGGCACTCAGAGCCGACGCGCAAGTTTGTTTGCATCACTTGTCAAATCGTAATGGAGGCCGTGGGAATTTATAAAAATTTCCCTCTCCCACTTAGTAATTTGAAATTGAGGAATTTTCTAGCCTACGACATGCATATCAAACAATAAGCAATAAATATGAAAAATAAATTATTTTCTAACTATTATCGCTTTTGTCTTCAATATGTCTCCCGTCGCATCGCCTTCTCGTCCGCTCCTCCTACGCCATGTACGAGCCTTCTGGAGATACGAGCCGAGACTAAAATCTATTATAATTTACATCCATCTATCCTATACTCCACGAGGGAGTGTACATGAAATCTAGATCGAAAGTAAACTAAAATAAAAAGAGTGGCTAAACAATGTCGTATCTAATTTACAAAAAATTAAATACTTGCCTCGTCAACCCCGAGGATTCAACAAAATATACTATTACACACATACAATCACATACACACATATGCCCATAATAGTCGGACCTTATGCCTGCAACCAAAGAGTTAAACTACGCATATCCTACTATTATCCGACACATATAATATATGAAAAATGCATAAGAGTAATCAAATCCTTAAACACACAAAATCGGAAACCTTGGCTTTGATACCAATTGAAGGGTTGATCCGTGAGGGTAAACTTCGCTTCCCACTTCAACTCGGTCGCTTGTCCATGGCGATCCCATCGATGTCCCCAAATTAAAAAAATTAATCCTAGACAAAAGGGATTGCCCAAACAACCAAGTCATCGTCGTGCTATTTGTTTAGAGAGGTTACTTGAACAAACTTGTTGTTCAAGTGACCAATCTCTATTCTACGAGTAGCCGCGGAATAGACGATGTCCGGATCGTCGGCTTTTGTGTTTATGTTCGGGATCCAAGTATTATTTATCCACAAATAGAATATATCATGCTCATAAATGAAAAACAAAAACAAACATGTTAAAAAAGAGAATAGAGAATCGATATACCTCTTGATCTTCTAATGTATGACCTTCCTCCTTTCGAACGTCGTGTGGGCGACGATCTACCAAAAGATGAAGCTCCTAGATCGCCAATCTTCCTTCCTTGTTTGTTCCGAGCAAGAGGAAGAATAGAAACAAAGCTCCTTTTCTTCTTTCAACCAACCACCAACATCCAATGTTGGAGCTTGCCGTCGGCCAAGAAGGAAGAGGAGATTAGGGTGGAAACCGGCCAAGACACCAAGGGAAAACCCTAAATCTTGTTTCCACCAGCCAAGGAGAAGGAGAAGAGGGAGTTTGGATGCCGTCCAAGGGCTGGAAGGGCTTCAATGGGCACTGGCAAGCTTGAGGAAGAAGAAAATAAGGAAGTTGTTTCCTTATTTGGTGTCGCCAATGCTCCAAACCCTAACCCTTGCTTCTTTCCGCCAACCTCCAAAAACCCTAGCTTCTCTAATTATTCTCCACACCAACTCTAAGCCTCCTTTTATAGAGTTTAGGAAAAATCCTTGTTTTAATCTCCACCATTGGTTCTAGGGATTTAATCTCAACCGTCGGATCTAGAGATTTAATCTCAACCGTCAGATCTTAGAGATTTAATCTCTAACTTTGGATCTAGAGTTTTGTTTCTATCCGTTGGATCTAAGCTTCATGAGGTGTTAATAGGCTACAATAGGGACCATGAGGAGGAGTTGGATCTTGCCCACCCATGGATCAAGCCCACATAAAGTCCGATCCATTAATGATAATCCAATCCACTAAAGGATTATCATTGATCTACCTCACCAACCCCCATAAGATAATATGGGCTCCATATATTATTTGTACATTTTCTCCCCGTGTTTAAGATCTCGAATGTCCGTCAATTAATTAATTTACTGACCATTAATTAATCAACATCTAACTCCATGAATAGTACCACTCAACCTTTTCATCATGCCGGACCAAGTCCACCTGCAGGGTTTACATGATGAACCTTATGAGCTCCTGAAGGGTACATCATCATCCTAATATATAGGACACGTTTTCCTCCTATAATCAATGGCACACCATATAAATAATATCATTTCCCAACTTACCGAGCCTATCGATTTAATCTATAAATCTCGCCCATTGATAAATCAAAGAGATGAATACTAAGTATATGTGCCCGTTATTATATCGGGATTAAGAGCATGTACAAAATAATATCTGAGTTCCGATTCGATTATGTAGTCAGCAATAAATTGAATCGCCTCTAAGTCGGTCCTGCTCAATACACACAAAGTGCACTAGTGTGATTCTATGATCAAGACAAACCAATACCAAATCACACTACAACCATTCCGATGGTTTGTCCAAAGTCATCTCGGTTGTGAGCCTTTACTTATACTTTACAAGGAGTTGATAACATGATCTCTTGTGTGACACCACACACCATGTTATCTACAATGTAATGTATTAGACAATATGCATAGCCATAAAAATATGCAAACAATGATCATGTGATTCTTATTTCAAAATAAAGATGTTCATACAAAAGATAGACTTTCCAGTATACATCCCAATAATACTCTCTCTTGATGAGCCTTCGCATCTATCGGGAGCTACCTCTGCCTTACAAGGATGGGATAGACGGTACGAGGATGTCGAATCAATCCCTAAAACAAATCGTTTCCAATTCTATCGCACCTTCTATCCATAGTTACAAGAGATGAGGCCAACCCCTAGGTTCCTCTTTAATTCCCCTAAATCTTAGATACGAGGGCTTTCACCCCTTGTATTGGCTAAGCACAGTAGATAGAAAACCAAAAACACATAGATATCGGTCTAAACTAATACCAATTGCAAATATAAATTCAAGTATAGAATTTAATTTAGAATAACATGTTCTATGCACATGAACTACTCCTTAATCCTAGAATCGAAGAAACTACTCCATAAATATGAGAGGAGAAACACAAAGCACGTTCATATTTGATAAATAATAGATAACAAGCAGCAACAGAAATTTACAATGCAATGTGGGCTTCTCTCCGACGTTGAAGTGCAAAACATGGATCTACGGCGGCCTTCTTCCTCCCCATTGCGAGTTGCCGAAGCTTTTTAGGGCTTTGGAGTGTCATCCCAGTCATCGTGCCTCCCCCCTAGGGTTTGGGCAGAGCTTTCCTTATATAGACATCACGTCAGATTGCTGAGAAATCTGGAAAAAACCCTGGTCATGTCAAATCACTTGGCCGCCACACGGTTATGTGAAAACACGTAGCCTGGCCATGTGTCAGGATATGGCAGCCATTTTCAACCCCTGAACATGGTCGTGTGTAGGCACACGCCCTGGTCGTGTTCCCTTCTGCGTCCAACTGCCAAATGTCTTTTTTTTGCTTCGAAAGTGTGTCGTTTTCCCCACGAAACACTATCCTGCACACAAAAGTATATATAGCAAATCTTCAAACCAAAAAATAGGAAATGCATGGAAAATAAAGTAAAATATGCATGAAACAAACACAAAATGAAATGAGGTGTGAGCAAAAACTATTCCTAAAATCCTATATGTTTTGCTCACTTCAATTCCCCCAGACTTAGATCTTTGCTTGTCCTCAAGCAAATCTCAGTGCCATGAAATTTAAAAATGTATTGTTCCATACTTAGCATGTTAACTAAATTTATCAAGTGGTATTTGCAATCAAAGTAAAATAGATATGTTCTAGAAATTCACTAAGATAGCTCCTCGTGCTCGTGCCAAGCGAATCTTCTTAGGGGATACTCATTCCATGATAAGTTAAGTCATCATCCTATAGCTTTCCTAAGGTCCCCGGCTCTTAGGTACTTACCTGCCCAAAGTGAGGGTCGTTCCCTAGATTTAGAACAAAGTCTCAACGACGTGCTTGGTATTGAGAGAAATTGGTAGGTGTTTCCCCAGTAACCTAACTTGGTCTCAAAGGGGCACCTAACCATTTCCACCCATGATAACTATTTTTTATCCCTCATAATCTTTTTTCCTCTTTCTTTTCTTTTTCATTTCCTTTTCTCTCTCTTTTTTTTCTTCTCTCTCTTTTATTATTTCGGCTCACTGGGATTTTGATTTTTTTGACTGGGCTTACACAATCCGAGTATCTCCAGTAACTAAAATGCTAACCTTAGGGTCACCTGTGGATTCCAAAGTACTAGACTACTGAGATGAATCATAACTAGGTATGTACTAGACTCTCCCTTTCAGAAAGTTCATCATGTGTATGTGTAAAATAGAAGCTAACCAGTGTAAGTCTAGAACATTCATTCGGAGCCAATAAAATAAAATACCACGAGGTAAATGAAGTTACACTACTCATGGAAACAACTCATGAAGAAAACTTTTAAAAATATGACTGAGGCAGCTTATAGGTAGCAAAAACTAAGTGCTGAAAGAAACTAAACAACTAAAGCATGAATAAATGAATGGTAACTAAAATGCAAAGATTAGGAAAGAAACTACTGTTATAAACAAAAGAAAACTTGGGGTCCCCCCTAGACTTAAGTGAAGCATACCTCTAGTATGGTGGACGAGGTGGAAAGTCTGGTAGCCTCGGCATCTCGGGATCCTGGGAGAACCTGCTGTTAAGCCACTAATGCCACATGTACATGTGGTCGATCTGAGAGTTGATGGATGCAGCAGCTACTCAGTGCTCCTCCTCCCTAGCCCATTGTTCATGTTAGGCTCACATATGCTGTCGCATCTCCTGGCGGTAGGCAGCCTCTGCCTGGCGACGGGTAGCCTCCTCATGGAAGTAGACGCAAGCCACGCTGTAGAACTCCTAGGCCCACTAGAAGTGCTCCTGGAGTCCCTGAAACTCTGCCTGCATGTAGGCATTCTGCTCCTCCCATCGTTGCCTCTGTGTCTGCTACTCGGCATATATGTCGTCGAGGCATGATTGGAACTCCAAAAAATCGTAGGCAGATGTACCTGCATCCTGCTCAAAATTAGAAAAAGGTGGTGGTGAAGGTGCAGGCTAATGTCGACGTGGAATAGGTGGGCTCCTATGTATGTATGGACTGGAGGGAGAGTGATGCAAAGGGGGAGAGATGGGTGCCGCTGTGGATGGTCCCTCATATGGCGGGGACTCCACTATCAGGTCTAAGCGCTAGTTGGTGCGTGTGGTGATGGTGGTATGATTGGGGTCGGGGAGCCTGAGGGTCATCAGGTTTTTCCTTAAAAAGCATAAGGAGTGTCCTTCTCTCACAATCTTCTTCATGGCCATACACACTCCTAGGTCGATCCTAGAGCTCCCCTCTATGTTGTTTAGCGCGGTGTAATCGTACCCCATCCTATGGCAAATGTGGGTAAGTAGGCCCCCCACATCAATCTCTCCTCTCGCTACTTTACCAATTTTCACTAAGTGTCTAATGAAATGGGACCCTACATCGATGCTACTTCTTTCTTGTAGCATGTCCCATAGGCAAAGTAGCTCGCTAGCTCTCACTACACCGTCACTCTCCCCATGACCAAAAATAGTACTTGCCATGATTCGTTAGAGGTATCGAAAAATGGGGTTTTGGAGGCGTGATGCTTTGTCCCTAGAAGGGTCGTAAGCGTGCTCTCCTGTCAATTCGACCCAAAAGATTCGAGAGTTAAACCCAATAGGGGTTTTCTCTCTCCCCCACTCAGCAAGCCAAAGCATGAGTTCCATTGGTGAAGTGTTCATTCATGCTCAATGATAAATATCCTAAAGGTAATCCTACCCTCTTCGCTCTCTCTACCCGTTAAAATTTTAGCTTCTAAAGAACTTAAAAACTCTAAAACTACCCATGGGTAGGTTGGGTGTCTTATCCCCATTATCTCTCCCCATCCTATTTTTGCAAATAGGGCTTGAATGTCACCCAACAACCCTAAGGATTCTAGTAAATCTTCATCAATATACCTAGTTGCAGTGATTTTATGAGTAGAAAGCATGTTATATCTATCCCTATGCTAATTGTTGTGAAAAAGAAGGGTTGGAAGAAGGTTACCCTCCTCCAGAGCTTGAGGGGCGTCGGTTCTCCTTGCTCGTGGCTCCGAAACACCGGATCGAGATGCCATTTGCTTGGTCCTCCTCATCCTTACTTCTTTTGGGCTTCCTTGAAGGTTGGAAAGGCTTCTAGGTGGTGGGGACAAAGGATCCACATGGCTAGGGCAACAAAAATCGAAACACACAGCACATTTGGGGCGAAAATGCATGGCGTGCCCTAATTAACCTCGCACACCACGACCGTGTGAAAACACATGGTCAGGTCGTGTACGCCTCGGGTTAGTCGGGCACGACCATGGAAAAACACACGGTCAGGCCGTGTGCCCTCTATTTCCATCTTTTTGTGCACAACGGTACGAATTTTCTCACACACTTTATCGTGTAAGCTAAAAATTGATTTTATTTTTACCAAGCAAGTTCTTTCTGTTCATAATGCTAAACAAAATGGAAATCAAAGTACAAATTAACCAAATGAATGCAATACAATCAAAAGAAAACCTAAAAAACTAAACTTGGGTTGTCTCCCAAGAAGCGCTTTGTTTAAGGTCGTTTAGCTCGACCACACTCCATTATCAACTTGGCTTTGGAGGTTCTATGAACCTCCATTCATCCGTCTCAGTGTCTACATCCGGTGGGTTTGGCTTTATCCTGCTGAAAGTAAAGCTATCTAGGTAGAGAGCTCTACACTCTGATAGGATAAAGAGGATGATCTCCCCATCTACCTCTAAGGAGATCTGGTGTGACTTTACATCTATGCACGCCCCCGCAGTTGCCAGAAAGGGCCTTCCCAAGATGATGGAATTCTGGGGATCTGGCCCTGTGTAGAGTATAATAAAATCTGTATGTATCACAAAGTTCTCAACGACCACAGGCACATGTGTTAGCATGCCGACGGGTTCCTTGACTAAGTCGTCCCCCATACAAATACCAAGGTTCGTTGGTTAGAGCCCATTCAATCCCATCTTCAAATAGTATGCGTAGGGCATCACACTTACTGATGACCCCAAGTCGCACAACGCTTCATCGAAGCTTTCCCCATAAATCGAGTAGGGGATAACAAATTCACCAAGGTCCTCAACCTGGGGTGGGATTTTATCTTCAATTTCATCTTGGTCTGGTAGGGTGGAAATCATGGTTACACACCCCTTGGCAAATCTTTTTCACTGTGCTACTCTCTCGCTGCACACTCCTTCCTCCTTAGATTGACTCGGCTCTGGTAACGATGAAGAATTATCCATAGGTTGCGACACGGTTTCGGCTATTGGGCCACTTGTGTCTCCAACATCCTTGTGTGTCTTGCAAGACCGTCAACAATGGCCTTCAAGTCTCTAAGTGACTCCTCTGTTTTTTGATGTTGGCGACGGAACTCTTCATTGGCCTTTGTTTGGACAGCAATGAAGTCTTCCATCATCAATGCTAACCTAGACTTCTGTTGTTGATGCTGCCCATACCCTTCTGATGGTTGGAAGTTTCCCGAGTTATTCCGATAGAAAAAATTCGGGTGGTTCCTCCATCCGGGATTGTAGGTACTGGAGAATGGGTTGTTGGGCCTTTGATTGTAATCCACAACCGCATCACAATGCTTAATCTGCTCTACTGAGCCACCCTGCCCTCCATAGTAGTCCTCTCGATACGCTGCGCTCCTTCTCCAAAGTCAATGGTTGCACATACAAATGCAGGATTTAAAGAGTCGAATCGTCTACTAAGCGCGTCCATTCTCGCTACTAGGTGGTCTACGGAGTTACAACATATCATCCCGCTGCAGGAGCTGGGTGACCACGTTTAGAAGCCCATTGATGGTGGTTATGGGCCACCTCTTCTATTAGCTCCTCTGCTTCCTCTATAGTCTTATTCATAAGTGCTCCTCCTGCGGCAGAATTGAGGGACATCTTTGTGACGTATGTGATCCCATTGTAGAAAATGTGGATCACTAGCCACCTTTTTCAGTCCATGGTGGGGGCATTTGTAAAGTAGTCCCTTGTAATGATCCCAAGCTTCAAAAAGGGACTCCCCTTCCTTCTGACGGAAACTTGTGATTGATGGCACATGTGAGCAGTTTTGCTTGGCGGGAAGTATTTGTTTAACAACTACTGCTCACATTGCTCCCATGTAGTAATGCTTCCCGAAGGTAGGGAGTGAAGTCATGCCTTAGCCTTATCCCGCAATGAGAACGGGAATAGGCTCAGGCAGATCGCATCTACAGGGACTCCATTTATCTTCATCGTCGAGCAGATTTCAAAAAATGTCTCCAAGTGCTGGTTCAGGTCTTCAGTTGCAGCTCCCTCAAATTGACTCTGCTAGACCATATGTATGAGTGTTGGCTTCAGTTCAAAGTTGTTTGCTGAAATAGATGGTCCAACTATACTCGGCCTAAATCCTCTAGCACTAGGAGCTACGTAATCCCACAGAGGTCGGCTACCTATATTCACTTCGGATGCAGCTTGGTCCTCCATCCTCTTCTGTTCGGCTCTCCGGTGATGATAGGTTCATTAGATTTCTAAATCGATCGAAATCAGGCCTTCCGATCCTAAGCGTCTAAGCATACGAAGAACCGAGCCACAAAATTAGGAGTATTACCTAATACTCAAAAACAAGAAATAGACTAATCTAGCTAACTAATCAAAGAGCCAATAATAAATAGAGAATCACTGCTAAAATAAAATAAAAACTAAATCTAGAAATGGAAAATATAAAAATTAAAATAAAATAAAAAATTAAAATAAGCAAGTAAATAAATCTAACCTAAGTCCGATCCAATTATCCACTTCTTGATTCGACATCGAATCAATCAGTCCTTGACAATGGCGCCAAAAACTTGATGCACGCGAATGCAACCTCAAATCTCACGATGGAGACCGTCGAGGACTTGAAGCGCACGCTCGCACTCAATACCCGTAAGTGCACGGATGTCGTCAAGTAATAAATAGATTTATCGATACCACAAGGACTGAGATTCGAGTATCGATATATTCGGTGAACGTTATTGTTCGGAAGTCAAATCTAATGGTTATGATTTTGAGGGTTGTTGGTGGTCATAACTCAATACGGTGTCACACGAAAGAAGAAAAGGCTTGTCGCGAGTCTTTGGAAGGGATTCTAGGATTTTGATTTCGCTTATGTGTCGCAAAATATGCTATCAATTGGTTGTTGTCTAAACGTCAAACTATGGCCTTGTATAAGGGACATCATACACTCTCCCGATGAGCCTTCGCATCTATCGGGAGCTATATCTGCCTTACAAGGATGGGATAGGCAGTACGAGGATGCCGAATCAATCCCTGCGATGAATCATTTCTAATTCTATCGCATCCTTCTATCCACAATTACTGGAGATGAGGTCAACCCCTAGGTTCCTATTTAATTCCCCTAAATCTTAGATACGAGGGTTGTCACCCCTCATATCGGCTAAGCACAGTAGATAGAAAACCAAAAACACATAGATATTGGTCTAAACTAATACCAATTGCAAATATAAACTCAAGTACAGAATTTAATTTGGAATAACATATTCTATGCACACGAACTACTCCCTAATCCTAGAATCGAAGAAACTACTCCATAAATATGAGAGGAGAAACACAAAGCACGTTCTTGTTCGAATAAATAATAGATAACATGCAGGATCAGAAATTTAAAATGCAATGTAGGCTTCTCTCCGGCATTGAAGTGCAGAACTTGGAACTTCGGCGGCCTTCTTCCTCCCCGTTGTGAGTTCCCGAAGCTTTTTAGGGCTTTGGAGTGTCATCCCAGCCGTCGTGCCTCCCCCCTAGGGTTTGGGTGTAGCTTTCCTTATATAGACATCACACCAGATCACTGTGAAATCTAGAAAAAACCCTGGTCATGTCAAATCGTTTGGCCGCCACACGACCGTGTGAAAACACATGGCATGACCATGTGTCAGGCTATGGCAGCCATTTTCGCCCCCTGAACATGGTCATGTGTAGACACATGCCCTGACCGTGTTTCCTTCTGTGTCCAGCTACCAAATGTCTTCTTTTTGCTCTGAAAGTGCATCATTTTTCCCATGAAATGCTATCTTGCATACAAAAGTATACAGAGCAGATCTCCGAACCAGAAAACAAGAAATGCATGGAAAATAAAGTAAAATATGCATGAATCAAACATAAAATGAAACGAGATATGAGCGAAAACTACTCCTAAAATCCTATATGTTTTGCTCACATCAACATCTAAGAACAAACCTAGGAACAACAACTCTAGACCTATTTTACCTAGGGAGAGTATTAGGAGGATAGAAGAGAATTTAGGCATTAACCCTAAAAAGGGTAGGCACATGCCTAAGAAGAAGAGTCCTTCCCAAAAGATTAATGAAAAATCAAAATTGGGAAAATTAGAATTAGAAAAACAAGCCTTGAGGTCAAGGCTTGAAAATTTAGAGAAGACCCTA
The DNA here is from genome assembly GCA_025175895.1 of Wurfbainia villosa. Classification (NCBI taxonomy): domain Eukaryota; kingdom Viridiplantae; phylum Streptophyta; class Magnoliopsida; order Zingiberales; family Zingiberaceae; genus Wurfbainia; species Wurfbainia villosa. The sequence goes on from CM045986.1 coordinate 114,324,222, forward strand.
GCAAGAATTACAAACTCAATTAAGGGGTCTAATGGTCAAAATTTAGGACCTAGAAGACAAGAATCGGTTAAGGGCAAGAAAGGTTTGGGTCACAAACCTAAGTCCTATCACAATGCTCCATTTGATTATAGAACTAAATCTAGGTCTAGAAAAACCAAGGTTAATAGGGAAGTTATCCCTAAGATTAACCATGGTGTGTGTCTAGTGGCTAAAAATTCAAGAAAATCTAAGGTAGCCACTAAGAAGGTTACTAGGGAGGCAATCCCTAAAGTTAACCTTGAAAATACCCAAATGACTAAGGCTTCAAAGCTAAAAAGGGTCATTAGGAAGGTATCTAGAGAAGTTATCCCTAGTGAATACCTTGTTAACCCAAGGAGCTCCAATAGATATTGGGTTCCTAGGAGCGTGATCGATTCACGCTAGATGGGTTAGGGTGTGTCAACCCTAAGTGGATGGGTAGTTAACCTAACCATAGTAGAGTTGACACTTTGGGATGTGCCAATGTGCTTTGAGAAGTTGAAAATTGATTAAATTGGTACAATTAGGTCTTAGAAATCATAGTGTGCCATTTTGGATTTTTGGCACACTAAGGGGATAGTTGGTATTAAGGAAAAATGGATTTAATCATAGAAATGACAATTTGGGCTTAACACTTAGCTATTTTATACTTTAGTATTTTATACTTGTCATGCTTTATTTACCTTGCCATGTCATGACATCATATCTATTTTTATCATATAAAATGTTATGATAATACTTAAGGTTATCTAAATGTCATGTTATGTTTGAGTTTATATCACATGTCATGATATCATGATTATTGGCACATCCTTTTATTCTTGTTATCATTTATGTCATAATCATTATTCATGCATTAAATAAAATTGAGTTAAAGACTATGACATGATTTGAAGTCCCATGCATAAGGGAATCAAATAGAGTTGCCAAGCATATGCATGAGACCCTAATTAATCAAAGCCAACATCTCACTAAAATACTTGACTTATATGTGTTTTATACACTTAGATACAAGTGAGATGTTTAGAAAAATGAATTTAAAGGTTTTAGAATCATTTCAAAAATCATTTTGAAAAACCTTGGTGAAGTTTATCTTTTGATAGCAATCACCATTGAATGAGGTGATACAAAGTAGGGTCAAACATTGAAAATTTCAAGAGTTTTGAACTTTGTATCAATCTCACAAGTTTATGTGTATTTTATTTTTCTAATATTTTTCACCCATAGTGTTTGTAATAAGTAATGTGTTAGTGTCAGCTCTTAGTGTCAATCATGAGATGATTGATTAGGGATCATATGTATCATATTTCATTAATAATAGACAAAGATTGATTATTATATTTACTTTATGTGTGTGCCAGTAAATAAATATAATAATGCCCTTGAATAGTAGGTTCTAATCTATAGTATATCAATTGGTAGAATTGATTATGAGAAGCTGTAGAGAACACTATTCTTAAACATTCCTAGTTAAGTATTGTATTAATAGACAAAGGGATATATTGATACATTGAGACTAGCATGTAGGTCAATGGATGACTTGATCTCACAAGTCATGGATATGTGATATCACATTGACACATAGGTGTATATATTGGAGAATATATGTACTGAATTGACCCGCCATGAGAAAGTGTCATGGATCGTTATATGAGTGTCATATACTTTCTCATGTGACTATTGGTATGAATAATCCTTAGACCTGAAGTCACTATGGTTTCCTACATAAGGAGTTATGTACTTTGGTATCGTCTAACGTCATACTATAATAGGGTGCACTATAACGGCGATCACTGGGTATGTAATGAATTATGCGGAGGGATGTAAGTGATGTAGATGAGATCTATCTCTCTCATATGACGGGAGTGATATCTTTGGCCTCTTGATAGAGTATGACCATGAAATGCATGGCCATACTCAAATGAGTCAATATGAGATATTGAGCTCATTTGTTTGAGTGAGTCTACTTGGGAATCAATAAACATAAAGATCGATAAGGGGATGACACGGTCTATGCCTCATTGATCGATCTAAGATATCAAGGATAGAAGGACATCGTCATATATGATAATGGTCACGGAAAGGTTGTCGGATCTCGACTTTCTTATAGCTTGGGTAGCAATGATGTATTGCAAGATGCCGCTTATTGCTTTTGTATCTAAAATAGTTTTAGATACATTGCCAACTCTATAAGAGCATATTGGGTCACACACAAATGACATTCTATTTTGGAGATGGTTTCATTTAGCTTGAATAAAAGTACAATGAAGCATATGGCCAAGACTTGAGTTAGACTCAAATTGGTTAAACTTGAGTTAGACTCAAGTTAAACCATGGAAGATAAATCATCATGCAAGGGTCATCTATCATCATGCATGATTAATGTGATTAATCATGCATGTGAATACCAAGGGTCTTGGTATTCATGATGAGGAGATGAGGGGTTCATGCATTGATAAAGGAAAATACCAAGAGTCATGGTATTTAATAGGAGATAGAGGAATTGATGGCAAGGGTTGCTAGTGGCTTAAAAGGCTTTCAGCGTGAAAACCATGGTGGGGTTGGTTTTTAAGAGTGGACGTGTAAGCCAAAGAGAATAGTTCTCTCCTTCTTCTCCTTCTTCTTCCAAGTGTTCTTGGTGCTTTGCTAGGGTTGCTAGCACAACGTGACTCCAAAATATTTGAGTGTCAGTGTGGATACCATGGAGATACGGTTATACTTATCGTATTGAGATCCAGCAACGCTTGGATTTGCGGGATTGCAAAGAGCTCGCATCGAAGGTATACTTCTCCATCTAGATAAGATCTATACAAAGTAGGTTAATCGAAACAATTTATATGTTTTTGCATGGATCTTTGGTGGGATCCAATTTATATATTGTTTCCGCTGTGGTTGTGCGAAGTATTCGCCCGCAATGTTATGAACGTCAAGATCCGGAATTTCCCAACATAATGTACGTATGAATTTTCAAGTTTTTTCAAATTATGTATTTTTAATTATGAATTTTGGAATTTCGTTTCTAAAATCTGATTTCTGCACTATGCAGGAATCAATCGACTGATGTCAATGTCAGTCGACTGACAATGCTGATTTCGGGTAAACAATGTTTGTCAGGCCCATGTTAAGCTATTTTTTGGTTCCCTAATTACTCCTAACCCTAGGACATACTTTGGAGAGCATTATAAAGGGTGAAAATCCATTGGACATGGATTAGGATAAGTGTTTAGGGTGTGTATCAAATTTTAAGGGAGGTAAAAGTTCAATGTTGAATATTTTCCCTTAATTTTGATTATTTAGTGTTCCTATTGGATTAGGGACTCTCCAAGGACATTGTTGGTGCAATGGTCAAAGGGGAGCAAGCCTTTAGGGGGAGGTATCCATCATGGGAAGATGGATGTGTATTTTTTCCTCATGGGAGGAAATTGGGGGATTGCTTCTCTTAAGTGATATGGGACTTATAACTAGGAATATTGAAGGCATCCTAGATATTTTTGTACCAAGGAAAAGATTGTAAGATCTCATTGGGATATGAGACATTGACACCCTTGAGGAAGACCCTTTTGATGTATGTCAAAAAGGGGAAGAAGTTACCAATTGGGGTTAGTTGGAATTCTCATTGGGATGTGAGAATTGCCAATTGGGGATAATTGGTAGACTTGAGTTTGAGGTTTTGTCAAACATAAAAAAGAGGGAGATTGTTGGTGCAATAGGCCCAGGTCACAATTGACTGGACTCAAGTTTGACTCGAGCAGTATTTTGATATTAGACAAAACGTATGACATGCGGTTGTCATGGGAAGACTAAGTGTGTAGCCTTAGCCACGTAAGTCCAAGTGTGTAGCCTTGGCTATGAAAATCCAAGCATGGGGCTTGGTGTTGGGAAAATCCAAGCATAGAGCTTGGTGTTGGTAAAGTCCAAGTGTGTAGCCTCGGCATGGAAAATCCGAGCATAGGGCTTGGTGTTGGTAAAATCCAAGCATGAGGCTTGGTGTGGGAAGTCCAACATGGAGTTGGCATGTAAGTCCAAGTGTGTAGCCTTGGCAATGGGAAGTTTTGAGGACTTGGCAAGGTCATTAGTCTCGTAGGCTCGGGGTCCTTGAGTCAGTGAAGGATGGCATTGCGAAGTCGTGCGCTTGCTGCATTCGAGGGACCGCCGAACGGGGAGCGAATGGAGTGAGGCCAAAGGGAAGCAGACTTCGAGGGAAAGAGATGCGAAGGATGGCATTGCGAAGTCATGCGATTGGTGCATCCGAGGGACATAGGCCGAGGGAAGAGAGCTTCAATGGGGAACTCCATTAGAGGATGAGGTGGACTTAGCCAAGTGGCTAAGATGAAGTGTCGGATGCTCAAACATGATGTTTGAGGTTTTACCCAACGGTTGGATGCTCAAACAAGTGTTTGTTTGAGGTTTTATCCGACAGTAGTTGACTGGTATAGGTGTCGATTCGACTGATCCAAGTCGGTTGAAGATCGACGGGTGTTCGACTGCATTTTGTTTGACAATGATCGCTAAGTATTGGCAATCGATCGATGTCGACAGAGCTTGATCGCCAAGAGATGACAGCTTGATCGATGGAATTTTCGTAAGTACGTAATGCTCGGTATTCGATCGGGCCGGCCACGGCTATAATGATCGATGAATGATCCGTTGGAACTTGTCTAGCGTAGATCGAGTCGTTTTGAGACAATGGCTACAGGAGCAGTCGACTGATGGTCTCGATCAGTCGACTGATTGGCGCAAAATCAACTCAATGAAGGTTATAAATGGAGCTCAAGATGGAGGATTTTTTTAAGGTTTTTGGGGAGATTTTGGAGGGGAATTGTTGCTGCATTCTAGTCCTTCAAGAGCAATCCAAAGCAAGCAACAAGCAAGAGTTCAAAGTCATTTGTTGTAAAGTGTTCTTTATGTATTTCATTTGTAGTCTTTGTATTTGCTTGTACATTTTGTATTACTTTGTAATTACTTGTATGAGGTTTCTCCACCTTCAACTTGTAGTTGAGAAGGAGCTTTATTAGTGTCGTACGCATAACTCGAGCTCGTTGATCTCACCCTATGGAGTAGGAACCCTAAGGTTCCAAACCACGTATATCGTATTGTATTTGTGTTTGTGTCTCTTGTATTCGTATTTCATTACTATTATTTCCTCTGCGTATTAACGAATATTGTAGACAAGCGCACGATGAATGAATGATTTCCATCGTCTACGCAAATTGGCCTATTCACCCCCTCTATGTAACGCTCGTAAAATTTCTAGCAATTTTACAAAATTGCTTTGGCTTAATGATAATGGGATTTATGTGGGCTCTTTCAAAAATAAAAGAAAATAAGCCAAAAAGGATGCAAGGCCTAAGAATTGAACCCCAAACCTCTAGAGATAGCCAAGCCCTATAGATGCATCCACTAACCAGAAGCCCAACAAGAATGTATTATTAGAAGAACATGGGAAATTATAGTTAGAGGGAAGGGAGACTAAGGGACTCTTCAAGTGAATAAATAAGGGGGAATGAGGGGGCATGAGTTATCAAACTTGTTTTCTCCTCCTCTTCTTCTTCCTCACCGAACCCTAGAGCTCCCCCTCTCCATTCTTTGGCCGAACCTCATCCAACCAAGAAGCAAGGCTAGGTTTCTTCCCTTAGGTCATTTTCCAACCAAAAAGAAAAGCGAAGGATGTAAGTATCCCCTCACCTGCATACGAGTAGCTTTTCGGTTGATGTTTTGTGTAAAAGTCTTCATGATACATTCGGCAAAGCTTAGTTTTGATGTTCCAAGGAAGTTCTATATCATGTTTTGTAAGAATAAGATGATGTTAGGATGTAAAATGAATTAGGTTAAAAGTTAACCCTAAAAACCTCTATGAACTATTCGGCCAACATGTGTTTTTGGTGTTTCATTGAAGTTTTATACCATGTTTTGTATGCATAGGATGATGTTAGTATGTTAGAGGGATTAGGTTAAAAGTCTAACCCTAAAAGCCTACATGGACCATTTGGCCACCCCTTTGTTTTGATGTTTCAATGAAGTTTTATACCATGTTTTGTATGCATATGATGATGTTAGTATGTTAGAGGGATTAGGTTAAAAGTCTAACCCTAAAAGCCTACAAGGACCATTCGGCCACCCCTTTATTTTGATGTTTCAAGGAAGTTTTATATCATGTTTTGTATGCATATGATGATGTTAGTATGTTAGAGGGATTAGGTTAAAAGTCTAACCCTAAAAGCCTACATGGACCATTCGGCCACCCCTTTGTTTTGATGTTTCAATGAAGTTTTATACCATGTTTTGTATGCATATGATGATGTTAGTATGTTAGAGGGATTAGGTTAAAAGTCTAACCCTAAAAGCCTACATGGACCATTCGGCCACCCCTTTGTTTTGATGTTTCAAGGAAGTTTTATACCATGTTTTGTATGCATATGATGATGTTAGTATGTTAGAGGGATTAGGTTAAAAGTCTAACCCTAAAAGCCTACATGGACCATTCGGCCACCCCTTTGTTTTGATGTTTCAAGGAAGTTTTATACCATGTTTTGTATGCATATGATGATGTTAGGATGTTAGATGGATTAGATTAAAAGTTTAACCCTAAAAGCCCCATGAACCATTCGGCCAACCCTTGGTATTGATGATTCAATGAAGTTCTATACCATGTTTTGTATGCATATGATGATGTTAGGATGTTAGATGGATTAGATTAAAAGTTAAACACTAAAAGCCCCATGAACCATTCGGCCAAACATTATCCTTTAACATGCTCTAGGTTAGGTTAACATGTGTTTTATGCTTAGGTGAATCCATGTTAACTTGTGATATTAAATAATGCTAGATGAAGATAACATGCCCTAGGTTAGTGTTTACTCCCGCTTGATGTTTATACCTTATGCCATACCCTATATGTGTGTGATAATGAGATATGTTATGAAATGAATATGTTATGATTATGAAATGGAAAATGATATGTTCATGAAATGAAGTGAAATATGACATGCTATGAAATGAAGTATGATATGTTTATGAAACGAAATATAATATGTTCATGAAGTGAAATATTATATGATATGAAATGAAGTATGCTATGTTTGCAAAATGAAATAAAATATGTTATAGTAAAAAGCATATAAGTATTTTACCTTCTGCATGGCTTGTACCAGAACCCTAACAAGGTCCAAAGGGATGGGCTCCTAAGATGCCCTAGGCCGACGGACTAAGATCGGGCCTAGGATGGGCTTCTATGTATGATTGCCCCTAGGTAACGACGGACTAAGATCGGGCCTAGTACGGGATGTGCTCCAAGATGCCCTAGGTCGATGGACTAAGATTGGGCCTAGGATGGGCTTCTACGCTATGATGATTGCCCTAGGTCGATGGACTAAGATCGGACCTAGTAACCTAGTAGGTTCGAGACTTGCTACCTCGGGTCTATTTAGGGATGCGCGCTATGATGATGATGATGTGGTACAATGTCGAGCCCAAATATGTTGAGATTTATGTTTACGTACCTATAATATATGTTTCCAAAGAGCATCCTGCATATGTTTGTTGGTGCAGTAGGCACCTAAGTCGAACCTAAGTTTTGATTATAGCAAACGATACAAAGTTAAGCTCATGTCGTTATCTCACGAGCTGAATCGAGTGTGCAGAAGATTGCTAAAGCTAGAGCTGAAGGCTAGCAACACCCGGAGGAAGCCGGGTGGTCGGGCGACACTCGAGTGACTTCGGAGGGAGCCGAAGGAATCGAGTGGAAGGCCGGAAGCAAAAGTGACATGGTAAGTATCGAGATAAGCTCGTGTGTGTGAGCGTAAGTGAGGTCGTATCCTCCTTACGGGGATGGTCTTAAGCGTAAATCCGACCAAAGACATCCCATCGATGGTCTAGGTCGAGATCGGACGGTCGAAGGTGTTAGTAATATATGAGAGATGTCCTAAGGCAATCGCCTTATGTATGAACCATTTATATGATAAATGAAGATTCACTATTTGAGTATACATGTTTCATGTATTTGATTGGATCTTAAACTCATTTCTTTGGATGTCCACGATCGATTCAGATGAGAGATTTGTGATTGGATCACAACTAGTGAGTATCTCTACATGTGTAATTGTGATGTATCGAAATTATCCTAGTCGATGAATTGATGGATTTGGACACCATCAATTACATTACGAGACTTGGTGTATCCAAGCTGATTCTCCTTTGGGTGGAGACATTGTGATGTCGGAGTTAATCGTGGATGCTAGTTATGGTAACTAGTTCGTGACCAAATTGTGAAGACTTCATATGGTTCTCTGTGATATAGATATGTCAATGAAGTTCTTACTGCGGCTTAAGTGCGATGTTCTTCGACTTCATGATTCAAGTCATCTTGATCATGGAGACTTATGCTTGACATCTTAAGCAAACATCTCTAAGGAGATGTGGACCCGGATGATTGGGTATAAGTCGAAGTGATCGAAGGTGTTTGAATAGCCTATAAAGGATTCACCACTCCTTGCAAGGAGATGTATACCCATGGCCTCTCGTCGGATTGTTACTAAAGTCTTTGGCCAAAGCATTACATGTTTAGAGTAAGGTACTCTTCGATACATGTGGAGTAACTAGAACTGTGAGGACGAGGAAATGATACTTGGGCTAGGTGTGACGAGTTGTCACTTAGTGGGGATCGGCACACAATAGACCATGTCCCAACCAAGTGGGTATAAGATGAGTGAAGGGAATGGGGCACATTCATTCGAGCCATCAAGGGTTTCGTAAATAGTTCGATCAACCGCTGATCTTTTCGCTTAATTGGGGATCATGATGTACTACTAGGTGCCACTCATGATCGCTCTATAATTAATGGTTAATTATAGACGGCCAACATAAACCGAGAACCTATTTGGTCACACGACAACGAGTGTAATCCAAAGGATTTAAAACGAGCTTGAGAATGGGATTCTTCGAGAGAAACTATGTTTGGTTGGACCAAACATAAAGCGAGCATGAAATTGTTTCAGTCGCAATGGAAGCGTGGATGGGCCGTGTCTTATGAAGACATAATGGATGGACCAAAATGGTTTGGTTCTAATCCATTGGATGAGAATAAACCAAAGGGTTTGGTTTATTTTAAACGAATGAACCAAAAGTTGGTTCGGTTCGTTTTAACTTAAAATAAACCATCATGGTTTGGTTTATTTTAACTTATCTTAATGGAGCGGGTTAACGGGCTTTATGGATATGATCCATTAACCATTAAGAGAATTAGTTCTCTATAAAATAGGGCTTAAACCCTAACCCTAAAGCTAATGAAGTTTTGGCCGCCCAACCCTAGCCTCCTTTTGTTGTTGCCGCCCAACATGGTGTTGCCGCCAACTTCATGGAGCTGCTGCCACCTCCTTGCCGCCGACATCCAAGCTTCAGTCGGCGATGCTCCGGCGACCCTCCGGTGATCTCTTGTGGGTTCGGTGATAAGGTGAGCTCCACATCTCCTTTGGCCGGCCTCTATTCCTCCACCAAAAGCCGTCCAGTTTTTCTGGACAGCTTGTTTCTTTGTTGTCGGAGCGTCGTTTGGACGACGGTTATTGCTCCGACAGCGGCTAACTTACCGGGGATTTGATCTCCGGTAATCCTCTGAGGTGGAGGACGAAGGATTCGTCAAACGGTTGACGAATACCTCTCAGGAGAAGCGAGTTTTGAGAACTCGTTTTAGGATCCGAATTTGGATTCGGATCGTGATCATCTCTCGATCACGTCGTCTTCAACACGAGGCTAGTAACCCGTACGAAGACGAAGCTCGTGACTTAGCGAAGTCATCCCGAGGAGCTCGGCGTGGATACGGATAGAGACGATTCTTACGAGGATCGTTCCGGTTGATGCCGTTCCCGCTACACGTCATACGAAAGGTATAACGTAGATAAATTTCTTTTATTGCAAATTTTAATTTACGGTTATGTCTACACTTGTTGTAATATGCATGCATGTGTTGTGTGTGTTGTAATAAATATAGATTTATTATTTTTAATTGCTTCCGCTATGCTCATGTTTACGAAACATGATCGAACACACACACGCCGCGGTGCCGGAAACCCAACAGAAGGTCGTCGAAGTAATGTTTTCTTTGAGCTAACTTTGCCTTGCATCTAGCATCAGTCGACTGCCAGCTTGGAGGACTCGACTGTCGTCAAGCGATCATTGCTGAGTCGACATTCGATGATCTTGCCATCGATCGTGATGATGGCCATCAGTCGACTGATGGTCAATGATCAGCTTTGAGGAGTCAAGGCTTATCACCCCATTTCAAGGAGATTGGTGCTCAATTTTGATTGGCTAGGGTTCCTCTCGAAAAGGGGCTCAAAGGCTATAAAAGGAGGGCCAATCCTAGGGTTTCTTCATCAATTCTAAAGCTTCCAAAAGCCTCCGCCAAGCTACAACTTTTCGACAACGAAGTGCTTTCTCTCCGACGTCTAGGTCTTAATTTCTCTCTTATTGTAACGTCGGTTTTAGCTTTTATTTTAAGTTCATTACTTTAATCTTTCAGAGCTTTTATCGTATACGAGGAGAGGGGGAGTGTCCCTCTACCTCAAGTTTTTGTTCCTTCTTGTATCGATTAACTCCTACCTCCAACGAGGAGTTCCTTTAGTGCTTTTGCCCTCCGTACGTGGTCAAGGACAACTAGGGCCTTGGAGTAGTAGCCGAAGGCTACGAACCAAGTAAAAAGAATTGTCTCTTTTACTTATTGCTTATCTTTTCCGCTGCAAATTAATTATCTACTGGGATTTTAAATGAACGAACGAAAAGAAAGTTTTAACGCTATTCACCCCCCCTCTAGCGTTTCAAATCGATCCAACAATTGGTATCAGAGCCGGGGGTTGCTAAGATTTGGTGAAACCACCAATCTAGCCATTTTACAGATTTTTTTTCTTTTTAATTCTGTTTATTTCATATTTATTTCGTTTTGTTAATTTTTCTCCCGCACTACTAATCCAAGACACGAGTCTTGGTACCTTCTTGTGTGTTTTTGTCGTTGCTAGGTTTTTCGTCTTCGTCTCCTTGTGTCTTTTGTTCTAATGGCCCATGTCAAGGGTTTTAACACCGTCCGACCTCCGTTTTACAACGGAGATGACTTCCGTTATTGGAAGGGTCAGATGGAATGCTTTCTCAAAACCCAAATCGAGATGTGGATCATAATCCAAATGGGATTCACACTTTCAACTAACGAAGTGGGTGAATCCTTGGATTATGACCAATGGACCATTGCGACAAAAAGACAAGTCGAAGCCGATGCTAAGGCAACTCAAATCCTTCAATGCGGCTTATCCAAGGAAGAGCTAAATCGCATCGGCCCCTTCATAAGCGCAAAGGACCTTTGGACAAAACTAGTGGAGCTACACGAAGGGACCGATGAAGCCAAGGTATGTAAGCGTGATCTTCTATTCAATAAACTATATAACCTAAAAATGCAGGAACACGAGTCTGTGACGCAACTACACGCCCGTGTCCAAGACATAGTCAACAACCTACACGCAATCGGGCAAAAGGTCGAAAACTGTGACCTTATAAGTTATGTCCTAAACTCTTTTCCGAGGACTACCTTGTGGGCATCCATGGTCGATGCCTACAAGGTCTCCAAGGATCTTTCTAAACTTAGGTTAGATGAACTCTTTTCTGATTTCGAACTTCATGAGCAGTCTAACTCGGAACCCGAGAAGGGTATAACACTTTTTGCAGGTTCGAGGAAGAAAACTGCAAGCAAGCCACCCCCGAAAGAAGAAGAGGATGAGTTGGATTCGGAGGTCGACTTGAAAATGGAAGCCGAACTAGTCAACCTAGTTCGGAGGATAGTCAAGGGCCGAAAATGAGCCGTCACTCGACCCAATGAAGGTAAGCCTAAAAGTTCAAACATAAGATGTTATGAATGCAACAGGTTTGGACACATTAAGTCCGAATGCCCAAAACTCAAGAGCAAGGCACCAAAACATAAAAAGGCACTCAACGCTACTTGGGAAGAAGCTTCTGAGGAAGAAGACAACGATCGAGTCCTTATGGCTAAACCGGTGGAATTGGAGACGGAGTCGGAACCGGAACCTGAATCGGAAACCGAAGACGAGTCGGATTGCGAAACACTATTCAAGACAAGCCACGGATACGCATCCGGTTCAAAAGATACACTCAAGGTAAGTCGCTCTATTATTACTACACTTTATAGTACAATTAAGTTTTTAAATAGAAAGTTAGCTAAGTCCGAGTCCAAGGTCGAGACCCTGGTTGAGGAAGTTAAACTCCTCAAACACGAGGTCTCCCTAACCTCTTCGACTAGTCAAGTTCAAGAGAAGGACTCAACTCGGGTTGAAAAACTCGAAGTTGAGAACTCACTCTTGAAAAGTCAAGTCGAAGATCTTAGGAATACGTTGGAAAGGTTTACTTTGGGATCCAAAGGACTTGACCTCCTACTTGGATCGCAAAGGGTCATGTACAACAAGGTCGGGCTAGGGTTTAGCTCAAACTTGACCAATAAGTCGTATATGTCAATCGTAAGTTGACATAAAAAATGTGTCCAAGCATGGGTCCCTAAGACCACCTTGATTTCAAACTTAGGATCAAACCAGTACTGGGTTCCCAAGGACCAAATCCACTATGTGGAGAGACCAAATCGATTCAACGGTCCAGGGGGAGCTAGTACGAAATTTGTTTGTATTTTAACTTAGAAATTGCATGCTTAGGTTTTTATTTAGTTTGATTTTTCTTTTTAGAATCGTTAGATAGGACTATAACTCGTCAATACTTGATAACATAGTACCAGGACACGGCGAGATGATAGTACGCTAGGAAAGTGGAGTCTTGTGTATTCGGGCTAGATAAGGCGTATCTAGTTCGGTGCACTTGACCGAGCGGAACTAGCTGAAGCTACCTCGCTGTATCCTAGACTAGTTAGACCAGGAAGTGGTCTTAGGTGTGTCAAGTCTCTATTTTCTTGAAAATGGCTTTGTCTAAGGAAGTGGTCGTTTTTTCGATCAAAGAAGGCCTCTGTGCCTCGCCACGACTTGGAAGTCATGATCTTGAAAAGGTGACTTGATGAGCCTAAGGTCAAATCCGAATCTAACGCAAGGTTGACAAGTGTTTAAGTCATTAAATTTAATTCAACTAAAATTGGAAGTCATCTCACAAGAACATATAGGATTAACATGTTTGATCATGTAGACATGGGTGAGATGATTTAGGTTAATAATTTTCAACCAATTTTTAATAAATCCAATATCCGATCCAACTACCTTGCGTGTAGGATCAATGGATGTTGGACAGTGGTTGCTCCCGACACATGAACGGGGATCAACTCAAGTTTTTGAAGCTTCGATTCAAACGACAAGGATCGGTAGCCTTCAAAAATAACGGCAAGCTCAAAATCATCGGATCAGGTGATATTGAGCTTAACTCAAATTTTTTCATTCAAAACATTTTATTAGTAGAAAATTTTCAATATAATCTTCTCAGTGTAAGCCAATTGTGTGATAATAACTATAAGGTCATATTTCTAGAAAATGAATGCGTAATTAATACAAACGAAACCTCTAAAACAATTCTTAATGGGACTAGAAATAATAACATTTACACTATCAACTTAATTAACTCCTCAACTAAGTGTCTTATGACACGGCAAGAGGAATCATGGTTGTGGCACCGACGACTCGGTCACTCACACCCAAGACTCATCCACAAGATGAGTCAGAGTGATTTAATCAGAGGTTTGCCTAACCTCAACAACTTGGATAATAAACTATGTAATGCTTGTCAACAAGGTAAACAATCTAGCACACAACATCAACTAACTAGTCAAGAACGAACCAAAAGTGTGCTTGAGCTCCTACACATGGATCTATTTGATTCACACGGGGCTAAGTCACTTATTAGTCATTATTGATGACTACTCTAGATTTACTTGGGTTAGGTTCATCAAACACAAAAGTGATACCCTAGATCAATTAATCAACCTATTTAAGTTAATAGAAAATCAACAAAGCATTAAAATCAAAAGACTTAGGACTGATCATGGTGGTGAATTCGAAAACCATAGGTTTACAGAATTCTGTAACCTAAATGAATACCACCATGAGTTCTCTTGCCCTAGAACTCCACAACAAAATGGCCTAGTAGAACGCAAAAATAGAACCCTACAAGAAGCCGCTAGGACAATACTTAATGAGTATAACCTACCTGATAGGTTTTGGGCCGAAGCCGTGAGTACGACATGCTATGTCCAGAATAGGATCCTTATGGTAAAGAGGCACCTTAAGACCTCATACGAGATTTATCACGATAAAATACCTAACATCAAGTACTTTAGGGTATTTGGGTGTAAGGTACATATCCTAAACACTAAAGATTACCTAGGGAAATTTACATCCAAAACTACGACCGGAATCTTTCTAGGATACTCGACTACAAGTAGAGCTTATAGAGTATATAACCATGACACCCTTAGAGTCGAGAAAACTATCAATGTAGTATTCGATGAAGGACACGAACCTACAAAACCCTCCGCAACCCCAATTAGCGAGCCGATTCATACTAGACCTAACTCTGATTTGGAGATCAGGTCTAGTGTTAATCCTAATCTAAGTCAACCAAGTCACTCTATTGATCAAGTGATAGATGACTCCAACCAAACTAGAACTCAAACAAGCCATCCTATGGATCAAGTTGTAGACTCAAATCCAAATCCAACTAGGACTCAAACGAATCATCCTATCGACCAAGTGATAGGTGATCCAAGTCTAGGAGTTCGAACTAGAGCCTCATACAGAAACCATAGTCAAATATCTTTGATTTCTAAAATTGAACCCAAAACTATTGACCAAGCTCTTCTTGATCCCGATTGGATTATTGCAATGCAAGAAGAGTTGGCTCAATTCACTAGGAATGAAGTATGGGAATTAGTACCACCACCTAAAGATAAAACAATCATTGGAACAAGGTGGGTGTTTAGAAATAAAATTGATGATAAAGGTGAAGTAGTTAGAAATAAAGCTAGACTAGTTGCTAAAGGGTTTAGTCAAGTCGAAGGTTTAGATTACGACGAGACCTATGCCCCAGTAGCTAGATTAGAGTCCATTCGAATGCTATTAGCATATGCAGCACATCGAGGATTTAAATTGTTTCAAATGGATGTGAAATCTGCATTCTTAAATGGATACATTAAAGAAGAAGTTTACGTTAGTCAACCCCCCGGTTTCGAAAGTTTAGACAAACCCGATCATGTCCTTAGATTAAAGAAAGTGCTTTATGGACTTAAACAAGCTCTGCGAGCTTGGTACGAGAGACTTTCGATTTATCTTAAGTCCAAAGGATTTAACCAAGGTGTAGTTGACCCAACCCTTTTCGTAAAAACCTTAGGTAAAGACATATTCATAGCCCAAATCTACGTAGATGATATTATTTTCGGAACCACCAACTCAATCCTACTAAATGAGTTTATTTCACTTATGGAAAGTGAATTTGAAATGAATTTAGTAGGCGAATTAAGTTTTTTCTTAGGATTACAAATTAAACAAACTAAAGATGGAATATACCTACATCAATGCAAATATGCTAGGAAATTAATTAAACGCTTTGGAATGCAAGACACTAAAATTATTAATACCCCAATGGCAAATAATGTTAATATAGAAGAAGTAATTGGAAACCAAATTGATTTAAAATACTATAGGAGCATAATAGGGAGTCTCCTTTACTTAACTGCAAGCCGACCTGATATCTTATTTGCAGTGAGTATGTGCGCAAGGTTTCAAACCTGTGCCAAGGAGTCTCACCTAACTCTAGTCAAGCATATCCTTAGATATCTAATGGGTACACTTAATGTCGGTATTTGGTATCCTAGATCTACCGAGTTCGAACTAATCGGCTACTCCGATTTGGACTATGCCGGTAGTAAGCTCGATAGAAAGAGCACGAGTGGTTGTTGTCAACTTCTCGGCTCGAGTCTAGTGAGTTGGTGCAGTAGGAAGCAACACTGTGTTGACTTATCTACCACCGAAGTCGAATACATTGCGATGGGTGAGTGTGTCACTCAACTTCTTTGGATGAAGCACACTCTCCGCGACTTTAAGTTAGACTTTACGAATACTAAACGTCACGTAGATAACATTAGTTCAATTAATCTTACTAAGAATCCGATATGTCACTCTAGGACCAAACATATAGAAGTCAAACACCATTTCATTCGAGAACATGTGGCCAACGGAGCCATACAACTCGAATACGTCGAATCGAAGTCTAACTTAGCATACCTATTTACTAAACCCCTACCCAAAGCCGAATTTAGTCTATTATGACGAAGATTGGGCATGTGCATAATAGAATAGGAACTTGCAAATTATATGTTCTTACTACTATTTCTTTAATTTCATTTTTATGGAACTAGCATAGGACATACCTTAGATATCATGCACCTATAGATTTAAGGAGCCAATACATCTCACAACACATAGGACTAATGTGTTTGTGTACTTAGCCACGTAGATGGGCGTGAGATGTTAGGACCTTACTCCTGGCTCAAGATGTAGAGCTAGTGCATCGCCATGAACCACGGAGTATAATCATTCATACTAACCGACTCTGACCAGGACTGGTTGATCTTTTATATCAATCAAGCCAAATATGAGTCGAATATTTTATAGATGAACTTATTTTCAATATATTATTTTCAAAATAATGTGGAACATGCTTGGACTTTAAATTTAACACTTATTTTTGTTTTCCACATACACCCTCACTCTTTTTGATATATGGCAAAAGGGGGAGAAAAAGGTCAAAGTTAAGGGGTCAACGTTTTACTTATTTTTAAACATTATGCCCTTAATGTTTTACTTAAGGAGGAGAAAGGGCCAAGTTAAGAAGAACTCTTAACTTAAACGTTTTACTAAGGCCAACTTTAAGTAATGTTAATTACTTAAAGCAATCCTCAAGGGGAGGATTAAGGTTTTTCTTCAAGACTCACCCTCGGTCAAGGGGGAGGTTTCCTCAAGGGGGAGTACTTGAAGAAAATCCTTACTACTCCAACTTAATCTTCTTTATTTTTTGTTTGTTTCTAATGCACATTATTCTTCATGCTTGCTATTTACTTAACTTTGTATGTGGGTTTGCTATAAATCAAAAAGGGGGAGATTGTTGGTGCAGTAGGCACCTAAGTCGAACCTAAGTTTTGATTATAGCAAACGATACAAAGTTAAGCTCATGTCGTTATCTCATGAGCTGAATCGAGTGTACAGAAGATTGCTAAAGCTGGAGCTGAAGGCTAGCGACACCCGGAGGAAGCCGGGTGGTCGGGCGACACTCGAGTGACTTCGGAGGGAGCCGAAGGAATCGAGTGGAAGGCCGGAAGCAAAAGCGACATGGTAAGTATCGAGGTAAGCTCGTGTGTGCGAGCGTAAGTGAGCTCGTATCCTCCTTACGGGGATGGTCATAAGCGTAGATCCGACCAAAGACATCCCATTGATGGTCTAGGTCAAGATCGGACGGTCGAAGGTCGTCGAAATAATGTTTTCTTTGAGCTAACTTTGCCTTGCAACTAGCATCAGTCGACTGCCAGCTTGGAAGACTCGACTGCCGTCAAACAGTCGACTGCCTGAGGTCAGCATTCGATTGATGCTGCCATCAATCGACTGATGATGGCCATCATTCGATTAATGGTCAATGATCAGCTTCGAGGAGTCAAGGCTTATCACCCCATTTCAAGGAGATTGGTGCTCAATTTTGATTGGCTACGGTTCCTCTCGAAAAGGGGCTCAAAGGCTATAAAAGGAGGGTCAATCCTAGGGTTTCTTCATCAATTCTAAAGCTTCCAAAAGCCTCCGCCAAGCTACAACTTTTCGACAACGAAGTGCTTTCTCTCCGACGTCTAGGTCTTAATTTCTCTCTTATTGTAACGTCGATTTTAGCTTTTATTTTAAGTTCATTACTTTAATCTTTCAAAGCTTTTATCATATACGAGGAGAGGGGGAGTGTCCCTCTACCTCAAGTTTTTGTTCCTTCTTGTATCGATTAACTCCTACCTCTAACGAGGAGGAGTTCCTTTAGTGCTTTTTCCCTCCGTACGTGGTCAAGGACCACTAGGGCCTTGGAGTAGTAGCCGAAGGCTACGAACCAAGTAAAAAGAATTGTCTCTTTTACTTATTGCTTATCTTTTCTGCTGCAAATTAATTATCTACTCGGATTTTAAACGAACGAAAAAAGAAAGTTTTAACGCTATTCACCCCCCCCCCCCTCTAGCATTTCAAATCGATCCAACAATGTTCACATGATTTGATTTTTAGGTTCACATGTTATGATTGCTATGTTCACATGCTATGTTGATATGTCATGTTTATGCTGCTATGTTACATATGATGTATGTTATGTTTGATCTGTCATGTATATGTTGCTATGTTACATATGTTGTATGTTATGTTTGATTAAGTCATATATTTACATGATATGCTGCTATGTTATATATGTTACATGTTATGTTTACTTATGTTACTTATGCTTCATGTTATGTTGCTTACGTCATGTATGGTTTTTGTGAGTAGGACAGGATCTTACTAAGCCTATGTGCTTATAGTTTATTTTTCTCTTGTACTGCAGATAAGGGTAAGGGATGGATAAACTAAAGGGAACAACAGGAGGGGCCAAATGTGTGTGGTAGTGGCATGGTGGAGAAGATCCGTTATGTCCTTAAATATGTTTCCTTATGATGATGATGTTTATGGATGTCCTTATTTATGTCTCCTTATGATGATGATGTTTATGGACTTGAACTAAGCACTAATTACCTAAGAAATAATGATGCATGCTCTATGTTAAGAAGAAGTAAGGAAGAAGTAAGAAGAAGTATCTATATATGACAATGCATGTTTATGTTTAAAAGAAAAAAAAATGTGTCTAAAGTCTTCCTCTGTAAGTAGTACGATGTATGTATATACGGTCGCATCACGCGCCGCCCCTCCGGACCTAAGGAAAAGGGCGGACGTGACAGGTTGGTATCAGAGCGGATCTGCCTTTCCACTACACACACATCAAGCTCCAAATCCTGCCGCTCCAAGTAAGAATTCTATGTCTACTCTAATTTTGTTAATTTTGTTCATGTATGATATGAAATGCCTTTAGCTTATTTTGTTCATGTATGATATGGAATGCCTTTAGCTTATTTTGTTCATGTATGATATGAAATACCTTTAGCTTATTTTGTTCATGTATGATATGAAATGGCTTTAGCTTAAAATATGCATGTAAACATGAATGATAACTTTATGCTAGCTTTAGTCTAATTATGCGTAGATAAACGAACGAAAAACTTATACTAGCTTTACTTTAAATATATGAAGATAAACATGTCGGGAAGATGCAGTAGTAGAGCTGATGAGATAGCACCCCCGCATGACCTTACACACATAGTTACTGAACTCCAACGACAAGTCGCAGAACAACAACAAGTAATAAATGCCTTAATGAATCAGTGAGGAAACCCTACTGCCCCACCAGCGGGCCCTGGCCCGATGGTTCGACAGGAAGCTTACCTGATCCAGTGGCAGAGATTGAGCCGGAAAATTTCTCTGGTACTGGTGAACCATGGGATGCCCAGGCCTGGTTCAAGACGGTGAAAAGCATCGTGGAGCTACTGGACTGGCCCGAATGCGAGAAGATTAAGTGTGCATCATTTTGCCTTTTAAGAGATGCTCGGATGTGGTGGGAACGGGTTAAAGCAAAGAGACAAGTAAAACAGATGAGATGGATAGATTTCGAGTACGAATTTTTCGAAGGATTCTTCCACATGAGGGTAACCAACAAGCATTACGACGAGTTCACTGGGTTTCGACAAGGTGACCTATCAGTCAGCGAAGCCATGAAGAGATTCAACCGACTCACACGCCTATGACCAGAGTTGGTCAGCACGGAAAGAGAAAGGGTCAGACTCATGCTGAAGATGCTCCGACCAGAAATAGCTCTGAATGTGGCCGACGGAGTTCATAGACCGCAGATTGCAGAGGAGCTGTTCAGTAGTGCTATGATTACCGAGCATTACCTGGACAACATTAACCAGCAAAAGAAGGCGCTGAGTGAACGCAGGGGTCAAGCCCAGTCAGAAGGTCAGAGAAACCAAAGTACTTGGAAAGGGAACCACACTGGCAAGAGAAAACAATGGGAGGATCCTAAAGGTGGTCCAGCAAACAAGCAGCCCAGGATCCCTCTGTGTGCTACCTGCAGAAAGATACATCCTGGAGTATGCTACCAAGGCACAAATAGATGTTACAACTGTGGATGGGCAGGACATAGAGTCAGGGACTGCCCTATCCAGGTTCAGGCACCTCCTCAGCAGTATGCCCATCCTAGGAGTGCTCCTCCACAGTTACACCAGATGCAGGCTGTAATCAAAGGAACCCTGATCAGCCAAGGGAGACTAGAAGCCCCACCAGTTATGACAGATGCCAGGGTATTCTCTCTCACCCAAGAAGATGTGGCGAACACCTCTACGGTTGTCACAGGTCAGATATTTATTTTCTGTCAGCATGCTACTGCATTATTTGATACTGGGGCAACACATTCGTTTGTTTCTACACACTTTACTAGAAAGATAGACATACCACAACAAGCTCTAGATCGCAAGTTCTTAACCACTCTACCCTCGGGAGAAGTAATGCCCTCCACTCATATGCTGCGAGCCGCACCCATCAGAATCGCAGACAGAGAACTATATTGTGATCTGATAGTGCTCGACATGCAGGATTTGTAGGGAATTCTTTATGCCAAATGGCATATGCGCAACGGAAAAATTAGGATCCCTTCCAAGTGATCCATGCGAAAGCAAACTCGTATAAAATAAATTTCTCTAAACCAAGCCTATCTTATAGGAGAGGATTACCTTTGTTGCGTGCCCTTGTTAATCCCGCTTCTTCCTTTTGTTTGTTGGATCTTTAGCACGTTCAAGTGTCCGTGCCTCTATATGTATCCACACGAGCAAGCTCTTGTCTCACAAAAGAAAACTAGAGGAGCTCTCCTTTACTTCTTGCTAGAGAAGTCCCTAAAGGAGAGGAAGCTAGGGAAAAAGAGAAGGGAAGAAGAAGACTACTCTTCTTCCTACACTCACAAAAGCCACACAACAATAAGCTCTCAAGCTCTCTCCAAGCCTCAAGCTCCCAACAACCACACTCCACCAAAAAAAAACTTCTTCTTGGCCGGCCACTCCATGGAGCCTTTTATAGGGTTGGAAAAACCCTTCCACCTCCTTCACATTCAATGCAATCCATTGCATTGAGACACACTCAAAAAGGATTTGGCTTCCTTGTTTGGCCGGCCACTTAAGGAGACAAAACCATTTTGTTTCCTTCCACCTTATCTAGCTTAGGTGGATGCTTAGGTGGCATGCTTATGTGGCATGCTTATGTGGCATTCTTATGTGGCATTCATGCTTGTTGAATTAATCTTATTAATTCAATTAAGCTTATGTTATCATATTGAATTAATCTTATTAATTCAATTAAGCTTATGTTATCATATTGAATTAATCTTATTAAATCAATAAGGTAACATATTGAATTAATCTCATTAAATCAATTAGCTAAAATTCTTTCGTTCGGTTACGTATTGCTCATTTTGTACTTAAGCTTATTAAATTATTCTAGTCAAGCTAGAATACTCTAATTCCTCTAATTATCATGCTCTTTGTGTGTGACCCTATAGGCTCTCATGCGTTGGCGGTGGACCTAAACTCTTTTAGATACACAAGCAATGAGCGGCATCTAGCAATACATCATTGCTACCCAAGTTACGAGATAAGTCAAGATCCGACTAACCTTTCCGTGACTACTATAATATATGACCGTGTCCTTCTATCCTTGATATCAGATTGATCGATGAGGCATAGACCGTGTCATCCTCGATCAATCTATGTGTTTCTTGATCCCTGAGTAAACTAACTCAAACAAATGAGCTCAATATCTCATATTGACTCATTCGAGCATGGCCATGCGTTTTAGTAGTTCTACTCAATCAAGGGGCCCACCGATATCACTCTCGTCATATGAGAGGGATAGATCCCATCTACATCACTCACATCCCTCTGCATAATTTGTTATATACCCAGTAATCGCCTTTATGGTCCACCCTGTTACGGGTGACGTTTGACGATACCAAAGTACATAACTCCTTATGTAGGGAACCGTAGTGACTTCAGGTCTGAGGACTATTCATACCAATAGTCACATGAGAAAGTTTATGACACTCATATAACGATCCATGAAACTTTCTCATGGCGGGTCAGTTCAGTATATATTCTCTAATATATACCCATGTGTCAACTTGATATCATATATCCATGACTTGTGAGATCAAGTCATCAATTGACCTACATGCTAGTCTTTATGTATTAATATTGCCCTTGCATATTAATACTTGACTAGGAACATTTAGAAAGTGTTCTCTACAGCCTCTCATAATCAATTCTGCCAATTGATGTGCTGTAGATAAGAACCTACTTTTCTATGGCATTACTATATTTAATTTAGCTGGCACAAGCAAGACTTAAATATAATAACCAATCCTTTGCCTTTATAGAATATGATACAAAATGTTCCCTATTCAACCATCACATGATTGGTTCTTAGGGCTATAACTAACAGGATTATGATATTATACTGGGCATGGATTTCTTAAGCAAGTACAGTGCTTCAATCGAGTGCCGTAAAAGAAAAGTGGTCTTCCAGCCGGAGGCGGAACCTATGTTTGAGTTTATTAAAGAGCCAAGGAGAAGAGTCAATAAGATTTTATCAGCCCTATAGGCACGCAAGATGTTAGACAGTGGATGCACTGGGTTTCTGGCACACATAGTTGATACAAGTCAAGCAGAGGATCAGAAGTTAGAAGATGTTAGAGTTGTATGCAACTACCCAGAGGTATTCCCAGATGAACAACCAAGGTTAGCCCCAGATAGAGAAGTCGAATTTGAGATCGAATTGATTCCTGGTACTAACCCGATCTCTAAAGCACCTTACCGTATGGCGCCGACTGAATTGAAGGAACTTCAGGGACAGCTACAGGAGTTTCTTGACAAGGGACTGTTAGTGCTTATAAGCTCCACATATCTCCACAATGGCATGATATTGTCCACTTTGGGTCTAAGCCCTCATGGTTTTATTTTTGGGCTTTACCCAAAAGGCCTCATGCCAATGGAGATATCTTTTTTCTTATAAGCACATGATCTTTTCCATGTCTTACCAATGTGGGACTTTGATTGTATTCCCCATACTCCCAACAATCCCCCCCTCAAACGAAGGACCACATTGGGCCCCCCCTCAAGCCTATCCAACTTTGATTGTATTCCCCATACTCCCAACAATCCCCCCCTCAAACGAAGGACCACATTGGGCCCCCCCTCAAGCCTATCCCTCCTCGAAGGATTTTCTCTGCTTGATGTCCGATCTTCAACCCACCAGGACTTCCTGTCAGTTGTTCGGTCCCCCCGACCCAACTAGACTTCCTTCCTGATGTCTGGTTCTCTTGATCCGGACGTGGGAGCTCAACTTCCTTCGTTCGAGGTTCATGGCTTGACATGGACCATGGCTCTGATACCAATTGTTAGTACTTATAAGCTCCACATATCTCCACAATGGCATGATATTGTCCACTTTGGGCCCAAGCCCTCATGGTTTTGTTTTTGGGCTTTACCCAAAAGGCCTCATGCCAATGGAGATATCTTTTTTCTTATAAGCACATGATCTTTTCCATGTCTTACCAATGTGGGACTTTGATTGTATTCCCCATACTCCCAACAGGGACTTATTTGCCCAAGTCGCTCTCCATGGGGAGCTCCAGTGCTGTTGGTGAAGAAGAAAGATGGGTCTATGCAAATGTGCATAGACTACCGAGCGCTAAATAATGTGACGATCAAGAACCGGTACCCTTTGCTGCGGATTGACAACCTGTTCGACCAACTAAAGGGTGCCACCATCTTCTCTAAGATCGACCTGAGGTCCGACTATCATCAAGTAAAAGTAAAATCAGTTGATATACCAAAGACGGCCTTCCGGACCAGATACGAACATTACGAGTTCGTAGTTATGCCCTTCGGAGTGACGAATGCACCTGCTCTGTTCATGGGTTTAATGAATCGGGTATTCTCGGCATTCCTCGACAAGTTTGTGATCGTCTTCATTGACGACATACTGATATATTCGAGAACCCCAGAGGAGCACGCAGAACACCTGAATGTAGTATTGCAGATTCTTCGGGAAAAGCAGTTATTTGCAAAGTTCTCCAAATGCGAGTTTTGGCTCGAACAAGTATCCTTTTTGGGTCATGTCATATCCAAGCACGGAGTGATGGTAGACCCAATAAAGATTGAAGCCGTGAGTAACTGGAACCGACCAAAGAATGCCAGCGAGATCAGAAGCTTTCTTGGGCTAGCAAGCTACTACCGGAAGTTTGTAGAGAACTTCTCCAGGATTGCAGCCCCTATGACAGTCCTCACCAGAAAGAACAAGAAATATGAGTGGACGGACGCCTGCGAGAGGAGTTTCACAGAATTGAAAAGAAGGCTGACCAGCGCTCCAATCCTTGCTCTTCCGACGATGCGAAGGCTTCGACATGTACAGTGATGCTTCCAAGTTGGGACTCGGAGCTGTACTCATGCAGAATGGCAAGGTCATTGCCTACGCCTCTAGGCAACTCAAAGAACATGAAAGGAATTATCCCACCCACGATTTAGAGATAGCGGTCGTGGTCTTTGCTCTCAAAACATGGAGGCATTATCTATATGGAGCTTAGTGTAGGATTTATATAGACCACCAGAGTCTGAAATATTTCTTCACACAGAAAGACCTGAACATGAGACAACGCAGATGGCTCGAGCTCGTCAAGGATTATGACTGTGAGATCTTCTACCATCCGGGGAAAGCAAACAAGGTGGCTGATGCACTCAGCAGGAAGTCCTGCGCTACTGTGATGTCTCTATCAGTGTTATCTCGGCCCTTAGAAAAGGAGATTATGCATTACAGGGTTGAAATCATTTCCGGACAGCTCTCAACCATGTTGATAGCACCGACGTTGTTCGATGATATACTAAAAAAGAAAGCCCGTGACCCAAGAATTCAGAGGATCAAGCAAGAGGTCCTAGAAGGAAAGGACGATGGGTTTCGTACCTCTAATAATGGAGTACTCTACCTCAGGGACAGCTTGTGTATTCCCGACGATCCAGAATTACGGAAGAAGATATTTGAGGAAGCTCACGGAACTCCTTATGCGATGCATCCTGGAACCACCAAGATGTACCAAGACCTGAAAAGAAAATTCAGGTGGTTCGGAATGAAAAGAGATGTGGCTCAGTATGTCAGTACCTATCTAACCTGCCAGAGGGTAAAAGCAGAACACCAGAGACCTGGAGGTGTTAGTTATAGCCCTAGAACCAATCATGTGATGGTTGAATAGGGAACATTTTGTATCATATTCTATAAAGGCAAAGGATTGGTTATTATATTTACATCTTGCTTGTGCCAGCTAATTTAAATATAATAATGCCCTAGAAAAGTAGGTTCTTATCTACAGCACATCAATTGGCAGAATTGATTATGAGAGGCTGTAGAGAACACTTTCCTAAATGTTCCTAGTCGAGTATTAATATGCAAGGGCAATATTAATACATAAAGACTAGCATGTAGGTCAATTGATGACTTGATCTCACAAGTCATGGATATATGATATCAAGTTGACACATGGGTATATATTAGAGAATATATACTGAACTGACCCGCCATGAGAAAGTTTCATGGATCGTTATATGAGTGTCATAAACTTTCTCATGTGACTATTGGTATGAATAGTCCTTAGACCTGAAGTCACTACGGTTCCCTACATAAGGAGTTATGTACTTTGGTATCGTCAAACGTCACCCGTAACAGGGTGGACCATAAAGGCGATTACTGGGTATGTAACAAATTATGCGGAGGGATGTGAGTGATGTAGATGGGATCTATCCCTTCCATATGACGGGAGTGATATCGGTGGGCCCCTTGATTGAGTAGAACTACTAAAACGCATGGCCATGCTCGAATGAGTCAATATGAGATATTGAGCTCATTTGTTTGAGTTAGTTTACTCAGGGATCAAGAAACACATAGATTGATCGAGGATGACACGGTCTATGCCTCATTGATCAATCTGATATCAAGGATAGAAGGACACGGTCATATATTATAGTAGTCACGAAAAGGTTAGTCGGATCTTGACTTATCTCGTAACTTGGGTAGC
This sequence comes from Wurfbainia villosa, assembly GCA_025175895.1. NCBI lineage: Eukaryota > Viridiplantae > Streptophyta > Magnoliopsida > Zingiberales > Zingiberaceae > Wurfbainia > Wurfbainia villosa. The sequence goes on from CM045986.1 coordinate 114,350,484, forward strand.
AATGATGTATTGCTAGATGCCGCTCATTGCTTGTGTATCTAAAAGAGTTTAGGTCCACTGCCAACGTTATGAGAGCCTATAGGGTCACACACAAAGAGCATGATAATTAGAGGAATTAGAGTATTCTAGTTTGACTAGAATAATATGGGAATAAGCTTAAGTACAAAATGGTTTTTGGACTTTAAGCTTAATGAGAATTTTAGCTAATTGATTTAATGAGATTAATTCAATATGTTACCTTATTGATTTAATAAGATTAATTCAATATGATAACATAAGCTTAATTGAATTAATAAGATTAATTCAATATGATAACATAAGCTTAATTGAATTAATAAGATTAAATCAACATGCATGAATGCCACATAAAAATGCCACATAAGCATGCCATATAAGCATGCCACCTAAGCATCCACCTAAGCTAGATAAGGTGGAAGGAAACAAAATGGTTTTTTCTCCTTAAGTGGCCGGCCAAACAAATGTCCCAATGCAATGGATTGCATTGAATGGTAGGAGGTGAAAGGGTTTTTCCAACCCTATAAAAGACCATGAAGTGGCCGGCCATTCCATAGCAATTGTTGTTGTGGTTGTGGAGTGTGGTTGTTGGGAGCTTGAGGCTTGGAGAGAGCTTGAGAGCTTATTGTTGTGTGGCCTTTTGTGAGTAGCAAGAAGAGTAGTCTTCTTCTTCCCTTCTCTTTTCCCTAGCTTCCTCTCCTTTAGGGACTTCTCTAGCAAGAAGTAAAGGAGAGCTCCTCTAGTTTTCTTTTGTGAGACAAGAGCGTGCTCGTGTGGATACGTATAGAGGCACGGACACTTGAACGTGCTAAAGATCCAACAAACTAAAGGGATAAGCGGGATTAACAAGGGCACGCAACAAAGGTAATCCTCTCCTATAAGATAGGTTTGGTTTAGAGAAATTTATTTTGTACGAGTTTGCTTTCGCATGGATCACTTGGAAGGGATCCTATTTTCCGTTGCGCATATGCCATTTGGCATACGAGATTTCCCTACAGTGGTATCAGAGCCACTTGCGAAAGATCGTATAAAAATAGGTTTTCTCTATTTTATATGTGATATAGAAGTAGGATAAATTTTATTATGAGTTGATAATTGCATTAGCAAAGTTTCAAACATAATAAAATATCCAATGTCTTTTAAAAGTTAAAATGACATGGTGCATGGTTATGGCCTAGTCCCAAAAAGTTTGTGATTGTGTGTTGTAATTCTTAATACGGCCTGCGTGTCGTGCCTTTCTCCTAATATTCTTGTTGTAAAATTAGTTTTAGACTCGAATGTAACTCGAGTATTTCTCCTTTTGTAATGTACAAAACAAGGATGGAGGGTCCATTGGAAGATGAGGTTACAAGGAGGAAGTCAACACACAAGACAACCAAAAGGAAGCACTTAGGAGAAGATGCTATCCCTAGGTTGACCAATCAATCTTTTCATTGGCTTGAGAAGATTGTAGAATAAGGGCCATAACCATGACACGTTAGTTTAATATGTATGTGATGCATGTTAGTTTAGCTTGTATGTGATGCATGATTAGTTTAGCTTATATGTGATGTATGCTAAATATGTATATGATACATGTTTATTTCTTAATAAGTCTAAACGATATGCCTACCAAAGTTGGTACTCACTACTTCCTCGATCATTTGTTATTGGGTTTGCCAAAGCAAAGCAATGCATTTTATCTTGGAGGGGTGCGAGTGGACAATCGTGATGTCTCGCTATCAGTCTTGGTTAAGACTTAATTAAGTGTTTTCTTAATTGGTTAAGAAAGTAGAGGCATATATTAGCTTTGAACATAAGTGTTAACATTAGTTTTGTGTGATTTCTGAACATCAGCTTTGTCTTAGAAGTGGTCGTTGCTCCGATATCCAAGAAGGCCCCTGTGCCTCGCCACAGCCTGGAAGCTGGTTTAGGAATAAACACTAAACTAATCTAAAACTTAACCAAAGCTATTAAAGAGTTACATCAGATGTAATTGGAAAAAGATTGCCTACCTAATTATACTACGTCTTGGGCGATTAGCCAAAGCTAACTCAAGACGAATTATGATGTGGATCTTTATCCCATATAAATTTATAGCTAAATAGTAGCTATGAGAATTTAGTGGGAGCCTCATTTAATTAAAGGCCTAATTAAATGATTTAGGTATGATACTTAACTTTGCATTTTAATGTTGTAGATCACCATGTCATCTAACACGTCGCACCCCCTCAACTTGCGATCTGTCCTTGAGAAGGACAAGCTCAATGGAGCAAATTTTCTTGACTGGTATAGGAACTTAAGGATTATCCTCAAACAAGAGCGTAAACTGTATGTCCTAGAGCAGTCAACCCCTGAAATACCCGCCCCTACGGCCACTCGTGCTGAAAAGGATGCTTATAAGAAGCATCAAGATGACGCATTAGATGTGTCATGCCTTATGCTTGCCACCATGAACTCTGAGCTTCAGAAGCAACATGAGAACATGGATGCCTATGATATGGTTGAGCATTTGAAACAACTATATCAAGGACAAGCTAGAACGAGCGCGTTTGAAGTGTCTAAGGCTCTTTTTGCATGCAAGATGCAAGAAGGAACACCTGTAGGAACTCACGTACTCAAAATGATTGGGTACGTTGAGAACCTTGAAAGACTAGGTTTTCCACTGAGCCAAGAATTGGCAACTGATGTTATCCTGCAATCGTTGCCGGAAGCATACAATCAATTCGTCATGAATTATAACATTAATGAAATTGATAAACCTTTGCCTGAGATTCTCAGCATGTTGAGAACTGCTGAACCAAATCTCAAGAAGAAAGTTAGTAATGTACTAATGGTCAAGAAGGACAAAGGTAAGCGCAAAGGCAAGGGTAAGACCCAAGCCAAAGGCAAGGCCAATTCATCCACTTCAAAGGGTAAAGGTAAAGTACCTAAGGAAGTGAAGTGGACCTTTGGATCGACACGGAAGGCAATCGCAAAGTCTACCTTGAGGAAGTAAAGAAGAAAGGAAGTGGGACTTACGCCGTGTATACGTTATAGAAGTTAATCTATCTATTTCTTCTTCTTGGGTATTAGATACCGGATGTGCATCTCACATTTGTACTAATGTGCAGGGACTGAGAAATAGTAGAATAATGGCAAAGGGCGAAGTGGACCTACGAGTAGGCAATGGCGCAAAAGTTGCTGCTGTAGCTGTAGGAACATATTCTTTGTCTTTGCCCACTGGGCTTATCTTAGAACTAGAGGAGTGCTTCTATGTACCCGCATTAACAAAGAACATAATTTCTGTTTAGACAAGAAAAACTTTTCTTTTATAATAAAGGACAAATGTTGTTCCATTTATTTAAATGAAATGTTCTATTGTAATGCACCACTTATGAATGGTCTCTATGTTCTAGATTTAGATAACCCAATTTATAACGTAAATACCAAACGGTTCAAATCGAATGATTTGAACCAGACATATCTCTGGCACTGTCGCCTAGGTCACATAAATGAAAAACGCATATCCCAACTCCATAAAGATGGATTATTGGACTCATTTGATTTTGAATCATATGAGGTATGCGAGTCTTGTCTTTTAGGAAAGATGACTAAAACTCCATTTAGTGGACATGGCGAGAGAGTGACGGATTTGTTAGGACTCATACATACTGATGTATGTGGCCCTTTCAATGTCGAAGCCAGAGGAGGCTATAAGTACTTTATTACTTTCACTGATGATATGAGTAGATTTGGCTACTTATATTTGATGAGACATAAGTCAGAATCCTTTGAAAAATTCAAAGAATTCAAGAATGAAGTACAAAACCAACTTGGTAAGCGTATTAAGCTACTTCGATCAGATCGAGGTGGTGAATACCTTAGTCAAGAGTTTCGTGATCACCTGGCTGAGTGTGGGATAATATCCCAACTCACTCCACCTGGAACACCACAATGGAATGGTGTATCTGAGAGGAGAAATCGTACTCTATTAGATATGGTACGATCAATGATGAGCCAGACTGATCTACCTACTTCCTTTTGGGGTTTAGCTCTAGAGACAGCCGCTTTCACACTTAATCGCGTTCCATCAAAAGCCGTAGAAAAGACACCATATACGATATGGACCGGGAAGAGTCCCAAAATGTCTTTTATAAAGATTTGGGGTTGTGAAGCTTACGTTAGACGTCAATTCTCAGATAAACTAGGACCCAAATCAGATAAGTGTTATTTTGTAGGATATCCCAAGGAAACTAAGGGATATTACTTTTACAATCCCACACTTGGCAAGGTGTTTGTTGCCAGAAATGCTGTCTTTCTAGAAAGAGAATTTATTTCTAGAAATACTAGTGGGAGTAAAATTCATCTTGAAGAAATTCAAGATGATGATAACACTAAGGCTTCGATGGAAAATGAACAGGAACCACAAAGTGTTGTGGATGAGGAAATTGTTGCCCAAAGAGTTGTGGAACAAACACCTGTTCAAGTAGACCAACCTCTTCGTAGATCTAATAGGATCCGTCGTCAACCCGAGAGATATTCTTTTCTCTTGACTGACAACGGTGATGTATTGCTTATCAATCTTGACGAGCCTACATCCTATAAAGAAGCTATGATGAGCTCAGATTCCGAGAAATGGCTAGAGGCCATGAGATCCGAAATGGAATCCATGTACACTAACCAAGTATGGACATTGGTTGATCCACCTGAAGGGGTAAAACCCATTGGGTGTAAGTGGGTCTTTAAAGTAAAGACTGACATGGATGGTAATAAGCATACCTATAAAGGTAGATTGGTGGCTAAAGGATTCAAACAAATTCATGGTATTGACTATGAAGAAACCTTTTCACCAGTTGCGATGCTTAAATCCATTCGGATCATACTTGCTATTGCAGCCTACCATGATTATGAGATCTGGCAGATGGATGTCAAAACCGCTTTTCTGAATGGAAAGCTACTCGAGGATGTGTACATGACACAACCTGAGGGTTTTGAAGATCCAAAGCATCCTGAAAAGGTATGCAAACTGCAAAGGTCCATTTATGGACTAAAGCAAGCCTCTTGAAGCTGGAATCTTCGATTCGATGATGCAATCAAAGAGTTTGGTTTCATCAAGAATGAAGATGAGCCTTGTGTCTACAAGAGAAATAGTGGGAGCACAGTTGTATTTCTTGTCTTGTATGTAGATGACATACTTCTCATCGGAAATGATATTCCCTCACTCCAGTCTGTGAAGATGTGGTTAGGGAATTGTTTCTCGATGAAGGACTTAGGTGAAGCTGCCTATATTCTAGGCATCAAGATCTATAGAGATAGATCTAGAAGATCACTTGGCCTAAGTCAGAGTACATACATTGATAAAGTGCTAGATCGTTTTGCTATGCAAAATTCTAAGAAAGGGTTTCTACCTTTATCACATGGTGTGAGTCTTTCGAAGACTCAATGTCCCTCTTCTAAGGAGGAGAGAGATCGCATGGATAAGATCCCTTATGCATCTGCTATAGGGTCTATCATGTACGCCATGCTTTGTACTCGTCCTGACGTCTCGTATGCTTTGAGCATGACGAGTAGATACCAGTCAGATCCAGGTGAAAGTCACTGGATAGCAGTCAAAAATATTCTTAAGTACTTACGAAGAACGAAAGAATATTTCACGATATTGGAGGTAATGAGAGCTAGCTGTAAAGGGTTACTGATGATGCAAGCTTCCAAGCAGACAAGGATGACTATAGATCGCAATCGAGTGCGTGTTTTGCTGAATGGTGGGTGAGGTGGAAGAGTTGAGCGGGGCGATTCTTGATTCTACAGCGAGCAGTATATTGCGGCATCGATCACGATGAAAAGCAAAGGAGGCTGTTTGGCTCCGCAAGTTCATCAGTGAACTTGGGGTAGTTCCTAGCATTGCAGATCCAATAGACCTCTATTGTGACAACAATGGGGCTATTGCACAGGCTAAGGAACCTCGATCACATCAGCGGACCAAACACATACTGCGGCGCTTCCATCTCATTCGAGAGATCATCGATAGAGGAGATGTGAGGATATGCAGAGTACCGACAGAAGCTAACATCGCAGATCCATTGACCAAGGCTTTGGCACAGAGGAAGCATGATGGTCACACTAGGTCACTAGGTATTAGATATCATAGTGATTGGTACTAGTGCTAGTGGGAGATTGTTAGTTATAGCCCTAGAACCAATCATGTGATGGTTGAATAGGGAACATTTTGTATCATATTCTATAAAGGCAAAGGATTGGTTATTATATTTACATCTTGCTTGTGCCAGCTAATTTAAATATAATAATGCCCTAGAAAAGTAGGTTCTTATCTACAACACATCAATTGGCAGAATTGATTATGAGAGGCTGTAGAGAACACTTTCCTAAATGTTCCTAGTCAAGTATTAATATGCAAGGGCAATATTAATACATAAAGACTAGCATGTAGGTCAATTGATGACTTGATCTCACAAGTGATGGATATATGATATCAAGTTGACACATGGGTATATATTAGAGAATATATACTGAACTGACCCGCCATGAGAAAGTTTCATGGATCGTTATATGAGTGTCATAAACTTTCTCATGTGACTATTGGTATGAATAGTCCTTAGACCTGAAGTCACTACGGTTCCCTACATAAGGAGTTATGTACTTTGGTATCGTCAAACGTCACCCGTAACAGGGTGGACCATAAAGGCGATTACTGGGTATGTAACAAATTATGCGGAGGGATGTGAGTGATGTAGATGGGATCTATCCCTTCCATATGACGGGAGTGATATCGGTAGGCCCCTTGATTGAGTAGAACTACTAAAACGCATGGCCATGCTCAAATGAGTCAATATGAGATATTGAGCTCATTTGTTTGAGTTAGTTTACTCAGGGATCAAGAAACACATAGATTGATCGAGGATGACACGGTCTATGCCTCATTGATCAATCTGATATCAAGGATAGAAGGACATGGTCATATATTATAGTAGTCACGGAAAGGTTAGTCGGATCTTGACTTATCTCGTAACTTGGGTAGCAATGATGTATTGCTAGATGCCGCTCATTGCTTGTGTATCTAAAGTTTTTAGGTCCCTTTGCCAGCGTTATGAGAGCCTATAGGGTCACACAAAAGCATGATAATTAGAGGAATTAGAGTATTCTAGTTTGACTAGAATAATATGGGAATAAGCTTAAGTACAAAATGGTTTTTGGACTTTAAGCTTAATGAAAATTTTAGCTAATTGATTTAATGAGATTAATTCAATATGTTACCTTATTGATTTAATAAGATTAATTCAATATGATAACATAAGCTTAATTGAATTAATAAGATTAATTCAATATGATAACATAAGCTTAATTGAATTAATAAGATTAAATCAACATGCATGAATGCCACATAAGAATGCCACATAAGCATGCCACATAAGCATGCCACCTAAGCATCCACCTAAGCTAGATAAGGTGGAAGGAAACAAAATGGTTTTGTCTCCTTAAGTGGCCGGCCAAACAAATGTCCCAATGCAATGGATTGCATTGAATGGTAGGAGGTGAAAGGGTTTTTCCAACCCTATAAAAGACCATGAAGTGGCCGGCCATTCCATAGCAATTGTTGTTGTGGTTGTGGAGTGTGGTTGTTGGGAGCTTGAGGCTTGGAGAGAGCTTGAGAGCTTATTGTTGTGTGGCCTTTTGTGAGTAGCAAGAAGAGTAGTCTTCTTCTTCCCTTCTCTTTTCCCTAGCTTCCTCTCCTTTAGGGACTTCTCTAGCAAGAAGTAAAGGAGAGCTCCTCTAGTTTTCTTTTGTGAGACAAGAGCGTGCTCGTGTGGATACGTATAGAGGCACGGACACTTGAACGTGCTAAAGATCCAACAAACTAAAGGGATAAGCGGGATTAACAAGGGCACGCAACAAAGGTAATCCTCTCCTATAAGATAGGTTTGGTTTAGAGAAATTTATTTTGTACGAGTTTGCTTTCACATGGATCACTTGGAAGGGATCCTATTTTCCGTTGTGCATATGCCATTTGGCATACGAGATTTCCCTACAGGAGGAACACTGCAGCCCGATCCAGATTCTAGAATGGAAATGGGAAGACATTTCTATGGATTTCATTTCAGGATTGCCCAAGACGACAAACGGTTATGATGCTATCTGGGTAATTGTGGACAGATTGATGAAGTCCGCCCACTTCTTAGCAATCAAGATGACCTATTCGACAGAGCAACTGGCTCAGTTATATGCTAGGGAAATTATCAGACTACATGGAATTCCTAAGACCATCATTTCTGACAGAGATGGTCGCTTTATTTCCCATTTTTGGGAATGTGTTCAGAAGGCCCTTGGCACGAAGCTATTGTTTAGTACTGCCTTCCATCCCCAGACGGACGGACAGACCAAAAGAGTAAATCAAGTACTGGAGGATATGTTACGAGCTTGCGCCCTGGATTTCAAAGGTAGCTGGTGTCGATACTTATCCTTGGCAGAATTCGCCTACAACAATAGCTACCAAGCTACTATTGGAATGGCACCCTACGAGGCTCTATACGGGAGGAAATGTAGGCCTCCCATATGCTGGTACGAGGGTGGTGAAAAGAAGGGGATGGGACTTCAGACGGACTTCATCGACGACACCACCGGAGCTATATAGAACATCCGTCAGAGAATTGAAACTGCTCAGAGCCGACAAAAGAGCTATGCGGATATGTGGCATAGACCGTTAGAATTCGAAGTCGGGGACCTGGTATTCCTCAAAGTGGCCCCTATGAAGGGAGTGATGAGATTCGGAAGGAAGGGTAAGCTGAGTCCGCGCTATGTGGGACCGTATCCGATATTGCAGAGGGTTGGCAAGGTAGCTTACAAGTTGGAGCTACCTCAAGAGATGTCAGCTATTCACAACGTGTTCCATGTCTCTATGCTAAAGAAATGCATTTCCAGTGCGGACCCAGTGATCGAGCCACAAACAGTACAAGTTCAAGAGGACCTGAGTTATGAAAGTTGGCCTATCCAGATACTAGACCGAGAAGTCAAGAGACTAAGGAACAAAGAGGTGCCCTTAGTAAAGGTCCTGTGGTAGAATCAACGGTACGAGGAAGCCACCTGGGAACGCGAGGAGGACATGAAACAGAAGTACCCAGAATTGTTCTATGTTTTGAGGACGAAATTTTTAAAAGCTATGAAGGATTGTAACGGCCGTAAAATTTCTAGCAATTTTACAAAATTGCTTTGGCTTAATGATAATGGGCTTTATGTGGGCTCTTTCAAAAATAAAAGAAAATAAGCCAAAAAGGATGCAAGGCCTAGTAATTGAACCCCAAACCTCTAGAGATAGCCAAGCCCTATAGATGCATCCACTAACCAGAAGCCCAACAAGAATGTATTATTAGAAGAACATGGGAAATTATAGTTAGAGGGAAGGGAGACTAAGGGACTCTTCAAGTAAATAAATAAGGGGGAATGAGGGGGCATGAGTTATCAAACTTGTTTTCTCCTCCTCTTCTTCTTCCTCACCGAACCCTAGAGTTCCCCCTCTCCATTCTTTGGCCGAACCTCATCCAAGCAAGAAGCAAGGCTAGGTTTCTTCCCTTAGGTCATTTTCCAACCAAAAAGAAAAGAGAAGGATGTAAGTATCCCCTCACCTGCATACGAGTAGCTTTTCGGTTGATGTTTTGTGTAAAAGTCTTCATGATACATTCGGCCAAGCTTAGTTTTGATGTTCCAAGGAAGTTTTATATCATGTTTTGTAAGAATAAGATGATGTTAGGATGTAAAATGAATTAGGTTAAAAGTTAACCCTAAAAACCTCTATGAACTATTCGGCCAACATGTGTTTTTGGTGTTTCATTGAAGTTTTATACCATGTTTTGTATGCATAGGATGATGTTAGTATGTTAGAGGGATTAGGTTAAAAGTCTAACCCTAAAAACCTACACGGACCATTCGGCCACCCCTTTGTTTTGATGTTTCAATGAAGTTTTATACCATGTTTTGTGTGCATATGATGATGTTAGTATGTTAGAGGGATTAGGTTAAAAGTCTAACCCTAAAAGCCTACATGGACCATTCGGCCACCCCTTTGTTTTGATGTTTCAAGGAAGTTTTATACCATGTTTTGTATGCATATGATGGTGTTAGTATGTTAGAGGGATTAGGTTAAAAGTCTAACCCTAAAAGCCTACATGGACCATTCGGCCACCCCTTTGTTTTGATGTTTCAATGAAGTTTTATACCATGTTTTGTATGCATATGATGATGTTAGTATGTTAGAGGAATTAGGTAAAAAGTCTAACCCTAAAAGCCTACATGGACCATTCAGCCACCCCTTTGTTTTGATGTTTCAAGGAAGTTTTATACCATGTTTTGTATGCATATGATGATGTTAGTATGTTTGAGGGATTAGGTTAAAAGTCTAACCCTAAAAGCCTACATGGACCATTCGGCCACCCCTTTGTTTTGATGTTTCAATGAAGTTTTATACCATGTTTTGTATGCATATGATGATGTTAGGATGTTAGATGGATTAGATTAAAAGTTTAACCCTAAAAGCCCCATGAACCATTCGGCCAACCCTTGGTATTGATGATTCAATGAAGTTCTATACCATGTTTTGTATGCATATGATGATGTTAGGATGTTAGATGGATTAGATTAAAAGTTAAACCCTAAAAGCCCCATGAACCATTCGGCCAAACATTATCCTTTAACATGCTCTAGGTTAGGTTAACATGTGTTTTATGCTTAGGTGAATCCATGTTAACTTGTGATATTAAATAATGCTAGATGAAGATAACATGCCCTAGGTTAGTGTTTACTCCCGCTTGATGTTTATACCTTATGCCATGCCCTATATGTGTGTCATAATAAGATATGTTATGAAATGAATATGTTATGATTATGAAATGGAAAATGATATCTTCATGAAATGAAACATGATTATGAAGTGAAATATGACATGCTATGAAATGAAGTATGATATGTTTATGAAATGAAATATAATATGTTCATGAAGTGAAATATGATATGATATGAAATGAAGTATGCTATGTTTGCAAAATGAAATAAGATATGTTATAGTAAAAAGCATATAAGTATTTTACCTTCTTCATGGCTTGTACCAGGACCCTAACAAGGTCCAAAGGGATGGGCTCCTAAGATGCCCTAGGCCGACGGACAAAGATCGGGCCTAGGATGGGCTTCTATGTATGATTGCCCCTAGGTCGACGGACTAAGATCGGGCCTAGTACAGGATGGGCTCCAAGATGCCCTAGGTCGATGGACTAAGATCGGGCCTTGGATGGGCTTCTACGCTATGATGATTGCCCTAGGTCGACGGACTAAGATCGGACCTAGTAACCTAGTAGGTTCGAGACTTGCTACCTCGGGTCTATTTAGGGATGCGCATTATGATGATGATGATGTGGTACAATGCCGAGCCCAAATATGTTGAGATTTATGTTTACGTACCTATAATATATCTTTCCAAAGAGCATCCTGCATATGTTCACATGATTTGATTGTTAGGTTGACATGTTATGGTTGCTATGTTCACATGCTATGTTGATATGTCATGTTTATGCTGCTATGTTACATATGATGTATGTTATGTTTGATCTGTCATGTATATGTTGCTATGTTACATATGTTGTATGTTATGTTTGATTAAGTCATATATTTACATGATATGCTGCTATGTTATATATGTTACATGTTATGTTTACTTATGTTACTTATGCTTCATGTTATGTTGCTTACGTCATGTATGGTTTTTGTGAGTAGGACAGGATCTTACTAAGTCTATGTGCTTATAGTTTATTTTTCCCTTGTACTGCAGATAAGGGTAAGGGATGGATAAACTAAAGGGAGCAGCAGGAGGGGCCAAATGTGTGTGGTAGTGGCATGGTGGAGAAGATCCGTTATGTCCTTAAATATGTTTCCTTTTGATGGTGATGTTTATGGATGCCCTTATTTATGTCTCCTTATGATGATGATGTTTATGGACTTGAACTAAGCACTAAGTACCTAAGAAATAATGATGCATGCTCTATGTTAAGAAGAAGTAAGGAAGAAGTAAGAAGAAGTATCTATATATGACAATGCATGTTTATGTTTAAAAGAAAAAAAATGTGTCTAAAGTCTTCCGCTGTAAGTAGTACGATGTATGTATGTACGGTCACATCACGCGCCATCCCTCCGGACCTAAGGAAAAGGGCAGGCATGACACTCTAGCCGACCACCGATCCTCCAACAAGAAGTACCCTTTCTCAGTTCTTTATTATAAAAGTCATCTACCAATTACGAAGAGTTGCTGAGTTGTGCTGAGGAATATATCAATGAAGAAGAGGGATTGAGGGTATGATGGGCAGAGAATACCCCAACCCCAGTTCCAGTAGAGAGGAACCCTCCCCCTGCGCAACGAGGGTTTCTTAGGCGTGAATATGTTAGACCTTTAATACCTGTAGTGCCTTGGTCGCGAATGTTGATGTCGGGAATTTTCCTCGCCCCTCCCCTACGAGTGATGGTTGTCGAGGCCTTGCCTCCTTCAAGAACTTAGAAAGAGCGGGATATGGAAGCATATGACCAACAGGGTATTCACCAGCGTCCAACTGGATATACGAGGGTCCCCCGTAATCCTCGACCCCTTTCTTTTGCTAGTACCACATGGAGTATGGTCATACTAGTGGTCGTTGTTTCAAGTTGCAAGAGGAGTTAGAACATATCCGAGCCACATATCCACATCTACGACCTCAGATGGGAGGGCTGGCAAGAAGAGGTCAGCAACTTAATGTTGCATGCCCGGGACCCTATAATGGAAGACCATGGGTTCCCCTCTTGCCAGGCTAGCAACCAACCTCCCAAGAGGGCATTTCACAAGGAGGGTCAGTAGGCGAGGATGCATTGGCTGCCTCGAGTGACATCCCTACTCGGGGAGTCATTCATGTTATTATAGGAGGACCTACTGATGGGGACTCAAATAGGGCCCGAAAGTCATACACCCGCCTCATGGAAAGTTTGGCTATCAGAGCATAGCAGGCCAATCAGAATGCACCATTGATATCTTTCGGACCTGAAGATATGCGGGGCATCCTTCTTCCTCATACTGACACCTTGGTAATTTGGATTTCTTTAGCAAACTATGAAGCAGCTCGAGTCCTGGTTGACTCAGGGAGTTCAGTCAACATTCTTTTCTAGAAGGCATTTGGGCAGATCCAATTGGGAAATGTACAACTATAAGACATGGCGACTCCACTCTTTGGTTTTGTTGGGCATATGGTGCATCCTATTGGGCAAATCTTCTTGCCTCTTACTCTGGGCACAAAGCCCCGTCAGAAAACAAACATTATTCCTTTCCTTATAGTGCATGTTCCTTCCACTTATAATGCTATTTTGGGTCGTCCTTTTTTGTCCATTTTCCAAGTTGTGGCCTCTCTCTACCATCAAAAAGTGAAATTCCCCATCGGCCAACTTATTGGAGAAGAAAAAGAGGAGTAGGAAGCCACTCGGAGCTGTTACATCTAGATGGTGAGGGACGACCAGAAGAAGGCTCGAGTGGATGACCCCAAAGGGAAGGTTGTTGTGGCTTTAGGAGTACATGTGCTGGAAGAGTTCCTCCAAAAGTTGAGAAGATCAAAGAGGGCGAGTCTGTGGAGATAACTCTCAGAAAGGTTACTCGAGTAGCTCAGCAACTGGAAGTAAAGGAGGAGCTCGTGGACTGTCTGTGTAGAAATGAAGATATTTTCATGAGAGACATACATGAGATCACAGGGATAGATCCTTGAATTGCTGAACACCATCTCAACATCATTCGAGGAGTCCGACCTGTCCAACAGAAAAGGCGACACTTCGGGTCAGAGAATGATCAAGTTATTGCTGAGGAGGTGGATAAATTACTACAAGCTAGCCATATTAGAGAAATTCAATTTCCCGAGTGGGTTTCTAATGTAGTTTTGGTCCCCAAGTCTTCTAGGCAATGGGGATGTGTATTGATTTTCGTGATTTGAGTAAAGCATGCCCTAAAGATTGCTACCCCTTGCCTCGTATTGATCAGTTAGTTGACTCTACAATGGGATATAAAGTAGTGTCCCTCATGGATACTTACCAAGGGTATCATTAAATTCTCTTAGCAAAGGATGATCAGAAGCGAGTCAGTTTTGTGACAGCAGAAGGGTTGTATGCCTATGTGGTAATGCCTTTCGGACAAAAGAACGTAGGAGCTACTTATTAGAGGATTATGGATAAGATCTTTGTAGAATAAAAAGGCAAGAATGTGGAAGTATATGTTGATGACATTCTCGTCAAATCAAAACCTACTCAAGATTTAGTCGCAGATTTGGGAGAAACATTCACCACCCTTAGGCGGTACAACATGAAGTTAAACCCGAGGAAGTGTCTGTTCGGGGTAAAGAGTGGAAAATTTTTGGGGTATATTGTGACAAAAAAGGGACTACAAACCAACCCAGAGAAAGTGCAAGCGTTAAGTAATATGAAATCACCCACTAATCTGCGGGAGACAGTAAAATTAGTGGGAAGGATAGTTTCTCTCGCTTTATAGCTAGATCAGCGGATAAGGGACTGCCTTTCTTTAAGATTATGTGCAAGGCTACTCGGTTTCAATGGGACAACCAATGTGAGCAAGCCTTTTAGGAACTAAAGAAGTATCTAGCCGAACTTCCTCTACTGGCCAAACCAGTGATAGGAGAACCATTGTGGATGTATTTATCAATTTCAGAAGGAGCTATCAGTTCGGTGTTATTAAAGCAAGAAGGTTCTCTACAGCAGCCCATATACTGCACCAGTCATATCTTGAAGGGAGCAGAGTCACGATATACCGAGCTGGAGAAACTAGCGTACATCCTAGTCCTGAGAGCTCATAAATTGAGGCCTTATTTCCTAGCTAACATGATAAATGTGTTGACCAACAGTGAGCTAGGTAGGGTGGTTACTAAACCTAACTCTTCGAGAAGTTTAGCCAAGTGGGTGGTGGAACTAAGTGAATATGACATTCAGTACCATCCCTGAATTACTATCAAGGATTAGTCATTGGTTGATTTCTTAGCAGAGGCATCGTTTAGCTCGGAGGACAGTTCGACAGAAGAAAAAGAAGAAAAGGGTGTATGGAGTGCTTTCGTGGATGGATTGTCTGGGGCCGAAGGGAGTCGGGTTAGAGTGGTGCTCATATCTCTAGAATGGGAAGAAACTCATATAGCCATTTTCCTAGGATATAAAGCATCCAATAATGAGGCAGAGTATGAAGCCATCCTGGCCGGATTGCAGGCCACTCAGGCAGTTGGGGCCACTTCGATTATTATGCATTCGGATTCCCAGTTGGCAGTGTCACAACTTAAGGGTACTTTTACTGTCTGAGAAGAAATGTTACAAAAGTATTTGGTAACCTTTGAAAAATAAAAGCTCATTTTTAAGAGGTAATTTTGCAAGAGATCCCAAGAGAAGATAACCAAAAAGCAGATGAATTGGCTAAGTTAGCTAGCGCTCTAGAAGGAGTGAAGCAGCGAGACTCTGTTTCTGTGGAAGTTCTTGACTCTTTGGTAGTATGTAGTGTGGAAGAGGTGGTACCAGAGAGTTATCAGGTCCTCGACTGGAGAACTGATATTTGGGCATATTTATAGCATGGGAGGGTTCCTAATGAAAATGGAGCAGTATCTAGCTTGTTGACAAGGGTGAAACGATTTACCATTGTTGAGGGGACTCTGTACAAAATGTCTTTTGGGTGCCCCTTATTGAAATGCCTGGTGAAGGAGGAGTCGAGTGGGTGCTTTGAGAAATACATGAGGGATATTGTAGCAATCATTTGGGAGGAAGGGCCTTAGAAAGGAAAGTATTGTTGGCTGGGTATTTCTAGTCGACTCTTCATCAAGATGCAACCCGCCTTATGCAAACTTGCTCAACCTATCAAAAGAACAACAATAGGTCCGAGTGGCTAGCCAAGTTGATACGAGCTATGGTCGTTTCGTGCCCCTTTAATCAATGGGGAATGGGCATCATGGGTCACATGCCTACTGCCCCTTTGCAAAAGAAATTTTTATTGGTAGCGGTGAATTACTTTTCTAAATGGGTAGAAGCTGAACCTTTAGCAAAAATTACAGAAGATGTAGTCATATAGTTCCTCTGAAAGAATATTATATGCTAATATGGAGTCCCCCGAAGATTAATAAGGGACAACGAGCAGCAATTCCAGGGTAAGAAGATTAGGGGATGGTGTCAAAGCCTCAACATTCAGCAGACATTCACTTCAGTAGCTCACCCTCAGGCCAATGGTCAGGTGGAGGTAACTAATAGAATTCTCATCCAAGGATTAAAGACTAAGTTAGGTGCCAAAAAAAAACTGGGTGGATGAATTACTTGGGATTTTGTGGGACTACCGAACTACTCCCAAAACGGACACTGGAGAAACCCCATTTAGCTTGGTGTATGGAACTGAGGCAGTTATCCTGGTGGAAGTCATTCTAAGCAATGCCCAAGTTGAAGCATACGAGCCAGAACAGAATCAGATTATAAGAGGCACTGAACTGGACTGATGGGAGAATTGCTTCTCGCTTCGGTCGCTTGTGCATGGCGATCCTATCACACATCCCCGAATTAAAATTTTATCAACTAAAACTAATCCGGACGGAGATGGATTACCCAAGAAACTGATCCATCATCGTGCTATTCAATTTGAGTAGTCGCTTGAACAAACTTGTTGTTCAAACAACCTAACCCTTTTCCTCAATTAGCCGTGGAATAGATGATGAATGGATCACCGGTTTTTGTGTTTATCATCGGGGTCCATGTTAATCAATAACATACAAAATACAAAAGAAGTAGAATCAAAACTAAACAAGATTATACCTCTTGTTTTACCTCTTGATCTTCTATAGTATTCCGATCCTCCTCTTGGACATCGTGTGGGCAACGATCTTCCAAGAGTTGAAGCCTCCTAGATCGCGTCTTCCCTTCCTTGCTCGCTCCGAACAAGGGAAGAACAAAAAGCTCCCTTCTTCTCCTTACTTGCGCCGACCACCAACCACCAAGGTTGGTGTCCGCCGGCCCTAAGGAGAGGGAGAGGGTGTACCTGCCAAGACAAAGGAAGGAGGCACCCTATCTTTTGTTGTCGTCGGCCCTAGGAGAGGGAAAGGGAAGCGCCGACAATGGAGAAGGAAGAAGGTGGTGCCGGCCAAAGGAGAAGAAAAGCCCTAGGTTGCCGCCGCCCACAAGGAGAAGCAAAACCCTAACCACCACTTCTTGTCGCCCAAGCCTCCCACGCCAACTCCAAAACCCTAGCACAACTTATGTTTTTCCCCAAGCCTCTCCAACCCTTTCTTATATAGATCTAGGCTTCACGAGGTATTTATAATAGGCTACAATAGGGACCATGAGGAGGAGTTGGATCTTGGCCACTAAATGGATCCGAACCACATAAAACCCATCCATTAATGATAATCCATTCCACTAGAGGATCATCATTAATCTACCTCACCAACCCCCATAAATAAATACGGGCTCCACATATTATTTGTACAAAATATCTCCCCGTGATTAAGATATCGAATGTCCATTAATTAATTAAATTATTGATAATTTAATTAATTAATATCTAACTCCATGAGTAGTACCACTCATCCTTATCATCATGTTGGACCAAGTCCACCTGCAGGATTTATATGATGAACCTTATGACCTCCTCAAGGGGCCATCATCATCCTAGTATATAAGACACGGTTTCCTTCTATAATCAACGACACACCTTGTAAATAATATTATTTCCCAACTTACCAGGCCTATCGATTTAATACATAAATCTCGTCCATTGGTAAATCAAAGAAATAAATACTAATTACATGTGCCCATTATTATATCGGGATTAAGAGTATGTACACCATAATATCTGAGGTCCGATTCAATTATATAGTCAGTATAAATTGAATCACCTCTAAATCGGTCCTACTGAATACACACAAAGTGTACTGTTAGTGCCTATAAGATTCATATATCTCCACAATGATATGATATTGTCCACTTTGGGCCCAAGCCCTCATGGTTTTGTTTTTGGGCTTTACCCAAAAGGCCTCATACCAATGGAGATATCTTTTTTCTTATAAGCACATGATCTTTTCCATGTCTTACCAATGTGGGACTTTGATTGTATTCCCCATACTCCCAACAATCCCCCCCTCAAACGAAGGACCACATTGGGCCCCCCCTCAAGCCTATCCCTCCTCGAAGGATTTTCTCTGCTTGATGTCCGATCTTCAACCCACCAGGACTTCCTGCCAGTTGTTCGGTCCCCCCGACCCAACTAGACTTCCTTCCTGATGTCTGGTTCTCTTGATCCGGACGTGGGAGCTCAACTTCCTTCGTTCGAGGTTCATGGCTTGACATGGACCATGGCTCTGATACCAATTGTTAGTGCCTATAAGATTCATATATCTCCACAATGATATGATATTGTCCACTTTGGGCCCAAGCCCTCATGGTTTTGTTTTTGGGCTTTACCCAAAAGGCCTCATACCAATGGAGATATCTTTTTTCTTATAAGCACATGATCTTTTCCATGTCTTACCAATGTGGGACTTTGATTGTATTCCCCATACTCCCAACATGTACTAGTATAATTCTATGGTCAAGATAAACCAATACAAAATCACACTACAACCATGCCAATGGTTTGTCCAAAACCATCTTGGTTGTGAGCCTCTACTTATACTCTACAAGGAACTGATAACATGATCTTCAGTATGACACCACACACCATGTTATCTACAATGTAATGTATCAGACAATATGCATAAATATAAAATACAAACAATGATCATGTGATTCTTATTTCAAAATGAAGATGTTCATACAAAGGCTAGGTTTTCAATATACATCCCAACAATCTCCCACTTATACTAAAAGACTATGCTGCCATTAAACCGTCATACATCTGATTCTCATTCGCTCCACATGCCTATCAAAAGCTCTCACTGGAATGGCCTTAGTGAAAGGATCTGCCAGGTTATCCTCTGATGCAATCTTAGCAAAAACAACTTCTCCTTGCTTTACGATTTCTCGTATCAGGTGGTACTTGCACTCTATGTGTTTACTTGCCTCATGGGCTCGTGGTTCCTTCGAGTTTGCAACTGCACCACTGTTATCACAATAAATTGTGATAGTTCTGGGCAAACCAGAAATCACATCCAAGTCCATCAAGAAGTTCCTAAGCCATACAACTTCTTTGGCTGCCTCAGAGGCTACCACATACCCAACTTCTATGGTAAAGTCCGCCACGCATTTCTGCTTGACACTCCTAAATATAATGGCTCCACCTCCCAAAGTAAACACAAAACCCAAGGTAGACTTACTGTTATCCCTATCTGATTGGAAGTCAGAATCTGTGTAACCATAGGGAATAATTGATCTGTCTGGAATACCAGCATATAATCCCTAGTCCTTTTCAGGTACTTCAATATATGCTTTACCCCAGTCCAATATCCCGGTCCTGGATTACTCTGATATCTGCTAACCATGCCCATGGCAAAGCAGATATCCGGTCTCATACATAACATAGCATACATGAGACTTCCTACTGCCGAAGCATAAGGAACCGCCTTCATCTCCTCTATCACCTTTGATGTTCTAGGACACATCTCTTTAGATAATGGTGCTCCATGCCGAAAAAGTAGAAAACCTTTCTTGGAGTTCTGCATGCTAAAATGAGCCAAAATAGTGTCTATGTATGAAGCTTGAGATAAGCACAACATCCTTTTCTTGTGATCCCTTATAACCTTGATCCCAAGGATGTGTCCCACTTCTCCCAAGTCCTTCATATAAAAATATTTGGACAACCATACCCTTACGTCTGATAACACTTTGACATTGTTTTCAATGAGCAAAATGTCATCTACGTATAGTACAAAAAATACCACTACATTTCCATCACATATCTTGTATACACAAGACTCATCCGGACTTTGAATAAATCCATATGACTGGATTACCTCATCAAAGCGGATGTTCCAAGATCTTGAAGCTTGCTTTAATCCATAAATGGACTGATTAAGCTTATACACAAGATGCTCTTTTCCCTTTGCAATGAATCCCTCTAGTTGCTTCATATAGATGCTTTCTTCAAGACTTTCATTAAGGAAAGATGCCTTGACATCCATCTGACAAACCTCATAATCCATATGAGCAGCAATAGATAAGAGAATCCGGATAGACTTAAGCATGACCATCGATGAAAAGGTCTCCTCATAATCGATACCCTCTTTCTGAGTATACTCTTTCGCAACAAGCCTTGCTTTGAAGGTCTCTACCTTCTCATCTGATCCTCTCTTTCTTTTGTAGATCCACTTGCATCCAATGGCTTTTACACCATTGGGTGGTTCTACTAGCTCCCACACCTGATTTGAATCCATAGATTCTATCTCAGAATTCATCACCCTTTGCCAAGATATCACATTTTTATCTTGGATTGCCTCATCATATGTCCAAGGATCAGGTTCATGCTTGCCAAGGACCAAATCAAAAGATTCTCCCAAGAACATAAATCTATCAGGTTGTCTAACAACCCTCCCACTATGATGAGGTATCACTTGTGTATCCTCTATGACATGCAGTGCAGTCACTTGTGGTATGTTCTCTTGTACCGTTGGTAGTGAAGTAGTGACTTCCCCTCTTAATTCCTCCAGAATAATCTTGCTCATGGGCTTATGGTTCATCACATTGTCTTCCTTTAAAAATCGGGCATTCGTGCTAACGATCACCCTCTAATCTCTATGATTATAGAACAAACCACCTTTCATTCCTCTAGGATAGCCTACGAACAAGCGCACTTCTATACGAGATTTCAACTTACCAGCATCACCCTTCAGCACATGTACTGGACTACCCCAAATCCAAATGTCTCAGACTAAGCTTTCTCCCAGTCCATAATTTTGTGGGAGTAGAAGGTACTGATTTAGATGGCACCAAGTACAGAATATACATTGTCATATCCAGAGCATACCCCCAAAATGAATCTGGCAACTCAGAATAACTTATCATCGATCTAACCATCTCTATAAGAGTCCTATTCCTTCGCTCTGCCACACCATTCTGCTAGGGTGTACCAGGTGCAGACAGTTGGGATTGAATCCCAACCTCTGATAAGTAACTCCTAAACTCTCCTAAGAGGTACTCACCACCACTATCAGATCGTAGTGTCTTGATACTTTTACCTTGACGTTTCTCCACATCAGCCTTGAATTCTTTGAACCTATCAAAGCATTCAGACTTGCGGCGCATCAAGTAAATGTATCCATATCTTGAATAATCGTCTATAAAAGAGACGAAATATTCAAAACCACCTCTAGCCTGGATAGACATAGGACTGCACAAATCAGAATGAACCAATTCCAACACATCTTTGGCTCTATACCCCTTGGCCTTAAAGGCCTCTTAGTCATTTTACCTTCTAAGCAAGATTCGTAGGTTGGGAAATCTTCGACCACTAATGAACCCAAAGGTCCATCAACTATCAACCTTTGAATTCTACTCAGGTTAATATGACCTAACCTTAAATGCCAAAGATATGTTTGGTTCATTTTCAAAGGTTCTTTTCTCTTATTAGATTTAGAAGATGAGTTATTTATTTATATTTGCATCATGGGAGTTTTTGGTTCGAGAGTGTATAAATTTCCTACCAATGCATCAGAACAGATAATCTCCCTATTTCTTTTTATAACAACTCTGTCATTAAAAGAAATAGAATATCCATCCAAAAATAATTTAGAAACTGAAATCAAATTCTTTCTAAATGAAGGTACATAAAGGCAATTTCTTAGAACCAAAGTTTTTTTCCTATCAAAAGATAATTAAAAATTTTCCACTGTAATAGCCGCCACCTTCGTAGCATTGCTCATGTAGACAGTAATCTCCCCCTCAGCTAGTCGTCTGGTTTCCTAGAACCCCTACAAAGAGTTGCAGACATGATCAGTGGCTCCTGTATCTACACACCAGGTACCGATAGATAACACCGCTAAATATGTTTCAATGACTAGACTAAAAGATATACCTTTGTTCTGTTTGCGATTGGGACAGTCTGCCTTCCAATGTCCAGTCTTCTTGTAAGTTTAGCACTTGCCTTTTGGCTTCTTCACTCTTGCCTGAGGTCCTACCCCCATTTTTGTTGCACCTTGTTTCTTCTTCTTCTTGCCTTTCGGCTTAGAAGTAGAAACCTTCTAAGCAACCAAAGCCTGAGAACTCTGACGAAAAAGTCCCTCTACCACCTAGAGTTCTATCAGAAGCTCCGCCAATGAATACAACCTTTTATTCATGTTGTAGTTCAGGCAAAACTGCTCAAAATTCCTAGGTAGAGATTGGAGAATGATATCGACTTGGGTTTCCCCATTGATCTCCGCTCCAAGGACTTCCAGCTCATTCAAATGAGCCATCATCTTGAGAACATGATCCCTCATGGGTGTTCCCTCAACCATGGTGGTCATCATCAAGTTCCTCATAGCTTACTGCCTAGCAGTCCGATTTTGGTGTCCGAAAAGTTCCTTGAGATTGAGCATCATGTCATAGGTAGTATTCATGGCCTAATGTTGATGTTGCAATACATTTTGACTTAGAAGTCAAAATGTAACACCGTGCCATCTCATCAGCCTAGATCCACTTCCTATAAATCTCTTTCTCCTTTTCACCAGAATCATCCGTGGGCTTAGGAGAAAACTCTTCAAAGAGTACATATTTGTACTCCTCAGCAGTTAAGACAATGTCAAGATTTCTTTTCCAATTAACATAGTTAGGTCCAGTAAGTTTGTTTTCTTTCAGAATCATAGCAAGTGGGTTGAAAGTCATTTTGAAAAACCTAAAAATCAAATAAATCAAAACATTAGATTTCAAAAATTTATTGATTCCTCAAACAATAAAATTTTAAAATCAACCAACACCTTAAAACATCGAGAATATCGTATGCCACGATAGTGTGGATGTATACGAATTCTACATTTGTAAGAGGATGTTTTACCCATTAATTTTATTATCCTGTCAACCTTACTTTTTGACAAATAAAATTAATAGTTGGTTCCTCTTCGACTCTATAAATAAAAGCAGTGACTCCGATGGGGAGGATACTTTTATTTGCATCTAAGTATTTACCATTACCCGATACTAAGGCAATTATCTCGGATTATGTGCCTTCCGATAGGGAAGTACACACACTCTTAATTAATTTTTTATAACCATATTTGATCTAGTGATCCACAAAACAAACTCATATGATATGGAGGAAGGCACTCAGAGCCAATGTGAAAGTTTGTTCACATCACATGTCAAATTGTAATGGAGGCCCCGAGAATTAAAAAATATCCCTCTCCCACTTAGTAATTTAAAATCGAGGAATTTTCTCAAACACACAACATGCATATCAAACAATAAGCAATAAATATGAAAAAAATATTTTCCAACTATTATGGCTTTTGTTTTCCAATATGCTTCTCATCGTGTCACCACCTCGTCCGCTCCTCCCTTTACCATTCTCTAGCCATAAGGGGATCCGAGCCGAGATAAACTATTTTAATTTACATCCATCGATCCTATACTCCACGAAGGAGTGTACAACATATCTAGATCAAAAGTAAATTAAAATGAGTGGCTAAACAGTGTTGTATTTAATTACAAAAAATTAAATACTAATAAGCCTCATCAACCCCAAGGATTCAAATAAATAATTACAATCACACACATACAATCACATACATCCATATAGTAATAATAGTTGGATCTTATGCCTGCAAGCAAAAAGTTAGCCTATGCACATCCTACTATTATCCGGCATAAAATATATGATAAATGTGTGAAAGTAACCGAATCCAAAACACACAAAACTAGAAATCGTGGCTCTGATACCACTTGATGGGAGAATTGCTTCTCTCTTCGGTCTCTTGTGCATAGTGATCCTATCACACGTCCCCGGATTAAAATTTTATCAACTAAAACTAATCCAGACGGAGATGGATTACAAAGAAACTGATCCATCATCGTGCTATTCGATTTGAGTAGTCGCTTGAACAAACTTGTTGTTCAAGCAACCTAACTCTTTTTCTCAATTAGCCGTGGAATAAATGTTGAATGGATCACCGATTTTTGTGTTTATCATCGGGGTCCATGTTAATCAATAACATACAAAATACAAAAGAAGTAGAATCAAAACTAAACAAGATTATACCTCTTGTTTTACCTCTTGATCTTCTATAGTATTCCGATCCTCCTCTTGGACATCGTGTGGGCAACGATCTTCCAAGAATTGAAGCCTCCTAGATCGCGTCTTCCCTTCCTTGCTCGCTCCGAACAAGGGAAGAACAAAAGCTCCCTTCTTCTCCTTACTTGCGTCGACCACCAACCGCCAAGGTTGGTGTCTACCGGCCCTAAGGAGAGGGAGAGGGTGTACCTGCCAAGACAAAGAAAGGAGGCACCCTATCCTTTGTTGCCGTCGGCCCAAAGAGAGGGAAAGGGAAGCGCCGGCAATGGAGAAGGAAGAAGGTGGTGCCGACCAAAGGAGAAGAAAAGCCCTAGGTTGTCGCTGCCCACAAGGAGAAGCAAAACCCTAGCCACCACTTCTTGCCGCCCAAGCCTCCCACGCTAACTCCAAAACCCTAGCACAACTTATGTTTTCCCCAAGCCTCTCCAACCCTTTCTTATATAGATCTAGGCTTCACGAGGTATTTATAATAGGCTACAATAGGGACCGTGAGGAGGACTAGGATCTTGGCCACCAAATGGATCCGAACCACATAAAACCCATCCATTAATGATGATCCATTCCACTAGAGGATCATCATTGATCTACCTTACCAACCCCCCATAAATAAATATGGGCTCCACATATTATTTGTACAAAATATCTCCCCGTGTTTAAGATATCGAATGTCTATTAATTAATTAAATTATTGACAATTTAATTAATTAATATCTAACTCTATGAGTAGTACCACTCATCCTTATCATCATGTTGGACTAAGTCCACTTGCAGGATTTATATGATGAACCTTATGACCTCCTCATGGGGACATCATCATCCTAGTATATAGGACTTGGTTTTCTCCTATAATCAACGACACACCTTGTAAATAATATTATTTCCCAACTTACCAGGCCTATAGATTTAATACATAAATCTCGCCCATTGGTAAATCATAGAAATAAATACTAATTACATGTGCCCGTTATTATATTGGGATTAAGAGTATGTACACCATAATACACACAAAGTGTACTAGTGTAATTTTATGGTCAAGATAAACTAATACAAAATCAAACTACAACCATGCCAATGGTTTGTCCAAAACCATCTTGGTTGTGAGCCTCTACTTATACTCTACAAGGAACTGATAACATGATCTTCAGTGCGACACCACACACCATGTTATCTACAATGTAACGTATCAGACAATATGCATAAATATAAAATACAAACAATGATCATGTGATTCTTATTTCAAAATGAAGATGTTCATACAAAGGCTAGGTTTTCAATATACATCCCAACAATCTCCCACTTATACTAAAAGACTATGCTGCCATTAAACAGTCATACATCTGATTCTCATTCGCTTCACATGCCTATCAAAAGCTCTCACTGGAATGGCCTTAGTGAAAGGATCTTCCAGGTTATCCTCTGATGAAATCTTGGCAAAAACAACTTCTCCTTGCTTTACAATTTCTCGTATCAGGTGGTACTTGCACTCTATGTGTTTACTTGCCTCATGGGCTCGTGGTTCCTTCGAGTTTGCAACTGCACCACTGTTATCACAATAAATTATGATAGTTCTGGGCAAACTAGAAATCACATCCAAGTCCATCAAGAAGTTCCTAAGCCATACAGCTTCTTTGGCTGCCTCAGAGGCTACCACATACCCAACTTCTATGGTAAAGTCCGCCACGCATTTCTGCTTGACACTCCTCCATATAAAGGCTCCACCTCCCAAAGTAAACACAAAACCCAAGGTAGACTTACTGTTATCCCTATCTGATTGGAAGTCAGAATCTGTGTAACCATAGGGAATAATTGATCTGTCTGGAATATCAGCATATAATCTCTAGTCCTTTTCAGGTACTTCAATATATGCTTTACCCCAGTCCAATGTCCCTGTCCTGGATTACTCTGATATCTGCTAACCATGCCCATGGCAAAGCAGATATCTGGTCTCATACATAACATAGCATACATGAGACTTCCTACCGCCGAAGCATAAGGAACCGCCTTCATCTCCTCTATCACCTTTGATGTTCTAGGACACATCTCTTTAGATAAAGGTGCTCCATGCCAAAAAAGTAGAAAACCTTTCTTGGAGTCCTGCATGCTAAAATGAGCAAAATAGTGTCTATGTATGAAGCTTGAGATAAGCACAACATCCTTTTCTTTTGATCCCTTATAACCTTGATCCTAAGGATGTGTCCCACTTCTCCCAAGTCCTTCATATAAAAATATTTGGACAACTATACCCTTACGTCTGATAACACTTTGACATTGTTGCCAATGAGCAAAATGTCATCTACGTATAGTACAAAAAATACCACTACATTTCTGTCACATCTCTTGTATACACAAGACTCATCCAGACTTTGAATAAATCCTTATGACTGGATTACCTCATCAAAGCGGATGTTCCAAGATCTCGAAGCTTGCTTTAATCCATAAATGAACCGATTAAGCTTACACACAAGATGCTCTTTTCCCTTTGCAATGAATCCCTCTAGTTGCTTCATATAGATGTTTTCTTCAAGACTTTCATTAAGGAAAGCTGCCTTGACATCCATCTGACAAACCTCATAATCCATATGAGAAGCAATAGATAAGAGAATCCGGATAGACTTAAGCATGGCCATCGACGAAAAGGTCTGCTCATAATCGATACCCTCTTTCTGAGTATACTCTTTCGCAACAAGCCTTGCTTTGAAGGTCTCTACCTTCTCATCTGATCCTCTCTTTCTTTTGTAGATCCACTTGCATCCAATGGCTTTTACACCATTGGGTGGTTCTACTAGCTCCCACACCTGATTTGAATCCATAGATTTTATCTCAGAATTCATCGCCCTTTACCAAGATATCACATTTTTATCTTGGATTGCCTCATCATATGTCCATGGATCAGGTTCATGCTTGCCAGGGACCAAATCAAAAGATTCTCCCAAGAACATAAATCTGTCAGGTTGTCTAACAACCCTCCCACTATGATGAGGTATCACTTGTGTATCCTCTGTGACATGCGGTGCAGTCACTTGTGGTATGTCCTCTTGTACCGTTGGTACTGAAGTAGTGACTTCCCCTCTTAATTCCTCCAGAATAATCTTGCTCATGGGCTTATGGTTCATCACATTGTCTTCCTTTAAAAATCGGGCATTCGTGCTAACGATCACCCTCTAATCTCTATGATTATAGAACAAACTACCTTTCGTTCCTCTAGGATAGCCTACGAACAAGCGCACTTCTATACGAGATTTCAACTTACCAGCATCACCCTTCATCACATGTACTGGACTACCCCAAATCCGAATGTCTCAGACTAGGCTTTCGCCCAGTCTATAATTTTGTGGGAGTAGAAGATACTCATTTAGATGGTACCAAGTTTAGAATATACACTGTCGTATCCAGAGCATACCCCCAAAATGAATCTGGCAACTCAGAATAACTTATCATCGATCTAACCATCTCTATAAGAGTCCTATTCCTTCGCTCTGCCACACCATTCTGCAAGGGTGTACCAGGTGCAGACAGTTGGGATTGAATCCCAGCCTCTGATAAGTAACTCCTAAACTCTCCTAAGAGGTACTCACCACCACAATCAGATCGTAGTGTCTTAATACTTTTACCTTGACGTTTCTCCACATCAGCCTTGAATTCTTTGAACCTGTCAAAGCATTCAGACTTGCAGCACATCAAGTAAATGTATCCATATCTTGAATAATCATCTATAAAAGAGACGAAATATTCAAAATCACCTCTAGCCTGGATAGACATAGGACTGAACAAATCAAAATGAACCAATTTCAACACATCTTTGGCTCTATACACCTTGGCCTTAAAGGCCTCTTAGTCATTTTACCTTCTAAGCAAGATTCGTAGGTTGGGAAATCTTCGACCACTAATGAACCCAAAGGTCCATCAACTATCAACCTTTGAATTCTACTCAGGTTAATATGACCTAACCTTAGATGCCAAAGATATGTTTGGTTCATTTTCAAAGGTTCTTTTCTCTTATTAGATTTAGAAGATGAGTTATTTATTTATATTTGCATCGTGGGAGTTTTTGGTTCAAGAGTGTATAAATTTCCTACCAATGCATTAGAACAGATAATCTCCCTATTTCTTTTTATAACAACTCTTTCATTAAAAGAAATAGAATATCCATCCAAAAATAATTTAGAAACTGAAATCAAATTCTTTCTAAATGAAGGTATATAAAGGCAATTTCTTAGAACCAAAGTTTTATTCCTATCAAAAGATAATTAAAAATTTTCCACTGTAATAGCCATCACCTTCATAGCATTTCTCATGTAGACAGTAATCTCCCCCTCAGCTAGTCGTCTGGTTTCCTAGAACCCCTACAAAGAGTTGCAGACATGATCAGTGGCTCCTGTATCTACACACCAGGTACCGATAGATAACACCGCTAAACATGTTTCAATGACTAGAATAAAAGATATACCGTTGTTCTGTTTGCGATTGGGACAGTCTGCCTTCCAATGTCCAGTCTTCTTGTAAGTTTAGCACTTGCCTTTTGGCTTCTTCACTCTTGCCTGAGGTCCTGCCCCCATTTTTGTTGCACCTTGTTTCTTTTTCTTCTTGCCTTTCGGCTTAGAAGTAGAAACCTTCTAAGCAACCAAAGCCTGAGAACTCTGACAAAAAAGTCTTTCTACCGCCTAGAGTTCTATCAGAAGCTCCGCCAACGAATACAACCTTTTATTCATGTTGTAGTTCAGGCGAAACTGCTCAAAACTCCTAGGTAGAGATTGGAGAATGATATCAACTTGGGTTTCCCCATTGATCTCCACTCCAAGGACTTCCAGCTCATTCAAATGAGCCATCATCTTGAGATCATGATCCCTCATGGGTGTTCCCTCAACCATGGTGGTCGTCATCAAGTTCCTCATAGCTTACTGCCTAGCTGCCTGATTTTGGTGTCCGAAAAGTTCCTTGAGATTGAGCATCATGTCATAGGCAGTATTTATGGCCTAATGTTGATGTTGCAATACATTTTGACTTAGAAGTCAAAATGTAACACCGCGCCATCTCATCAGCCTTGATCCACTTCCTATAACTCTCTTTCTCCTTTTCACCAGAATCATCCATGGGCTTAGGAGGAAATTCTTCAAATAGTACATATTTGTACTCCTCAGCAGTTAAGACAATGTCAAGATTCTTTTTCAAATTAACATAGTTAGGTCCAGTAAGTTTGTTTTCTTTCAGAATCATAGCAAGTGGGTTGAAAGTCATTTTGAAAAACCTAAGAATCACATAAATCAAAACATTAGATTTCAAAAATTTATTGATTCTTCAAACAATAAATTTTAAAATCAACCAACACCTTAAAACATCGATAATATTGTATGCCACGATAGTGTGGACGTATACGAATTCTACATTTGTAAGAGGATGTTTTACCCATTAATTTTATTATCTTGTCAACCTTACTTTTTGACAAATAAAATTAATAGTTGGTTCCTCTTCGGCCCTATAAATAAAAGAAGTGACTCCAATGGGAAGGATACTTTTATTTGCATCTAAGTATTTACCATTACCCGACACTAAGGCAATTATCTCGGATTATGTGCCTTCCGATAGGGAAGTACACACACTCTTAAATAATTTTCTATAACCATATTTGACCTAGTGATCCACAAAACAAACTCATCTGATATGGAGGAAGGCACTCAAAGCCAATGTGAAAGTTTGTTCGCATCACATGTCAAATTGTAATGGAGGCCCCGGGAATTAAAAAATATCCCTCTCCCACTTAGTAATTTAAAATCAAGGAATTTTCTCAAACACACAACATGCATATCAAACAATAAGCAATAAATATGAAAAAATATTTTTCAACTATTATGGCTTTTGTTTTCCAATATGCTTCCCATCGTGTCGCCACCTCGTCCGCTCCTCCCTTTACCATTCTCTAGCCATAAGGGGATCCGTGCCGAGATAAACTATTTTGTAACTGCACCACTGTTATCACAATAAATTGTGATAGTTCTGGGCAAACCAGAAATCACATCCAAGTCCATCAAGAAGTTTCTAAGTCATACAACTTCTTTGGCTGCCTCAAAGGCTACCACATACTCAACTTCTCTGGTAAAGTCCGCCACACATTTCTGCTTGACACTCCTCCATATAATTGCTCCACCTCCCAAAGTAAACACAAAACCCGAGGTAGACTTACTGTTATCCCTATCTGATTGGAAGTCAGAATCAGTGTAACCATAGGGAATAATTGATCTGTCTGGTATACCAGCATATAATCCCTAGCCCTTTTTAGGTACTTCAATATATGCTTTACCCCAGTCCAATGTCCCTGTCCTGGATTACTCTAATATCTGCTAACCATACCCATGGCAAAGCAGATATCCGGTCTCATACATAACATAGCATATATGAGACTTCCTACCACCGAAGAATAAGGAACCACCTTCATCTCCTCTATCACCTTTGATGTTCTAGGACACATCTCTTTAGATAAAGGTGCTCCATGCCGAAAAAGTAGAAAACCTTTCTTGGAGTTCTGCATGCTAAAATGAGCCAAAATAGTATCTATGTATGAAGCTTGAGATAAGCACAACATCCTTTTCTTGTTATCCCATATAACCTTGATCCAAAGGTTGTGTCCCACTTCTCCCAAGTCCTTCATATAAAAATATTTGGACAACCATACCCTTACGTCTGATAACACTTTGACATTGTTGCCAATGAGCAAAATGTCATCTACGTATAGTACAAGAAATACCACTACGTTTCCGTCACATCTCTTGTATACACAAGACTCATCCGGACTTTGAATAAATCCATATGACTGGATTACCTCATCAAAGCGGATGTTCCAAGATCTCGAAGCTTGCTTTAATCTATAAATGGACCGATTAAGCTTACACACAAGATGCTCTTTTCCCTTTGCAATGAATCCCTCTAGTTGCTTCATATAGATGTTTTCTTCAAGACTTTCATTAAGGTAAGCTGCCTTGACATCCATCTGACAAACCTCATAATCCATATGAGCAGCAATAGATAAGAGAATCCAGATAGACTTAAGCATGACCATCGACGAAAAGGTCTCCTCATAATCGAAACCCTCATTCTGAGTATACCCTTTCGCAACAAGCCTTGCTTTGAAGGTCTCTACCTTCTCATCTGATCCTCTCTTTCTTTTGTAGATCCACTTGCATCCAATGGTTTTTACACCATTGGGTGGTTCTACTAGCTCCCACACCTGATTTGAATCCATAGATTCTATCTCAGAATTCATCGCCCTTTGCCAAGATATCACATTTTTATCTTGGATTGCCTCGTCATATGTCCAAGGATCAGGTTCATGCTTGCCAGTGACCAAATCAAAAGATTCTCCCAAGAACATAAATCTATCAGGTTGTCTAACAACCCTCCCACTATTACAAGGTATCACTTGTGTATCCTCTGTGACACGCGGTGCAGTCACTTGTGGTATGTCCTCTTGTACCGTTGGTACTGAAGTAGTGACTTCCCCTCTTAATTTCTCCAGAAAAATCTTGCTCATGGGCTTATGGTTCATCACATAGTCTTCCTCTAAAAATCGGGCATTTGTGCTAACGATCACCCTCTAATCTCTACGATTATAGAACAAACCACCTTTCATTCCTCTAGGATAGCCTACGAACAAGCGCACTTCTATACGAGATTTCAACTTACCAACATTTCCCTTCAGCACATGTACTGGACTACCCCAAATCCGAATGTCTCAGACTAGGCTTTCGCCCAGTCCACAATTTTGTGGGAGTAGAAGGTGCTGATTTAGATGGTACCAAGTTTAGAATATACACTATCTATCCGGAGCATACCCCCAAAACGAATCTAGCAACTCAGAATAACTTATCATCGATCTAACCATCTCTATAAGAGTCCAATTCCTTCGCTCTGCCACACCATTCTGCTAGAGTGTACCAAGTGCAGACAGTTGGGATTGAATCCCAGCCTCTGATAAGTAACTCCTAAACTCTCCCAAGAGATACTCACCACCACGATCAGATCATTGTGTCTTGATACTTTTACCTTGACGTTTCTTCACATCAGCCTTGAATTCTTTGAACCTGTCAAAGCATTCAAACTTGCGGCGCATCAAGTAAATGTATTCATATCTTAAATAATCATCTATAAAAGAGATGAAATATTCAAAACCACCTCTAGCCTGGATAGACATAGGACCGCACAAATCAGAATGAACCAATTCCAACACATCTTTGGCTCTATACCCCTTGGCCTTAAAGGCCTCTTGGTCATTTTACCTTCCAAGCATGATTCGTAGGTTGGGAAATCTTTCACCACTAATGAACCCAAAGGTCGATCAACTATCAAACTTTAAATTCTACTCAGGTTAATATGACCTAAACTTAGATGTCAAAGATATGTTTGGTTCATTGTCGAAGGTTCTTTTCTCTTATTAGATTTAGAAGATGAGTTATTTATTTATATTTGCATCGTGGGAGTTTTTGGTTCAAGAGTGTATAAATTTCCTACCAATGCACCAGAACAGATAATCTCCCTATTTATTTTTATAACAACTCTGTCATTAAAAGAAATATAATATCCATCCAAAAATAATTTAGAATTTGAAATCAATTTCTTTCTACATAAAGGTACATAAAAGTAATTTCTTATAACCAAAGTTTTATTCTTATCAAAAGATAAATAAAAATTTTCCACTGTAATAGCCGCCACCTTCGTAGCATTGCTCATATAGACAGTAATCTCCCCCTCATCTAGTCGTCTGGTTTCCTGGAACCCCTGCAAAGAGTTGCAGACATGATCAGTGGCTCCTGTATCTACACACTAGGTACCGGTAGATAACACTGCTAAACATGTTTCAATGACTAGACTAAAAGATATACCTTTGTTCTATTTGCGATTGGGACAGTCCGCCTTCCAATGTCCAGTCTGCTTGTAAGTTTAGCACTTGCCTTTTGGCTTCTTCACTATTGCCTGAGGTCTTGCCCCCATTTTTGTTGCACCTTGTTTCTCCTTCTTCTTGCCTTTCGTCTTAGAAGTAGAAACCATCTGAGCAACCAAAGCTTGATAACTCTAACGAAAAAGTCCCTCTACCGCCTGGAGTTCTATCAGAAGCTCCGCCAACGAATACAACCTTTTATTCATGTTGTAGTTCAGGCGAAACTACTCAAAACTCCTAGGTAGAGATTGGAGAATGATATCGACCTGGGTTTCCCCATTAATCTTCGTTCCAAGGTCTTCCAGCTCATTCAAATGAGCCATCATCTTGAGAACATGATCCCTCACGGGTGTTCCCTCAACCACGGTGGTCGTCATCAAGTTCCTCATAGCTTACTGCCTAGTAGCCCAATTTTGGTGTCCGAAAAGTGCCTTGAGATTGAGCATCATGTCATAGGCAGTATTCATGGCCTGATGCTGATGTTGCAATACATTTGACATAGAAGCCAAAATGTAACACCGCGCCATCTCATCAGCCTTGATCCACTTCCTATAACTCTCTTTCTCCTTTTTACCAGAATCATCCGTGGGCTTAGGAGGACATGTTGGGTTTCCGGCACCGCGGCGTGTGTGTGTTCGATCATGTTTCATAAACATGTGCACAGCGGAAGCAACAAAAATAATAAATACTCCTATTTATTACAACACACACAACACACGCATGCTATTACAACAAGTGTAGACATAACCATAAATTAAAATTGCAATAAAAGGAAATTAAACTACGTTATACCTTCTGTATGACGTGTAGCGGGAACGGCATCAACCGGAACGATTCTCGTAAGAATCGTCTCTATCCGTATCCACGCCGAGCTCCTCGGGATGACTTCGCCAAGCCACGAGCTTCGTCTTCGTACGGGTTACTAGCCTCGTGTTGAAGACGATGTGATCGAGAGATGATCACGGTCCGAATCCAAATTCGGACCTAAAGACAAGTCCTCAAGACTTGCTTCTCCGGAGAGGTATTCGTCAACCGATTGACGAATCCTTCGTCCTCCACCTCAGAGGATTACCGGAGATCAAATCCCCGGTATGTTAGCCGCTGTCGGAGCCCTAACCGTCGTCTAAACGACGCTCCGACGAGAGGAGAAGAAGCTGTCCAGAAAACTGGACAGCTTGGTGGAGGAGTAGGCGCCGGCCAAAACCAAGGAAGCAAAGTGCTCACCTTGATGCCAAACCTAAGGAGGATGACCGGAACTCTTCCGTAAGCAGCTCGACTCCGTCGATGAGTTATGAAGCAACCTTCTGGACGCCGGTTGGAGGACCATTGGGCGGGCGAGCCTGGAGTTGGGCGCCAATAGAGAGGGAGGGGTTGGGCGGCCAAGTTTGATTAGGTTTAGGGTTAGGGTTTAATCCCTATTTTATAGAGAACTAATTCTCTTAGTGGTTAATGGATCATATCCATAAAGCCCGTTAACCCGCTCCATTAAGATAAGTTAAAATAAACCAAACCGTGATGGTTTATTTTAAGTTAAAACGAACCGAACCAACCTTTGGTTCATTCGTTTAATATAAACCAAACCCTTTGGTTTATTCTCATCCATTGGATTAGGACCAAACCATTTTGGTCCATCCATTATGTCTTCATAAGACACGGCCCATCCACGCTTCCATTGCGACTGAAACAATTTCATGCTCGCTTTATGTTTGGTCCAACCAAACATAGTTTCTCTCGATGCGAGAATCCCATTCTCAAGCTCGCTTTAAATCCTTTGGATTACACTCGTTGTGCGTGTGACCAAATAGGTTCTCGGTTTATGTTGGCCGTCTATAATTAACCATTAATTATAGAACGATCATGAGTGGCACCTAGTAGTACATCATGATCCCCAATTAACCGAAAAGATCAACGGTTGATCCAGAACTATTTCTGAAACCCTTCAGTAGCTTGAATGAATCATGCCCCATTCCCTTCACTCATCTTATACCCACTTGGTTCAGGACATGGTCTATTGTGTCAGTCCCCACTAGGCTGACTACGTCACACCTAGCCCAAGTATCATTTCCTCGTCCTACGGATTCTAGTTACTCCACATGTATCGAAGAGTACCTTACTCTAAACATGTAATGCTTTGGCCAAAGACTTTAGTAACAATCCGACGAGAGGCCATAGGTATACATCTCCTCGCAAGGAGTGGTGAATCCTTTATAGGCTATTCAAACACCTTCGATCACTTCGACTTATACCCAATCATCCCGGGTCCACATCTCCTTAGAGATGTTTGCTTAAGATGTCAAAGCATAAGTCTCTATGATCAAGATGACTTGAATACCGCAAGTCAAAGGAACATCGCACTTAAGCCACAGTAAAAACTTCATTGACATATCTATATATGCAGAGAACCATATGAAGTCTTACGGCTGGTCACTCCAATGAACTAGTTACCATAACTAGCATCCACGATTAACTCCGACATCACTATGTCTCCACCAAAGGAGAATCACCGCTTGGATACACCAAGGAGTATACCTCGTGCTAGTCTCGACAGAATTGATGGTGTCCAAATCCATCAATTCATTGACTAGGGATAATTCCGATACATCACAATTACACATGTAGAGATACTCACTAGTTGTGATCCAATCACAAATTCTCTCATGCTGTGAATCGTATCGTGGACATTCAGTAAATGAGTTTAAGATCCAATCAAATACATAAAATATGTATACTCAAATAGTGAATCTTCATTTATCATATAAATGGTTCATACATAAGGCGATTGCCTTAGGACATCTCTCATATATTACTAACAGACTCCCACTTGGCCTAATGCCAATCGCTACGGTATCCAATACCATAGTCTCTAACATGACCCTCAAACTTGCTTTGAGGTAATGCTTTAGTCAAGGGATCCGCTAAGTTCCTTTCAGTGGGAATTTTCTCGATTTGTATTTCGTTCCTACTGATGATCTCTCTGATAAGATGATAGCGGCAAAGCACATGTTTGGATCGTTGATGAGACCTTGGCTCTTTCGCCTGTGCAATTGCTCCATTGTTGTCGCGATGAGACCGGTATTGCTTCAACAATGGCCGGAATCACACCAAGTTCATGAACGAACTTCTTGATCCAAACCGCTTCCTTTGCTGCTTCCGAAGCTGCAATATATTCTGCCTCAGTGGTAGAATCCGCTACAGTCTCTTGTTTGGAACTTTTCCAACTCACTGCGCCCCCATTCAAGGTGAACACGTATCCAGACTGAGACCTGGAATCATCCTTGTCCATGCGAAGCTGGCATCCGTATACCCGCGTATCACCATGTCCCCTTCTCCATATATTAGGAACACATCCTTAGTTCTTCTCAAGTACTTAAGGATCGTCTTAACAGCCGCCCAATGATCCATTCCTGGATCAGACTGGTATCTGCTCGTGACACTCAGAGCATACGATACATCGGGCCTCGTACATAACATAGCATACATGATAGATCCTATTGCGGATGCATAGGGAATCTTACTCATGCAAATCCTCTCGTCTTCTGTGCGCGGACACATAGACTTTGAAAGGTGTACCCCATGCCTGATGGGCAGATAACCTTTCTTGGATTCCGACATGCTAAACCTCTTTAGCACTCGGTCTATATATGTAGACTGCGAAAGACCAAGCAACCGTTTCGATCTATCTCTATAGATCTTAATCCCAAGGATGTAGGTTGCTTCTCCCAGGTCTTTCATGGAGAATGTCTTGGATAACCAAACCTTCACTGACTGTAAGATTGACACATCGTTTCCTATAAGTAATATGTCATCGACATACAATACTAGGAACACGACTGCACTCCCACTAACCTTCTTGTACACACAAGGTTCGTCTGGATTTTGTGAGAAATCAAACTTTTTGATCGTCTCATCAAAACGGATATTCCAGCTCCTGGATGCTTGCTTCAATCCATAAATGGATCGTCGCAACTTGCATACCTTGGTTTTATCAACCGATGTGAAACCCTCAGGCTGTATCATATACACGTCCTCGAGCAAGTTTCCATTAAGGAAAGCTGTTTTCACATCCATCTGCCATATCTCATAATCATAATGAGCTGCTATGGCCAGGAGCATCCGAATGGATTTAAGCATAGCTACAGGCGAATAGGTTTCGTCATAATCAACACCTTGCTTTTGACGATATCCTTTCGCCACCAATCTAGCCTTATAGGTAATCACATTACCATCCATGTCGGTTTTCTTCTTGAAAACCCACTTGCACCCTATAGGCTTTATGCCTTCAGGTGGGTCAACCAAGTTCCAAACTTGGTTTTCGTACATGGAATCCATTTCCGACTTCATGGCACCAAGCCACTTATCCCTTTCTGAACTTGTCAGCACTTCTTCATAACTGGTAGGCTCCTCATCATCAATGAGTAACACGTCGTTCGATTCACTTACGAGAAATCCATATCTCTCAGGAATATTGCGTGTTCTACCAGATCTACGAAGATGTGGTGTTACATTAGGTCCAGCCGATTGCTCATCACTATGAGTTGTCGGCTGTTGTGCTTCACCAGGTATCTCATCAATGTCTATTTGAGTCTCTCGAGCCTCCTCAAGCTCAATGACACTCCCACTATTTTCTTGCAAGAGAAACTCTTTCTCTAGAAACACAGCATGCCTTGAAACAAACACCTTTTGTTCCACAGGATGATAGAATTGGTAACCCCTTGTTTCCTTAGGGTATCCAATAAATAGACATTTATCAGACTTAGCATCCAATTTGTCTGATACAGTCCGCTTCACATAAACAGGACAACCCCATATCTTCAAGTAAGATACATGAGGTTTCTTACTATTCCATATCTCATATGGAGTAGTTGAGACTACCTTGGTAGACATTCTGTTTAACAAGTAAACAGCTGTCTGAAGTGCATAGCCCCAAAAGGACTTGGGAAGAGTTGCATGATTCATCATTGACCTGACCATGTCCAACAAGGTCCGGTTACGCCTCTCAGATACACCATTATGCTGTGGTGTATAGGGCGGAGTCCATTGAGACAATATGCCATTGTCTCTTAGATAATCAAGAAACTCTTGACTTAAGTATTCACCACCTCGATCCGATCGAAGTATTTTAATACTTTTGTTATGTTGTTTCTCTACTTCATTTCTGAATTCTTTGAACCTTTCAAAGGCTTCAGACTTGTGTTTCATCAAGAACACATACCCAAACCGTGAGTGATCATCGGTGAAGGTAATGAAGTAGCTATAGCCTCCTAATGCTTGAGTTGACATAGGTCCACATACATCAGTATGTACTAAACCTAGTAACTCTCCCACTCGTTCACCTTTTCCAGTAAAAGGTAACTTAGTCATCTTGCCTTTTAAGCATGATTCGCATGTATCGTATGAATCCAATTCAAACGATTCCAGAATTCCACATCGGTGTAATTCGGACATGCGTTTCTTGCTTATATGGCCAAGACGACAATGGCACATATAGGAGTCTATGTGATTATCCTTTCGAGCACGCGTGTTGCTCACTTCGATATTGAAGATGTCACTGGATACGTCCAACGTATAAATGCCATTACTCAAAGTTCCAGTTCCATAAAGTACGCCATTCAAAGTTATATAACAACAATTGTTACTAAACGTTAAATGGAAACCATTTCTATTTAAGCAGGAAATAGAAACAATGTTCTTTATTAGAGAAGGAACATAATAGCAATTGTCCAGTTCAAGACTAGTCCACTAGGAGCTTCAAATAAGTTCCGATGGCGACCGCAGCAACCTTTGCTCCATTGCCAACTCGCAAATTTGACTCCCCTCTGACAAGTCTTCTTCTATTCCTTAGCCCCTGTATGTCATTACATATATGTGAGCCACACCCAGTATCCAATACCCAAGTGTCTAAGGAAATAGAATGACAATCAATAACGAAGATACCTGAAGAGGATGGGGCATCGGATGCCTTCTTCTTCTTCATGGACTCAAGATAAATCTTGCAGTTTCTTCGCCAGTGGCCTTCCTTGCCACAGTGATGGCAAGTGCCCTTTTGCGCTGGTTCCGCCTTCTTTGCCTTTTTCTTTCCTTTCTTCTGTTCTTTTGCCTTCCTCTTAGAACCTTTCTTTGAGGAATCAACTAACAGAACCGCCTGCTCCTCATGCTTCACATAAGGCTCCACAGTCTTCAGCATATTGAGGAGCTCGGGAATGGTGGATTCCAATTTGTTCATCCGATAG
Organism: Wurfbainia villosa; assembly: GCA_025175895.1. Classification (NCBI taxonomy): domain Eukaryota; kingdom Viridiplantae; phylum Streptophyta; class Magnoliopsida; order Zingiberales; family Zingiberaceae; genus Wurfbainia; species Wurfbainia villosa. Next base: position 114,389,836 of record CM045986.1, read on the forward strand.
TTCATCACAAATTGCGAAACTCTTGGGCAAACAATGCAGAATTAAGTCAATACTTAACTCATGATCCATCACAAAACCGAGGGTAGCTAGCGCTCGATGTACCCGTTCATCTTTAGCACAAAGCATACTCTGAGCATTTAACCTTCTTGCATCTTCGTGGTGAAGAGGAGCCTAGAGACCTCGAACCTTTCGGATCTCGCTTGCTCATCGAACAACTCATGAAGATGTAAGACCATAGTGTTAGCATCCATATGCTCATCTTCGCACTGTACCATCGCCGCTAGCATGATGCAACTCGCCACTCGGGAATCGCCACATGCTTCGATAGACCAACATTTGGTCCGAGTTGCATTGTCCTTAGGGATCGGCCAGAAGAGGCTCTTCAAGGACATATGCAAGCTTTTCCGCCTTGAGAACAATTCTCAGGTTTCTAAGCCAGTCCAGGAAGTTAGGCCCAGTCAGTTTGTTCGAATCCAAAATAGTGCGCAAATTCAAAGACGTCATGATCAATTTATTGACCTAGAAATACAAAACGAGCATATATGAGAAAACAATTTAAAATGCATCAATATACATTTATAAATCCCATTCATTTTTCGAATTTCAAAAATCCCCAAAATCACTTCGGGAGATCGTAGGTTCATCTCCGAATGGGCTGATATCCATCATAGTTATGAACAACCTTGGAGAGAGTCCAACAAGCCATTCATAACTACGACGGTAGGTATCATCTATACCGATTGCATATCCCGTATATGCAACTATCACAATGTGTTATCAACTAATTGAATGTTCACACATACATCGGGTTGTTAACACATTAACAAGTATGCATCATATGCATAACACCCAACTTCACCTCCCTTTACATCGACCTTGGAGAGAGTCCAACAAGCCGATGCTCTAGGTTAAAGCCAACCCATTAATCAGGACATAGTTTTAATATGGTTAGAGCGCATTCAACCAATTAGCCCAGCTTGGAGAGAGTCCAACAACCAAAGCTAACGATTGACCTCTGACTCTTACCATATTAGTATTAAACTATTCCATGGTTTGAACATATTCAGGTTCGAGCCGGGCTTGGAGAGAGTCCAACAACCCAAACAAGAAACAGAACTCTGGTTCTAACCATATTAATGGAAGGTGTAGGCTTTAATATTGATTAAGGATTTTTATGTCTCATCCTCTTTGCATGCAAATAACTATTATCTACATGGCATGACATACATGGCATACATCTACATGTCACGACACGCATGGCATAATGTTATGCATCTAATGCAATTACATGGCATACAATTATGTCATGTATATAATTTCCTTATATGTCATAACTATTTATGGAAATAAAATATGTTTAAGATTTGATTCTCCAAATCAAATCATAATTAAATTAGGAAACAAATTTCCAAATCTAATCACATATTTTATTCATGGAATTATTTGATTATGGAAAATCTATTTAGGAAACCAATTTCCTAAATCTTTAAAACACTTATGGAAATAAAATATTTTAAGATTTGATTTCCAAATCAAATCATGATTAAATTAGGAAACAAATTTCCAGAATCTAATCAAATATTTTATTTATGGAAAATATTGATTTCCATAAATACTTCCAACTTTCCAAAAGTGGAAGATTTCCATAAATACTTCTAGACTTTCAAAATTGAAAAATTTCCATAAATACTTCTAAATTTCCAAAATTTAGAAAACTTCCAGAAATACATTATGACTATCGCAAAACCATTTTTACGATTATGTCGAAACACAACCTGGGCTCTGATACCACTGTTGGGTTTCCGGCACCGCGGCGTGTGTGTGTTCGATCATGTTTCGTAAACATGTGCACAGCGGAAGCAACAAAAATAATAAATACTCCTATTTATTACAACACACACAACACACGCATGCTATTACAACAAGTGTAGACATAACCATAAATTAAAATTGCAATAAAAGGAAATTAAACTACGTTATACCTTCCGTATGACGTGTAGCGGGAACGGCATCAACCGGAACGATTCTCGTAAGAATCGTCTCTATCCGTATCCACGCCGAGCTCCTCGGGATGACTTCGCCAAGCCACGAGCTTCGTCTTCGTACGGGTTACTAGCCTCGTGTTGAAGACGATGTGATCGAGAGATGATCACGGTCCGAATCCAAATTCGGACCTAAAGACAAGTCCTCAAGACTTGCTTCTCCGGAGAGGTATTCGTCAACCGATTGACGAATCCTTCGTCCTCCACCTCAGAGGATTACCGGAGATCAAATCCCCGGTATGTTAGCCGCTGTCGGAGCACTAACCGTCGTCCAAACGACGCTCCGACGAGAGGAGAAGAAGCTGTCCAGAAAACTGGACAGCTTGGTGGAGGAGTAGGCGCCGGCCAAAACCAAGGAAGCAAAGTGCTCACCTTGATGCCAAACCTAAGGAGGATGACCGGAACTCTTCCGGCAGCAGCTCGACGCCGGCGAGGAGGAAGGAAGCAACCTTCTGGACGCCGGTTGGAGGACCTTTGGGCTGGGCGGCAGCCTGGAGTTGGGCCGAATAGGAGAGGAGGGGTTGGGCGGCCAAGTTTGATTAGGTTTAGGTTAGGGTTTAATCCCTATTTTATAGAGAACTAATTCTCTTAGTGGTTAATGGATCATATCCATAAAGCCCGTTAACCCGCTCCATTAAGATAAGTTAAAATAAACCAAACCATGATGGTTTATTTTAAGTTAAAACGAACCGAACCAACCTTTGGTTCATTCGTTTAATATAAACCAAACCCTTTGGTTTATTCTCATCCATTGGATTAGGACCAAACCATTTTGGTCCATCCATTATGTCTTCATAAGACACGGCCCATCCACGCTTCCATTGCGACTGAAACAATTTCATGCTCGCTTTATGTTTGGTCCAACCAAACATAGTTTCTCTCGATCGAGAATCCCATTCTCAAGCTCGCTTTAAATCCTTTGGATTACACTGCGTTGTCGTGTGACCAAATGGTTCTCGGTTTATGCTGGCCGCCTATAATTAACCATTAATTATAGAACGATCATGAGTGGCACCTAGTAGTACATCATGATCCCCAATTAACCAAAAAGATCAACGCTGATCCGTAACTATTTCTCAAACCCTTCAAGAGCTTGAATGAATCGCGGCCCCATTCCCTTCACTCATCTTATACCCACTTGGTTCAGTGACATGGTCTATTGTGTCAGTCCCCACTAGGCTGACTACGTCACACCTAGCCCAAGTATCATTTCCTCGTCCTACGGATTCTAGTTACTCCACATGTATCGAAGAGTACCTTACTCTAAACATGTAATGCTTTGGCCAAAGACTGTAGTAACAATCCGACGAGAGGCCATGGGTATACATCTCCTCGCAAGGAGTGGTGAATCCTTTATAGGCTATTCAAACACCTTCGATCACTTCGACTTATACCCAATCATCTCGGGTCCACATCTCCTTAGAGATGTTTGCTTAAGATGTCAAAGCATAAGTCTCTATGATCAAGATGACTTGAATACCGCAAGTCAAAGGAACATCGCACTTAAGCCACAGTAAGAACTTCATTGACATATCTATATATGCAGAAAACCATATGAAGTCTTACGGTTGGTCACTCCAATGAACTAGTTACCATAACTAGCATCCACGATTAACTCCGGACATCACTATGTCTCCAGCCAGTGAGAATCAGCTGCTTGGATACACCAAGGAGTATACCTCGTGCTAGTCTCGACAGAATTGATGGTGTCCAAATCCATCAATTCATTGACTAGGGATAATTCCGATACATCACAATTACACATGTAGAGATACTCACTAGTTGTGATCCAATCACAAATTCTCTCATGCTGTGAATCGTATCGTGGACATTCAGTAAATGAGTTTAAGATCCAATCAAATACATAAAATATGTATACTCAAATAGTGAATCTTCATTTATCATATAAATGGTTCATACATAAGGCGATTGCCTTAGGACATCTCTCATATATTACTAACAGGACACTCTTCAAAGAGTACATATTTGTACTCCTTAGCAGTTAAGACAATGTCAAGATTCCTTTTCCAATTAACATAGTTAGGTCCAGTAAGTTTGTTTTCTTTCAGAATCATAGCAAGTGGGTTGAAAGTCATTTTGAAAAACCTAAGAATCACATAAATCAAAACATTAGATTTTAAAAATTTATTGATTCCTCAAATAATAAAATTTTAAAATCACCCAACACCTTAAAACATCAAGAATATCATATGCCACGATAGTGTGGACGTATACGAATTCTACATTTGTAAGAGGATGTTTTATCCATTAATTTTATTATCCTATCAACCTTACTTTTTGACAAATAAAATTAATAGTTGGTTCCTCTTCGGCCCTATAAATAAAACCAGTGACTCCGATGGGGAGGATACTTTTATTTGCATCTAAGTGTTTACCATTACCTAATACTAAGGCAATTATCTCGGATTATGTGCCTTCCGATAGGGAAGTACACACACTCTTAAATAATTTTCTATAACCATATTTGACCTAGTGATCCACAAAACAAACTCATCTAATATGGAGGAAGGTACTCAGAGCCAATGTGAAAGTTTGTTCACATCACATGTCAAATTGTAATGAAGGCCACGAGAATTAAAAAATATCCCTCTCCCACTTAGTAATTTAAAATCGAGGAATTTTCTCAAACACACAACATGCATATCAAACAATAAGCAATAAATATGAAAAAAAAATATTTTCCAACTATTATGGCTTTTGTTTTCCAATATGCTTCCCGTCATGTCGCCACCTCATCCACTCCTCCCTTTACCATGCTCTAGAAATAAGGGGATCTAAGCCGAGATAAACCATTTTAATTTACATCCATCGATCCTATACTCCACGAAGGAGTGTACAACATATCTATATCAAAAGTAAATTAAAATGAGTGACTAAACAGTGTCGTATTTAATTACAAAAAATTAAATACTAATTAGCCTCGTCAACCCCAAGGATTCAAATAAATAATTACAATCACACACATACAATCACATACATCCATATAGCAATAATAGTTGGATCTTATTCCTGCAAGTAAAAAGTTAGCCTACTCACATCATACTATTATCCGACATAAAATATATGATAAATGCGTGAAAGTAACCGAATCAAAAACACACAAAACCAGAAACCGTGGCTCTGATACCACTTTATGGGAGAATTGCTTCTCTCTTCGGTCTCTTGTGCATAGCGATCCTATCTCACGTCCCCAGATTAAAATTTTATCAACTAAAACTAATCCGGACGGAGATGGATTACCAAGCAACCGATCCATCATCGTGCTATTCGATTTGAATAGTCACTTGAACAAACTTGTTGTTCAAGCAACCTAACTCTTTTCCTCAATTAGCCGTGGAATAGATGATGAATGGATCATCGGTTTTTGTGTTTATCATCGGGGTCCATGTTAATCAATAACATACAAAATACAAAAGAAGTAGAATCAAAACTAAACAAGATTATACCTCTTGTTTTACCTCTTGATCTTCTATAGTATTTCGATCCTCCTCTTGGACATCGTGTGGGCAATGATCTTCCAAGAGTCGAAGCCTCCTAGATTGCATATTCCCTTCCTTGCTCGCTCCGAACAAGGGAAGAACAAAAGCTCCCTTCTTCTCTTTACTTGCACCGACCACCAACCACCAAGGTTGGGGTCAACCGGCCCTAAGGAGAGGGAGAGGGTGTGCCGGACAAGACAAAGGAAGGAGGCACCCTATCCTTTGTTACCGTCGGCCCTAGGAGAGGGAAAGGGAAGCGCTGACAATGGAGAAGGAAGAAGGTGGCACCGGCAAAAGGAGAAGAAAAGCCCTAGGTTGTCGCCGCCCACAAGGAGAAGCAAAACCCTAGCCACCACTTCTTGCTGCCCAAGCCTCCCACGCAAACTCCAAACCCCTAGCACAACTTATGTTTTTGCCCAAGCCTCTCCAACCCTTTCTTATATAGATCTAGGCTTCACGAGGTATTTATAATAGGCTACAATATGGACCATGAGGAGGAGTTAGATCTTGGCTACCAAATGGATCCGAACCACATAAAACCCATCCATTAATGATCATCCATTCCACTAGAGGATCATCATTGATCTACCTCACCAACCCCCATAAATAAATATGGGCTCCACATATTATTTGTATAAAATATCTCCCCGTATTTAAGATATTGAATGTCCATTAATTAATTGAATTATTGACAATTTAATTAATTAATATCTTACTCTATGAGTAGTACCACTCATCCTTATCATCATGTTGGACCATGTCCACCTATAGGATTTACATGATGAACCTTATGAGCTCGTCAAGGGGACATCATCATCCTAGTATATAGGACATGATTTCCTCCTATAATCAATGGTACACCATTTAAATAATATTATTTCCCAACTTATCAGGCCTATCGATTTAATACATAAGTCTTGTCCATTGTTAAATTAAAGAAATAAATACTAATTACATGTGCCCGTTATTATATCGGGATTAAGAGCATGTACAACATAATATCTGAGGTCTGATTCAATTATATAGTCAGTATAAATTGATTCACCTCTAAATCGGTCATGCTCATTACACACAAAGTGTACTAGTATAATTCTATGGTCAAGATAAACCAATACTAAATCACACTACAACCATGCCAATGGTTTATCCAAAACCATCTTGGTTATGAGCCTCTACTTATACTCTACAAGGAACTGATAACATGATCTTCAGTGCGACACCACACACCATGTTATCTACAATGTAACGTATCAGACAATATGCATAAATATAAAATACAAACAATGATCATGTGATTCTTATTTCTAAATGAAGATATTCATACAAAGGCTAGGCTTTCAGTATACATCCCAACACTGGACTTGTTAGAAGAAAAGGGGGAGCAAGCCCGAATGCGAGCTGAAGCTTACAAGCAAAAGATCCAGCGAACCTTTAACAAAAGGGTAGCCCCCAAGAGGTTCTAGGAAGGTGACTTGGTTCTGTGCAAGGTTAACCCTGTGGGAGATCCTAAGAAGCTAGCCCCTAATTTGGAAGGGCCTTTCATTGTTACTCGTCGAGTGGCTGGGTCATCCTATTACCTAAAAGATGATAAGGGCAAAGAGTTACCTCACCCCTGGAATGTTGTACACCTAAAATATTTCCATATCATGTAAAAGAAGGTTGTTGAAAGGAGAAATTTGGCGTATTTCCCATGGGTTTTGAAAGAAGAAGAATATAATGTGACCCTCAGTATATAACATTACGAGTAGCAATCATGAGAAAGGATGAGGAATAAGTATCATTAGAAATTATCTTCTCATTCTCAGAGCAAAGAAAGTTAAGAACAATATCAAGAATAAGTAATCTGTTGATGTGATTATACATAAATAACAACAGTCCTAAAGTGACAAATGTCTGATAGCATCAAGAAAGTCGACATGAAAATTACAATTTGAAATGGTATGGGGAATAGCATCTGAAGTCAGTCTCCTAGTGCAGGAAAAGAGACGGTTGACTAGCTGGAGGGAACCCATGATTAGTATATTACCGGACTGCCTCGTTGAACCCATCTTGATAGGTAGTCCACATCAGAGATCGAAGATGCCCCTGTTGGTTGGGATCGGTCGTGTGTGCATCTTGATGGAACCTGGCACAATGCTCTCTATGTTCCCTTAGAGCTTGGTAGACCTGACGGTATCGCTGTGATATTTGAATTATATCATCAGCCAGGGTGGACACATCATCGAATTGGGAAGTTTGGCCTTGTTGCATGACTCTTGACATGTCCATCATATCCTGATGCATGGAAGCTGAAATCTCCTCCACTGCCTCGGTGTATGTCCTGGTGCGGGTGATCTCACTCCTTAACTGTTGAAGAGAGGTTTCTTGCCTACATATTTGGGCATGAGCGTGAGCCCTAGCTGATATTAAAGCTGAATTTTCGTATACCTCCTTGCTCAGTCGGGTCCAAAGGGTGGATATCATTGTTGCATCCTTCTGTTGCTGGTCCTGAAGGATTGCTATAGTTTTCGCATCCTCCTACCTATGTTGTTGGATTTCATCTATTTGGCTATGATAGCCAACCAATTCTTGTGACAAGGAATTATCCCTATCCCTAGAGGTAGTAGTATTGTCATCTTTTTGCTTGGCACCTTGAAGGGTGGATATGGTTTCAGTATCCTTTTGTTGTTCATTTTGAAGGGTCGCTATGGACTCAGCATCCTAGTGTCTTTGATGGTGGGCTTCAGCCAGTTGGTTTTGTTAGTGGGCTAATTCCTGCAATAAGAAGTTCTCCCTATCTCTAGAAGCAGTCTGATCCTCTGTTTGCTATTGAGTCTGTTGTTGTAGTTGGGCTCGGTATTGGGAGAAAGAGCGATCCAGCTCTTGATAATTCACCATCGCCTAAAAACAGAAGAGGGAGAGGGAGGTCATTGCTGAAAATATATACAAAAGTAGCCGGAAAAGCTTACCAACTCCAAGGTATGGCGCAGGCTCTCCATTCTTGGAATGAGTTCCTCTAAATTGAGGATTCGAGCATTCCTGTCAGAGGAGGAAGAAGGAGTGTAGGAAACTAAAGGAGTGGATCACTCATGATGGGAAAGAAGGGGGGCAACCCCGAGGATTGTGCTAGTGACCCCATAGGAGGAGGGGGGATACCTTGAGAGGGAGAGGGGATTCTTGAAAAGAAGGGAGATGTAGAAGTGGTAGCAAAGAGAGCCATTGCCAAAAGGCTCATGGAAGCATGAGAGGAAAAGGGGAAGGTTGATGGTGGTTTCAGAATGTCAGAAACCACCTGATGGATGATGGAGGAAGGGGAACCCTCGGGAGAAGGAAAGGAAGAGAAAATAGGGGGGGTTAAATGTGTCCGATGATGTAGACATGGGAAGAGGAGGTGAATTTGAAGGGAGACCGGTGGTCGGAGGGGGCACCGTTATTAGCGGTTCTTCACTAGTAAGAGGAAGGGCACCATAATCAAATTCTAAACCAGGCTGGGGAGAAAGGCCTTCCGAACTAGGGGTCAGTGGAGGAGATGATGGGAACATGGTCGGAATTTGTAAAGGCGAAGATGGAGGAGATTTAGCAAAAATTAATTCGGACTCTGAAGGAAGTGTGGGGGAGGAAGAAGAATCAAGAGAAGTAATCTCTTCTCCCTGTAGCCATCGGCGTATAGTTCCCTTTAATTCAATTTGGGTTTGTAAAAAAAGAGGAGGTGGGCTAGGGCCACCCAAAATCGAAGGCGGAGGGGAAAAAAGGCTAGGGTTTGGTGATAATGTCAGAGAGGAAAGCAGAGAAGGTAGTGATGATGGTGAGGTCACAATGGATGAAGGTAAAATGATAGGGGATGAGGTTACTGATGAATAAGGAGGGGATGTTGATGCCGGAGCGATAACGGGGGATATGGCGGGAGCCGGAACAAGGGGTGGTGATGTGGTGGTAGAAGATGGCTAATTGTTGTTCCTTCCTAGCTCACAATGATATTCCGTCATCAGTTGCTAAAGAAGAGATTTCATCTTGGCTTCAGAAGAAGAGAAAATGAGAAAGTTGTTCGAAGGGAGCCGGATAGATTCTAGCAAGAGGAAGAATGAGGATAGGTGATGGAAACGAAAGGAGTAGAAAGTGAAGAAGAGGGGAGATGAAGAGTCCTATATAAAGGGTAGGGGTACGCTTGTGATACAAATTGGGCATCAGAAGCAGGGAGGTGGGCCCCCAAAAAGAGAACCAAATATGAGATAGTAGGAGATTTAAAGCATGATTTGTCTTCTTCATGGTCCGATATAAATCGGAGTCGTTGTCCCCGTGCGGTGGCAGAATGGAGGAGTAGGGTTTAAGGTAGCAACACCTGTGAAGAGTGACGAAGTAAAAAATTCACTCCGACCTGATTGGGCAAAGCCTTGGATCAGGTCGTCACATTTTCATGGCCCGGTATCAACCGGAACCATCATCCCTGTGCAGTTGTGGAATAGAGGAGTAGGGTTTAAGGTAACTATACCTGTGAAGAGCGACGGAGTAAATAATTCATTCCGACCTGATTAGGCAAAGCCCAGGATCGGGTCATCACATTTTTATGACCCGGTATCAGCCGGAGTCGTCACCCCCATGAAGTTACAATACAGAGGAGTAGAGTTTAAGGTAACTACACCTGTGAAGAGCGGTGGAGTAAAAAATTCATTCCAACCTGATTAGGCAAAGCCCTGGATCGGGTCATCACATTTTCATTGTTCGGTATCAGCCGGAGTCGTCATCCCCATGTGGTTGCGGAACGGAGGAGTAGGGTTTAAGGTAACTACACTTGTGAAGAGCAACGGAGTAAAAAATTCATTCCGACCTGATTGTGCAAAGCCCTGGATTGGGTCGTCACACTTTCATGGCCCGGTATCAACCGAAGTTGTCATCCCCGTCCAGTTGCAGAATGGAGGAGTAGGGTTTAAGGTAGAAACACCTATGAAGAACGACGGAGTAAAAAAATGCATTCCGATCTAATGGGGCCAAGCACTAGATCAGATCGCCACACTTGTTATGGCTCGGTATTAGCTAAATCCATTATCCCTGTGCGGTGGTGGAACGGAGGAGTTGAGGCTCGAAGCTAAGGCACTAACTGTTGAGAAAATTTTGGATCTGATGTTTACAATATCGCGGGCGAATACTTCACAAAACCGCAGCATAAACAATAATTATAAATTGGATCCCACTAGAGATCCATGCAAAAAAATATATGTCGTTTCATACCCTACTTTTCTAGATCTTATCTAGAAGGAGAAGTATACCTTCGGTGCGTGCCTTTCACAATCCCGCTTTTCCAAACTGTGTAGGATCTCAATACGGTAAGGATAACCGTATCTCTAAGGTATTCACACTGACACCCACCCGTTTTGGAGTCACATTGTGCTAGCAACCCCTAGCAAAATGCCAAGAACCCTTTGGAAGAAGAAGGAGAGGAAGGAGAGGGATGAGAGAACACTTCTCTTGGCTTGCCTTGGCTTACACGGCCAAAATGACCAAGCCCAATTGCTTTGCAAGTTCAAAGCTTCTTAATCCATTACAACCCTTGCCAATAATTCCCATTATCTCCTCATTAAGAAAACTCTTAATACCAAGACCCTTGGTATTCTCCTTCATGAATTCTCATCAAGAATACCAAGGCCCTTGGGATTCCTATGCATGATTAATCAAATTAATCATGCATGATGATGAATCATCTTCCATGGTTCAACTTGAGTCTAACTCAAGTTTAACCAGTTTGAGTCTAACTTAAGTCTTGGCCATATGCTCAATTGTCCTTTTAGTCCAACTAAAAGAAACCATCTCCAAAACAGAATATCATTTATGTGTGATCCTATAAGCTCTTGTAACATTGGCAGTGTATCTAAAACTATTTTAGATACATAAGAAATGAGCGGCATCTAGCAATACATTATTTCTACCCAAGTTACAAGATCGTCGAGATCTGACAACCTTTCTGTGGCTATTATCATGTATGACGGTGTCCTTCTATCTCTAATATCTTAGATCGATCAATGAGGCATAGACCGTATCATCCCCTTATCGATCTTTATGTTTCTTGATCTCCAAGTAGACTCACTCAAACAAATGAGCTCAATATCTCATATTGACTCATTTGAGCATGGCCATGCATTTTGTGGTCCTACTCTATCAAGAGGTCAAAGATATCACTCCCGTCATATGGGAGGGATAGATCTCATCTACATCACTCACATCCTTCCGCATAATTCGTGACATACCCAGTGATCTCTGTTATAGTGCACCCTGTTATGGTGTGTCGTTAGACGATACCAAAGTACATAACTCCTTATGTAGGGAACCGTAGTGACTTCAGGTCTAAGGACTATTCATACCAATAGTCACATGAGAAAGTATATGACACTCATATAACGATCCATGACACTTTCTCATGGTGGGTTAATTCAGTATATATATTCTCTAATATATATACTCATGTGTTAATGTGATATCACATATCCATGACTTGTGAGATCAAGTCATCCATTGACCTACATGCTAGTCTCAATGTATTAATATTACCCTTGTCTATTAATACTTGACTAGGAATATTAAGAATAGTATTCTCTACAGCTTCTCATAATCAATTCTACCAATTGATATACTGTAAATTAGAACCTACTATTCAAGGGAATTATTATATTTATTTTAGCTGGCACATGTATAAAGTAAATATAATAAATAATCTTTGCCTTTTATTAATGAAATATGATACACATGATCCCTAATCAATCATCTCATGATTGACACTAAGGGATGACACTAACACTAATAAAAATGACGGAGTAAAAAAATATTCTGACCTGACCAGGCGAAGCCCTGAGTCAGGTCATCATAATTCTTTCTACTTGTCTCTAAGTCAAGCACTTATCCCCGTGTGGTGGCAGAATGGAGGAGTTGGATTTAAGGTAGATACACTGAAGAACAAATGACAGAGTAAAAAATTATCCCTATTTGACCAAGCAAAGCCCTGAGTTAGGTCGTCACAACTCTTTCTACTTGTCTCCAAGTCAAGCAATTATCCCCATGTAGTGGAGGAACAGAGAAGTTAGGTTCAAGGTAGACGCATTGAAGAACAAATGATGGAGAAAAAAAAATATTCCGACCTGACAAGGTGAAGACCTAAGTCAGGTCATCACAATTCTTTCTTCTTGTCTCCATGTCAAGCAATTATTCCTGTATGGTGGTGGAACATAGGAGTTGGGTTTAAGGTAGATGCACTAAAGAACAAATGACGGAGTAAAAAATTATTCCGACTTGACCAGGTGAAGCCCTAAGTCAAGTCATCACAATTCTTTCTGCTTGTCTCCAAGTCAAGCAATTATCCCTGTATGGTGGTAGAATGGAGGAGTTGGGTTTGTTGGGATGTATACTGAAAGCCTAGCTCTTTTGTATGAACATCTTTATTTTGAAATAAGAATCACATGATCATTGTTTGCACTTTATATATGTGCATATTGTCAAATACTTTACATTGTAGATAACATGGTGCTTGGGTGTGGCACAGAAGATCATGTTATCAGTCCCTTGTAGAATATAAGTAGAGGCTCACAACCAAGATGGTTTTGGACAAACCATTGGCATGGTTGTAGTGTAGCTTGTTATTGGTTTGTCTTGACCATAGAGTTACACTAGTACACCTCGGTGTATTGAGCAGGACCGACATAGAGGTGATTCAATTTGTTGCTGACTACATAATTGAATCGGACCTCGGATATTATGTTGTACATGCTCTTAATCCCGATATAATAATGGACACATGTACTTAGTATTTATTTCTTTGATTTACCAGAGGGTGAGATTTCTATGGATTAAATCAATATGCCCGGTAAGTTGGGAAATGATATTATTTACATGGTGTGCCGTTGATTATAGGAGGAAACCGTATCCTATATATTAGGTTGATGATGTCCCCTTGAGGAGCTCATAAGGTTCATCATGTAAACCCTGTAGGTTGACTTAGTCAACATGATGATAAGGTTGAGTGGTACTACTCGAGGAGTTAGATGTTAATTAATTGATGATCAGCAAATCAATTAATTGACGGACATTCGATATCTTAAACACGGGGAGATGGATGTACAAATAATATAAGGAGCCCATATTAATTTATGGGGGTTGGTGAGGTAGTTCGATGATGATCCTCTAGTGGAATGGAACATCATTGATGGATCAAGCTTGTGTGGTTCCGATCCATCGGGTGGCCAAGACCCAACTCCTCCTCATGGTCCCTATCGTAGCCTAATATAAACCTCATGAAGTCTAGATCAAATGATGGAAAACAAATCTCTAGATCCGACGGTTAGGATTAAATCCCTAGAACCGACGGTTGAGATTAAATCTCTAAATCCGACGGTTGAGATTAAAACCCTAGAATCGACGGTGGAGATTAAACCAAGGCCTAAACCTAACTCTATATAAAAGGGAGAGGAAAGGTTGGATAAGGTGGGCGGCAAGAAAATTGGGAATTAGTTCCTATATTTTTGGCTACCTCATCAATAACCAATTTTCTCCTAAGTTCTATAAAAGGGTGGCTATGGGTTGGGCGGAAAAGAGGAGAGTGGTTGATGTTGGATGATGGATGCTAAGGAGATTAGGGTTTAGCCTCCAATTGCTTGGGCGGCAAGCAACCCTAAGGAGGAAACCCTAATTAGGGTTTGGCTCCTATGGGTTGGGCGGCCAAGGCTTGGAAGAAGAGTGGGCGGCAACTTGAGGAAGATCTCTTCTTCTTCCTTGAAGGTGGCTAGCTCTTAGATCTCTTCTCTCCATCATGGTTGGGCGGCAAGAAGACCTAAGGAGGAAACCCTAATTTGATTAGGGTTTGGCTGCTTTGCATGGGCGGCCAAGGTTTGGAAGGAGGGTAAGCGGCATCTTGTGGAAGAGTTCTTCTTCTTCCTAGGAAAGGTGGCCGGTTTCAATCTCCTCCTTCCACCTTGGATGGGCGGCAAGAAGGCCTAAGGAGGAAACCCTAATTAGGGTTTGGCTCCTATGGTTGGGCGGCTAGGGTATGCAAGGAAGGTGGGCGGCAACTATAGGAGAGGAGCTCTTCCTCTTCCTAGGTTGTGGTCGGCTCCTTCCTCTATTCCCTCCACCGTAGCCGGCGCCCAACATATTCCCTTTCTCCTCTTCACTCCATCTTGGCCGGTGGCACCAAAACTAGGGTTTGTCCCTAGTTCGGGTCCTTGGTTGTTTCCATTATGTTCTCTCTATTCTTGGGGCCGGTGGCATAAATCCTTTTGTGGATTAGTGGTTGGCTCAAGCAAGAAGGGAAAGAGAGTTCTTCTTTCTTTAGATTGAAGAAGATCTAGGAAGCTTCAACTTGTAGAGGATCTTCGTCTACACGAAGTCTACAAGGAGGTTAGGACATACGATAGAAAATCAAGAGGTATAAAAGTTTCACAACTTTTATTATTGTTCTTTGCATGTTCTTATTTGATATGCTAGCTTATGTTCTTTATGTTAGTATATGTTGATTATACTAGTTTACATTTGTATGTATTTGTATAATCATGGACCCCGAATAAGAAACACAAAAACCGGCAATCCATGCGTCGTCTCTTCCGCGGCTAACCGACTAGAAGAGTTTGGTTGCTTGAACAACTAGTTTGTTCAAGCGATCGCTCGAGTCGTTGGCACGACGACAAATTGGTTGTGCTTAGGAAACTCATCCCATCCGGATTAGTTTTCATTTGTTGAAAATTTTAATCCGGGGACATGGGAGCCTATGAGCATTCCGAGAAATAGCACGATTGTCAACAGGGTTCAAGGTAGATACATGGAAGAAGAAAAAATGGCTGAGTAAAAAATCATTCCGATTTGACCAGGTGGAGCCCTAGGTCAAGTCATCACAATTCTTTCTGCTTGCCTTCAGGTCAAGCAATTATCCCCGTGTGGTGGTGGATTAGAGAGTTGAGTCTTCACTCAACTATATTATTATTATCCCTGTGTGGTGGTGGATTGGAAGAGATGAATCTTCACTCAACTATATCATTACTATCCCCATGTGGTGGTGGATCGGAAGAGTTGAGTCTTCGCTCAACTATATTATTGTTA
Source organism: Wurfbainia villosa (assembly GCA_025175895.1). Classification (NCBI taxonomy): domain Eukaryota; kingdom Viridiplantae; phylum Streptophyta; class Magnoliopsida; order Zingiberales; family Zingiberaceae; genus Wurfbainia; species Wurfbainia villosa. The sequence goes on from CM045986.1 coordinate 114,405,428, forward strand.
TCCCCATGTGGTGGTGGATCGGAAGAGTTGAGTCTTCGCTCAACTATATTATTGTTATCCCCATGTGGTGGTGGATCGGAAGAGTTAAGTCTTCACTCAACTATATTATTACTATCCCCGTGTGATGGTGGATCGGAAGAGTTGAGTCTTCACTCAACTACATTATTACTATCCTCATGTGGTGGTGGATCGGAAGAGTTGAGTCTTCACTCAACTATATTATTATTATCTCCGTGTGGCGGTGGATCGGAAGAGTTGAGTCTTCACTCAACTACATTATTACTATCCTCATGTGGTGGTGGATCAGAAGAGTTGAGTCTTCACTCAACTATATTATTGCTATCCCTGTGTGGCGGTAGATCGGAAGAGTTGAATCCTCACTCAACTATATTTTTAGTATCCTCATGCGATGGTGGATCAGAAGGATTGAGTCTTCACTCAAGGGTATTATTGTTATCCTCGTGCCAAGGCAGATCGAAGGAGTTTGGTTTAAAGTAGATATACTAAAATTTATCCGTCCGAGATCCTATGCGAGAGGAAGAGAGGCTAATTGGAAGGATGAATCGAAGGGGGCATTGACATGGAGTTAGTAAGTTTATTATTTACCATTGATGCTGGGATATTTTATCCATTTCAGAAGAATCCTCATCTTACAAGAAGAGGCATACAAAGTTTCTAAAAGAAGATTTTTTATTAATAAAGAGAAGGATTACAAGATGCAGTCTTTTAAAAGAAAATAACAAAGGTTCCCCATAAGGAGAACTAAGGTGTTTCATGGACGGTTTTCTCTAGAAGTGATACTGGGGCATGCCAGCCACCAGACTTTACGTTGAGAAGTTGTCTAAGGAAGGATTGTTGCATAAATTGGTGCTTTGTCAAGGCCCTTTGGGTTGCAGCCAACTCTTGGTGTAGGGTATAGTTGCGAGTGGAGGCTGACTGTAGGCGCTTCCTCAGGTCCATGACCTTGTAACGCCCGTAAAAAGTCCCCAGCAATTTTACGAGAATTTTTGGCTTTACGATAATGGGCTTTATGTGGGTTTTCCGAAAATAAAAGGAAATAGCCAAAAAGAGATGCAAGGCCTAGGAATTGAGCCCCAAACCTCTAGAGATAGCCAAGCCCAATAGGATTACATCATTAAGAGAAGAGGGGAATTATAGATAAGGGTGATGAGGGTAAATGAAGGGGCATGGAAAAGAAAAGAGGAACTTCCCTTTCTCCCTTTATAAAGAAGAAGGAAGTTCCCATTTGGCCACTTCTTCCTCTCCTCTTCATCCTCACCGAAACCACCTTGCTCCCCCTCTCCATTTGCACCTTTGGCCGAAATCCCTCCAAGCAAGAAGAAGGCTAGGGTTGGCTTCCATTAGGTCATCTTCCAACTAAAAAGCAAAGCGAAGGATTTAAGATTTCCTCACCCGCAGTATATTAGTTGTGTAGGATGAAATACATGAAAGAAATAGGAGTTTGGAGCTTCATATGTTTCGGCCAACTAATGTCTTGGGATAGGATTCATGAAATATGCTATTAGGGAAACCTTTTATATGTTGTATGCTCCAAGTAGGGATCCTTAGGTAACAAAAGTCCAAGGGTTTTAACCCTATATGTTTCGGCCACCAAGGGTTTAGGGTTAGGGTTTCATGAAGACCTCCCCCTTATGAAGGTAGGTTATGATATAGGCTTACATGAATAGATTTAGGTGATAAAAAAATCCAAAGATATTAACCCTCACAAGTTTCGGCCAACCCATGAAATTAGGGTTAGGGTTGCATGAAAATAATTCTAATGATGCTATGATAGGTTATAAGGCTTCATGAATGAGTTTTAGGGGACAAACCCAAGCTTGAGCCCTTCACAAGTTTCGGCCAACCAAGGAAACTAGGGTTAGGGGTGCAAGAAAAAGGCTTCTAAGGGAACTAGGGGATGTTGTATGCCTCATGTAGGAGTTTTAGGTGATGAACATGCTTTGTGATTAATATGCCATGAATATGCCAAAGAAATAGGCTTCATGTTATGATGTAATGTGCCATGAAATATGCTTAGGTGATGAACATGTTTTTATGATTTAATATGCCTTGAATATGCTTAGGAAACATGCTACATGTTGATGATGTAATGTGCCATGAAATATGCTTAGGTGATGAACATGTTTTTGTGATTTAATATGCCATGAATATGCCAAGGAAATATGCTTCATGTTTATGATGTAATGTGCCACGAAATATGCTTGTATGATGAACATGTTTATACTTTAGGACCCCCCTTTAGGGTACTCTTATGTTATGAATGCATGTGTCCTTATGATAAGATGGAGATGCTTCCCTTTCAAGTAGGGATCAAGAGCTCTCCTTAAGATAAGATAAAATGGAGATGCTTCCCTTCCAAGTAGGGATCAAGAGCTCTCCTTATGATAAGATAAGATTAAGATGCTTCCTTTATGTTGGGGATCAAGAGCATTCTTTATACTATGACAAGAAAAGAAAGGAATTAAGTATTTTACTTTGTAAGAGGTCGGTGGTCGTTAATCAAATCCATAGGGACATAAGAAGACGTAAGAGGTCTTGCTCGTAAGACGTAAGAGGTCTTGCTCTGTAGGTCCGTGGCTCGCTACCCCAACCTATTAGGAACGCAGCATTATGTGGTACTTAACACAGGGCCCCCCAAACAAGTTATGATGATATTGAAGTATCTATATGTATATGTTTTGAAAAGAAAAGACTTTTATGAAATTGTGTATGCTTATGTTAAAGATTATGAATGCTTACGAACTCGTCCTTTATGCATGTTAGACTCCATGAAGTTATGATGCTTACAGTAGTTTAAGAATGCTTGTGATTATGTGCCTTATGCATGTTTAGGATTTATGTCATTATAAATGTCTATGCTCAAGTTAAAAATGCTTATGAGTATGTCCTTTATGCATTTTAGATGCTATGAAGTTATGATGCTTACAGTAGTTTAAGAATGGTTGTGATTATGTACCTTATGCATGTTTAGGATTTATATCATTATAAATGTTTATGCTCAAGTTAAAAATGCTTATGATTATGTCCTTTATGCATGTTAGACTCTATGAAGTTATGATGCTTGCAATAGTTTAAGAATACTTGTGATTTTGTGCCTTATGCATGTCTAGGATTTATGTCATTATAAATGTTTATGCTCAAGTTAAAAATGCTTATGATTATGTTCTTGAAGCATGTTAGATTTTACTAAGTTATAATGCTTATAGTAAGAACATTTGGGGTTTATGTACTTCCTGCATGTCTAAGATTTATATCATGAATGCTGATGTTTAGATTATGCCCTGCTTGGTGTTAATTATGCTTAGCATGCTGATGTAAACTCTATGTCATGCTTAGGTTTCATTACGTGGTATGTTGTTGATTAGTGTTACTATGGAATACTTAGGTCATTTATGCTAGCATGCTTATGTTTCTAATTGCTTGATGAAGTTCGTGTTTTTTTTGTGAGTAGGCAAGAATCTTACTAAGCTTTATGCTTATAGTTTATGTTGTCCATATACTGCAGATCAAGGAAACCTGAACTAGAGGAGGTAGCAGGAAGGGCCCAGTGTGTGTGATAGTGGCATGGTGGAGAAAGACCCTACTACTATCTGCTTATATTTATATGCTCAATTAACAACTTAAGACCTTGCTTCCGCTTATAAGACTTGTGAATTATTAGTACCATGTTGGATATTGCTTAGTTATGTTATTGTTCAATTACTTAAGAAAGTTGATATGATAGAACTCACGAATGGATCCTTATGATGGGCATGTTATGAAATGAGATAAGATATGGTAACATGCTAACTATGAATAAGATAGGTGATGCATGTAGAAAAGAAGGTTTATGCCATGATAACATGCTTAAGTAAATGGTGAAATGATCCATGTGTATTATGTTTTAAAAGAAAAAAAAAGAAAGGGGTAAAAGTAGTGCCGCCCTGAGAGCAGATAAGGGCGGGCGTTACAGGTGGTATCAGAGCGGGTTCACCTTTCCACTATCACACATCAAGCCTCCATCCTGCTATTTCCAAGTAAGTAATTTTATGCATACTTAAGTTTCCTTTATAATGAAGAATGTCTTTTATCTAGAATGAAATAATACCTCATCATGCTTTAGTAGAATGGACTCACACTTGAGATTTAGATAGAAATAATACCTCGTCCTGTTTAGTATAATAGAATCATAGTTGTGACTTAGATAGTGTATCTGACCAAGCTTTATAAGATGGAAACACGACTCTAACTTAGAAGTATCCCAAGGAAGGATACCTTACCTTGTTTATGATATGGAATGTTAGATGCCTGTATAGGAGTAGAAATTATAATAACACCTTAATTAAATTATTTATTTATCACTTAGATTACATGAACGGGAGACGTAGTGCTAGAGGGAATGACTCAGCACCCCCACCAGATTTGATGCATGTGGTTACCGAGCTACAGCGTCAGGTCGCAGAACAACAGCTGGTTATCAATGCTCTCACGAATCAACAAGGGAACCCTAGCACCACGCCAGGGGCTCAGAACGTAACTCCTAATACGACCACTATGGTGCAAGCACCGCTAATCAATGTTGCCACCGGGGCCCGCCAAGCCTATCTCGATTCGATGGCGGCGTAGGTGAAGCAAAATTTCCGTGTCGGCGAACCCTGGGATGCCCAAACCTGGTTCAAAATAGTTGAGAGCATCGTGGAGCTGCTGGATTGGCCCGAGCACGAAAAGATAAAATGTGCCTCGTTCTGTCTTTCCGGAGATGCAAGGATGTGGTGGGAGAGAGTCAAAGCAAAGAGACAAGTAAATCAAATGAGGTGGACAGATTTTGAAGCGGAGTTCTTCGAGGAGTTCTTTCAGAGACGGATCACAAATAAGCACTACGATGAGTTCCTCGAATTTCGACAAGGCGATCTATCAGTTAGTGAAGCTATGAAAAGGTTCAACCGACTGGCACGTCTCTGCCCCGAGTTAGTCGGTACTGAAAGGGAGAGGATCAGACTCCTGCTGAAAATGTTGCGACCAGAGATAGCCCTGAATGTGGCCGGCGGAGTCAATCGACCCCAGACCGCCGAAGAGCTATTCAGTAGTGCACTGGTCACCGAGCACTACCTGAACAACATCAGTCAGCAGAGTAAGGTGCGGACCGGAGATCCGAAATCTCAGAATACTAGCTGGAAGAGGGATCGCAGTGGCAAGAAGAAACATTGGAATGGCCCAAAAGGGGGCCCAGGGAACAGCCAGACTGGGTATCCTGACTGTCCTACATGTGGGAAGAAGCATCCGGGGGAATGTCGTCAGGGCACGAGGAAGTGTTACAACTGTGGACTGGAGGGGCACATAGCTTGGAACTGCCTACCGAGTTCGAGCACCTTCTCGTGTATGTCCAAGATGCAGGAGCTCCTCCACACTTCACGGATCAAAGGCTATGAAAGAGGGGTCCCCAGATAAGCCAAGGGAGACTGGAAGCCCCGCCCGTTGGGACAAATGCCAGGGTGTTCTCCCTCACCAGGGAAGATGTGGCGAATGCCTCGACGGTTGTCACAGGTCAGATATTTATTTTCAGTCAGTATGCTACTGTGTTATTTGACACTGGGGCAACCCATTCGTTCATCTCTACGCCTTTCACAAGAAAGATAGATAGGCATCCCCAAGTCTTGGACTATAAATTCTTAACAACGTTACCTTCGGGAGAAGTGATGCCATCCACCCATATTCTGCGCGCTGCACCAATTAGACTCACAGACAGGGAGCTCTATTGCGACCTGATAGTCCTAGATATGTGGGACTATGATGTTATATTGGGCATGGATTTTCTGCACAAGTACGGTGCTTCAATTGAGTGCCTTAAACGGAGGGTGACCTTCCGACCCGAAGCAGAGGTTTCATTTGAGTTTATCGGGGAGTCAAAGAAAGGAATGAGGAAATTTTTATCGGCACTAAAAGCCCGAAAAATGCTAGAAAGTGGATGCACCGGATTTCTAGCCCATGTGGTGGATACCATATCAGGAAAGAACCAGAAAATAGAAGAGGTCAGAGTGGTATGTGACCATCCGGAGGTATTCCCGGATGACCTACCTGGATTACCACCTGATAGAGAAATTGAGTTCGAGATCGAATTGATTCCCGGAACTAATCTGATCTCTAAGGCACCTTACCGTATGGCGCCGACTGAGTTGAAAGAACTTCAGAAACAGCTACAGGAGTTACTTGACCAGGGATTTATCCGTCCCAGTCACTCGCCATGGGAAGCCCCAGTGTTGTTCATAAAGAAAAAGGATGGATCTATGCGAATGTGTATAGACTACCGGGCACTGAACAACGTGACCATCAAGAATAGGTACCCCCTTCCCAGGATCGATGACCTGTTCGACCAACTGAAGGGAGCTACTGTCTTTTCCAAGATCGATCTCAGGTCTGGCTATCATCAAGTAAAAGTAAAGCCCGATGATATTCCGAAGATGACTTTCCGGACGTGATACGGACATTATGAGTTCGTAGTTATGCCCTTCGGAGTAACCAATGCTCCTGCGATGTTCATGGACCTGATGAATCGAGTATTCTCGGCCTTTCTCGACAAATATGTAATCATTTTCATCGACGATATTCTTATCTACTCGAGAAACCAAGAAGATCTAGGTCGGCCGGTGATGCACCCCCCGCGAAAAAGGGGCTCCCGCCAATCAGCTTCCTTGCGCCGTCAGAGTTTCCAAACTCACCGACTCGCACGCATGTCAGACTCCTTGGTCCGTGTTTCAAGACGGGTCGAATGGGGAGCCCACTGGCCGATGCCTTGAGCGCACAAGTGCCAAAGTGCTACCGGTGGAAATGGCGCCGGCCGCATCTCGACCACGCCGCAATATGCCACGAGCGCAGACAATGCGCCCGGCTTGACCGCTAACGAGCCCGCAACGGTCCGCGGTCCCTAGCCGATCAACGGACCAAAGAAGAGCCATTCCGATCCGACCGAGCACTCCGGCCGACATTCGCTTCTCGCGCAATTTCAAGTACTCTTTGACTCTCTTTTCAAAGTCCTTTTCATCTTTCCCTCATGGTACTTGTTCGCTATCGGTCTCTCGCCAATATTTAGCCTTGGACGAAATTTACCGCCCAATTGGGGCTGCATTCCCAAACAACCCGACTCGACGACGGTGCCTCGTCATGCGGCATGGTCCGAGCCAGACGGGGCTCTCACCCTCCCCGGCACCCCATTCCAAGGGACTTGGGCCCGATCCGTCGCTGAGGACACCTCTCCAGACTACAACTCGAACGGATTCAACCGTCAAATTCTCAAGCTGGGCCGATCCCGGTTCACTCGCCGTTACTAGGGGAATCCTCGTAAGTTTCTCTTCCTCCGCTTATTTATATGCTTAAACTCGGCGGGTGGGCCTCGCCTGACTTGGGGCCACAATCCGATGGGCACGTCACTTTGACATGATGCCGCAATCGCACAGGGTCTCTTTGAGGAAACATCCCAACACGTCGGGGCGACGTTCTATTCACGCGCAGGGTGACCAGCACCCATCACGCCCGACGACTGCCGACTACCCGCTCTTCGACCGACTGTGCCCGAGGGCACACGAGGCCAATTTCCGCTCTTCGCACCAGCAAAGCAAGGAGCAAAGGCGATGTTGCCATGACGCCCAAGCAGGCGTGCCCTCGGCCACAAAGCCTTGGGCACAACTTGCGTTCAAAGACTCAATGGTTCACGAGATTCTGCAATTCACACCAAGTATCGCATTTCACTACGTTCTTCATCGATGCAAGAGCCGAGATATCCATTTCCGAGAGTCATTCGATTCCGACCGTCTCTGACGCAGTGGGCTCCCCGGGCACACCGAGGGCCCTCTGCTTCTGAGTTCATTGTTCCTTGGTGCCGATCGCACCGAGCTATGGTCAGTCGACCACCAGAATGGGGCCAAGTAGAGGGGAATGTTGACACGTTCACAACCATCCATTGTTCAGTGCTCTCACAACAATGATCCTTCCGCAGGTTCACCTACGGAAACCTTGTTACGACTTCTCCTTCCTCTAAATGATAAGGTTCAATGGACTTCTCAAGACGTCGCGAGTGGCGAACCACCCCCGTCCCCCCGATCCGAACACTTCACCGGACCATTCAATCGGTAGGAGCGACGGGCGGTGTGTACAAAGGGCAGGGACGTAGTCAA
>CM045986.1:114418595-114436095 GCA_025175895.1 Wurfbainia villosa
GCGGATAGTGAGTGGCAGGAGCACCAAGGGACCACGCACGCAAGAAGCGGGCGACAAGCGCAAGCCTAGGACGTGCGGATAGTGAGTGGTAGGGGTACGAAGGGACCACGCACGCAGGCAGCGGGCGACAAGCACAAGCCTGGGACGTCCGGATAGTGAGCGTACGGGGACCAAGGGACCACGCACGCAGGCAGCGGGCGACAAGCGCAAGCCTAGGACGTGCGGATAGTGAGCGGCAGGGGAACCAAGGGACCACGAACGCAGGCAGCGGGCGACAAGCGCAAGCCTAGGACGTACATGATACTGAGCGGCATGGAGACCAAGGGACAACGCATGGAGGCAGCAAGCGACAAGCACAAGCCTAGGATGCGCGGATACTGAGCAACAAGGGCACCAAGGGCCCATGCACGCTGGCAACGAGCGACAAGAGCAAGCCTAGGACATGCGTATAGTGAACGGTAGGGAGACCAAGGGACCACGCACGCAGGCAGCGGGCGACAAGCGCAAGCCTAGGATGTGCGAATAGTGAGCGGCAGGGTCACCAAGGGACCACGCACGCAGGCAGCGGGCGACAAGCGCAAGCCTAGGACGCACGCGATAGTGAGCGGCAAAGAGACCAAGGGACCACGCACACAGACAGCGGGCAGCCTAGGACGCACGTGATACTGAGCGGCATGGAGACCAAGGGAGAACGCACGCAGGCAGCAAGCGACAAGCACAAGCCTAGGACGCGCGGATACTGAGCGACAAGGGCACCAACGGCCCCATGCACGCAGGCAACGAGCGACAAGCCCAAGCCTAAGACGTGCGTATAGTGAGTGGCAGGGGCACCAAGGGACAACGCACGCAGGCAGTGGGTGACAAGCGCAAGCCTAGGACGTGGAGATAGTGAGCAGCAGGGGCACCAAGGGACAACGCACGCAGGCAGCGGGCGACAAGCGCAAGCCTAGGACGTGCAGATAGTGAGCGGCAGTGGCACCAAGGGACCACGCACGCAGGCAGTGGGCGACAAGCGCAAGCCTAGGACGCACATGATACTGAGCGGCATGGAGACTAAGGGACAACACACGCAGGCAGCAAGCGACAAGCACAAGCCTAGGATGCGCGGATACTGAGCAATAAGGGAACCAAGGGCTTATGCATGCAGGCAACGAGCGACGAGCGCAAGCCTAGGACGTGCGTATAGTGAGCAGCAGGGGCACCAAGGGACCACGCACGCAGATGGCGTGGCGCCGCAAGCCTAGGGCGTCGCGGATAGTGGCGCAAGAAGGCATGAAGGGACCACGACGCAGCAAATGGCGCAAGAAGCCTAGGGCGCACGCGATAGTCAGCGGCAAGGATACCAAGGGACCACGCACGCAGGCAGCGGACGACAAGAGCAAGCCTAGGACGCACGCGATAGTGAGCGGCAAGGAGACCAAGGTACCACGTACGCAGGCCTAGGACGTGCGGATAGTGAGCAGCAGTCCTAGGACGTGCGAATAGTGAGCAGCAGGGGCACCAAGGGACAACGCACACAGGCAGCGGGCGACAAGCGCAAGCCTAGGACGTGCGGATAGTGAGTGGCAGGGGCACCATGGGACAACGCACGCAGGCAGCAGGCGACAAGCGCAAGCCTAGGATGCACATGATACTGAGCGGCATGGAGACCAAGGGACAACGCACGCAGGCAGCAAGCGACAAGCACAAGCCTAGGACGCACGGATACTGAGCAACAAGGGCACCAAGGGCCCATGCACGCAGGCAACGAGCGACAAGCGCAAGCCTAGGACGCGCGCAAAGGGCGGCGCAGGGGCACCAAGGGACCACGCACGCAGGCAGCGGGCGACAAGCGCAAGCCTAGGACGTGCGGATAGTGAGCGGCAAGGGCACGAAGGGACCACGCACGCAGGCAGCGGGCGACAAGCGCAAGCCTAGGACGCACGCGATAGTGAGCGAAAAGGATACCAAGGGACCACGCATGCAGGCAGCGGGCGACAAGCGCAAGCCTAGGATGCACGTGATACTGAGCGTCATAGAGACGAAGGGACAACGCACGCAGGCATCAAGCGACAAGCACAATCCCAGGACGCGCGGATACTGAGCGACAAAGGCACCAAGGGCCCCATGCACGCAGGCAACGGGCGACAAGCGCAAGCCTAGGACGTGCAGATAGTGAGCGGCAAGGGCACCAAGGGACCACGCACGCAGGCAGCGGGCGACAAGCGCAAGCCTAGGACGTGCGGATAGTGAGCGGCAAGGCCACCAAGGGACCACGCACACAGGCAACGGGCGACAAGCGCAAGCCTAGGCGGCACGTGATAGTTAACGGCAAGGAGGCCAAGGGACCATGCACGCAGGCAGCAGGTGACAAGCACAAGCCTAGGATTCACGCAATACTGAGCGGCAGGGAGACCATAGGAACCACGCACGCAGGCACCAAGAGGCAGGCACAAGCCGCACGCGGTGAGCAACCCCTTGCCCATCGTTGACATGACGACACCATGGGGCCATGCATGCAGGCAACGAGCGACAAGCGCAAGCCTAGGACGTTCATGACACCGCACGCGGTGAGCAACCCGTTGCCCGTCGTCGACGAGACGACACCATGGGACCACGCACGCAAGCAACGAGCGGCAAGCGCAAGCCTAGGACGTGCATGACATCGAGAGACATGGCAATACCCCCATGCAAGGTAGGTGATTCGAAGGGACTTGGTGTGTACCGAGTGACATGGCCATACCCCCGCGCACCTGCCGACACCAACGGACCAGCCCCAATGGCACCGGGGCTGCAAGCACATGGCTCGTGCCTGCGGGATATATAGCGACAGGTGCCCATCCCCCTGTGCAAGGCAGATGGTTCAAAGGGGCAGTTAAGGATGACAGTTTGGCGAGCGACCGACGGGGCCAATGGTCCTCCCGACAACCATTGGCATTGCAAGCCGCCGCTCGTGCACGACTTTGCCAATGCATACACCGTCGTTGGGGACTATGGCACCGCACGCGGTGAGCAACCCGTTGCCCGTCGTCGACGAGACGACACCATGGGACCACGCACGCAAGCAACGAGCGGCAAGCGCAAGCCTAGGACGTGCATGACACCGAGCGACATGGCCATACCCCCATGCAAGGTAGGCGATTCGAAGGGACTTGGTGTGTACCGAGCGACATGGCCATACCCCCGCGCACCTGCCGACACCAACGGACCAGCCCCAATGGCACCGGGGCTGCAAGCACATGGTTCGTGCCTGCGGGATATATAGCGGCAGGTGCCCAGCCCCCTGTGCAAGGCAAATGGTACAAAGGGGCAGTTCAGGATAACAGTTTGGCGAGGGACCGATGGGGCCAATGGTCCTCCCAACGACCATTGACATTGCAAGCCGCCGCTCGTGCATGACTTTGCCAATGCATACACCGTCGCTGGGGACTATGGCACCGCACGCGGTGAGCAACCCGTTGCCCGTCGTCGACGAGACGACACCATGGGACCACGCACGCAAGCAACGAGCGGCAAGCGCAAGCCTAGGACGTGCATGACACCGAGCGACATGGCCATACCCCCATGCAAGGTAGGCGATTCTAAGGGACTTGGTGTGTACCGAGCGACATGGCCATACCCCCCGCGCACGTGCCAACACCAACGGACTAGCCCCATGGGCACTGGGGCTGCAAACACATGGTTCGTTCCTGCTGGATAAATAGCGGCAGGTGCCCAGCCCCCTGTGCAAGGCATATGGTTCAAAGGGGCAGTTCAGGATGACAGTTTGGCGAGCGATCGACGGGGCCAATGGTCCTCCCGACGACCATTGGCATTGCAAGCCACCGCTCGTGCACGACTTTGCCAATGTATACACCGTCGCTGGGGACTATGGCACCGCACGCGGTGAGCAACCCATTGCCCGTCGTCGACGAGACGACACCATGGGACCACGCACGCAAGCAACGAGCGGCAAGCGCAAGCCTGGGACATGCATGACACCGAGCGACATGGCCATACCCCCATGCAAGGTAGGCAATTCGAAGGGACTTGGTGTGTACTGAACACCAACGGACCAGCCCCAATGGCATCACGGCTGCAAGCACATGGTTCGTGCCTGCGGGATTTATAGTGGCAGGTGCCCAGCCCCCTGTGAAAGGCAGATGGTACAAAGGGGCAGTTCAGGATGACAGTTTGGCGAGCGACCGACGGGGCCAATGGTCCTCCCGACGACCATTGGTATTGCAAGCCGCCGCTCGTGCACGACTTTGCCAATGCATACACCGTCATTGGGGACTATGGCACCGCATGCGGTGAGCAACCCATTGCCCGTCGTCGACGAGACAACACCATGGGACCATGCACACAAGCAAAGAGCGGCAAGCGCAAGCCTAGGACGTGCATGACACCGAGCGACATGGCCATACCCCCCATGCAAGGTAGGCGATTCAAAGGGACTTGGTGTGTACCGAGCGACATGGCCATACCCCCCGTGCACTTGTCGACACCAACGGACTAGCCCCATGGGCACTGGGGCTGCAAGCACATGGTTCGTGCCTGCGGGATATATAGCGGCAGGTGCCCAGCCCCCTGTGCAAGGCATATGGTTCAAAGGGGCAGTTCAGGATGACAGTTTGGCGAGCGACGGACGGGGGCAATGGTCCTCCCGACGACCATTGGCATTGCAAGCCGTCGCTCGTGCACGACTTTGCCAATGCATACACCGTCGTTGGGGACTACCGCACCGCACGCGGTGAGCAACCCGTTGCCCATCGTCAACGCGACGACACCATGGATCACGCACGCAAGCAACGAGTGACAAACGCAAGCCTAGGACGTGCATGACACCGAGCGACATGGCCATACCCCCATGCAAGGTAGGCGATTCGATGGGACTTGGTGTGTACCGAGCGACATGGCCATACCCCCCACGCACCTGCCGACACCAACGGACCAGCCCCAATTGCACCGGGGCTGCAAGCACATGGTTCGTGCCTGCCGGATATATAGCGGCAGGTGCCCAGCCCCGTGTGCAAGGCAAATGGTACAAAGGGGCAGTTCAGGATAACAGTTTGGCGAGGGACCGATGGGGCCAATGGTCCTCCCGACGACCATTGACATTTTAAGCCGCCGCTCGGGCACGACTTTGCCAATTCGACGCGGTGTGCAACCCGTTGCCCGTCGTCGACGAGACGACACCATGGGACCACACACGCAAGCAACGAGCGGCAAGCGCAAGCCTAGGACGTGCATGACACCGAGCGACATGGCCATACCCCCATGCAAGGTAGGCGATTCGAAGGGACTTGGTGTGTACCGAGCGACATGACCATACCCCCCGTGCACCTGCCGACACCAACGGACTAGCCCCATGGGCACTGGGGCTGCAAGCACATGGTTCGTGCCTGCGGGATATATAGAGGTAGGTGCCCAGCCCCCTGTGCAAGGCATGTGGTTCAAAGGGGCAGTTCAGGATGACAGTTTGGCGAGCGACCGACGGGGCCAATGGTCCTCCCGACGACCATTGGCATTGCAAGCCACCGCTCGTGCACGAATTTGCCAATGTATACACCATCGCTGGGGACTATGGCACCGCACGCGGTGAGCAACCCGTTGCCCGTCGTCGACGAGACGACACCATGGGACCACGCACGCAAGCAACGAGCGGCAAGCGCAAGCCTAGGACGTGCATGACACCGAGCGACATGGCCATACCCCCATGAAAGGTAGGCAATTCGAAGGGACTTGGTGTGTACCGAGCGACATGGCCATACCCCCGCGTACCTGCCGACACCAACGGACCAGCCCCAATGGCACCGGGGCTGCAAGCACATGGTTCGTGCCTGCGGGATATATAGTGGCAGGTGCCCAGCCCCCTGTGAAAGGCAGATGGTACAAAGGGGCAGTTCAGGATGACAGTTTGGCGAGCGACCGACGGGGCCAATGGTCCTCCCGACGACCATTGGCATTGCAAGCCGCCGCTCGTGCACGACTTTGCCAATGCATACACCGTCGTTGGGGACTATGGCACCGCACGCGGTGAGCGACCCGTTGCCCGTCGTCGACGAGACGACACCATTGGACCACGCAAGCAACGAGCGGCAAGCGCAAGCCTAGGACGTGCATGACACCGAGCGACATGGCCATACCCCCATGCAAGGTAGGCGATTCGAAGGAACTTGGTGTGTACTGAGCGACATGGCCATACCCCCGCGCACCTGCCGACACCGACGGACTAGCCCCATGGGCACTGGGGCTGCAAGCACATGGTTCGTGCCTGCGGGATATATAGCGGCAGGTGCCCAGCCCCCTGTGCAAGGCATATGGTTCAAAGGGGCAGTTCAGGATGACAGTTTTGCGAGCGACCGACGGGGCCAATGGTCCTCCCGACGACCATTGGCATTGCAAGCCGTCGCTCATGCATGACTTTGCCAATGCATACACCTTCGTTGGGGACTACCGCACCGCACGCGGTGAGCGACCCGTTGCCCGTCGTCGACGAGACGACACCATTGGATCACGCACGCAAGCAACGAGCGGCAAGCGCAAGCCTAGGACGTGCATGACACCGAGCGACATGGCCATACCCCCATGCAAGGTAGGCGATTATAAGGGACTTGGTGTGTACCGAGCGACATGGCCATACCCCCCGCACACCTGCCGACACTAACGGACCAGCCCCAATGGCACCGGGGCTGCAAGCACATGGTTCGTGCCTGCGGGATATATAGCGGCAAGGCAGATGGTTCAAAGGGGCAGTTCAGGATGACAGTTTGGCGAGCGACCGACGGGGCCAATGGTCCTCCCGACGACCATTGGCATTGCAAGCCGCCGCTCGTGCACGACTTTGCCAATGCATACACCGTCGTTGGGGACTATGGCACCGCACGCGGTGAGCAACCCGTTGCCCGTCGTCGACGAGACGACACCATGGGACCACGCACGCAAGCAACGAGCGGCAAGCGCAAGCCTAGGATGTGCATGACACCGAGCGACATGGCCATACCCCCATGCAAGGTAGGCGATTCGAAGGGACTTGGTGTGTACCGAGCGACATGGCCATACCCCCCGCGCACCTGCCGACACCAACGGACCAGCCCCAATGGCACCGGGGCTGCAAGCACATGGTTCGTGCCTGCGGGATATATAGCGGCAGGTGCCCAGCCCCCTGTGCAAGGCAGATGGTTCAAAGGGGCAGTTCAGGATGACAGTTTGGCGAGCGACCGACGGGGCCAATGGTCCTCCCGACGACCATTGGCATTGCAAGCCGCCGCTCGTGCACGACTTTGCCAATGCATACACCGTCGTTGGGGACTACCGCACCGCACGCGGTGAGCAACCCGTTGCCCGTCGTCGACGAGACGACACCATGGGACCACGCACGCAAGCAACGAGCGGCAAGCGCAAGCCTAGGACGTGCATGACACCGAGCGACATGGCCATACCCCCATGCAAGGTAGGCGATTCGAAGGGACTTGGTGTGTACCGAGCGACATGGTCATTGCGTACCTGCCGACACCAACGGACCAGCCCCATGTGTTGGGTTTCCGGCACCGTGGCGTTTGTGTGTTCGATCATGTTTCGTAAACATGAGCACAGCGGAAGCAATTAAAAATAATAAATCTATATTTATTACAACACACACAACACACGCATGCTATTACAACAAGTGTAGACATAACCGTAAATTAAAATTTGCAATAAAAGAAATTATCTACGTTATACCTTTCGTATGACGTGTAGTGGGAACAGCATCAACCGGAACGATCCTCGTAAGAATCGTTTCTATCCGTATCCACGCCGAGCTCCTCGAGATGACTTCGCTAAGTCACGAGCTTCGTCTTCGTACGGGTTACTAGCCTCATGTTGAAGACGACGTGATCGATAGATGATCACGATCCGAATACAAATTCGGATCCTAAAATGAGTTCTCAAAACTCGCTTCTCCGGAGAGGTATTCGTCAACCAATTGACGAATCCTTCGTCCTCCACCTCAGAGGATTACCGGAGATCAAATCCCCGGTAAGTTAGCCACTGTCGGAGCACTAACCGTCATCCAAACGACGCTCCGACAACAAAGAAACAAACTGTCCAGAAAAACTGGACAGCTTTTGGTGGAGGAATAGAGGCCGGCCAAGGAGAGATGGAAGCTCACCTTATCACCGAACCTAGAGGAGATCACCGGAGGGTCGCCGGAGGTTCACCGGCTCAAGCTTGGTCGCCGGCAACAAGTTGGAAGGCTGCCCAAAAGCTGGGCGGCGGCAGCTTAGGGTTGGGCGCCGAATACTCCAACAAGGGGTGGGCGGCAACACCAAGGGCTTAGGGTTTTTTATTAGGGCTTAATTATCCATTAAGCCCTCTTTTATAGAGAACAAATTCTCTTAATGGTTAATGGATCATATCCATAAAGCCCGTTAACCCGCTCCATTAAGATAAGTTAAAATAAACCAAACCATGATGTTTATTTTAAGTTAAAACGAACCGAACCAACCTTTGGTTCATTCGTTTAATATAAACCAAACCCTTTGGTTTATTCTCATCCATTGGATTAGAACCAAACCATTTTGGTTCATCCATTATGTCTTCATAAGACACGGCCCATCCACGCTTCCATTGCGACTGAAACAATTTCATGCTCGCTTTATGTTTGGTCCAACCAAACATAGTTTCTCTCGGTCTGAGAATCCCATTCTCAAGCTCGTTTTAAATTCTTTGGATTATACTCGTTGTGCGTGTGACCAAATAGGTTCTCGGTTTATGTTGGCCGTCTATAATTAACCATTAATTATAGAACGATTATGAGTGGCACCTAGTAGTACATCATGATCTCCAATTAACCGAAAAGATCAACGGTTGATCCAGAACTATTTCTGAAACCCTTCAGTAGCTCGAATGAATCGTGCCCCATTCCCTTCACTCATCTTATACCCACTTGGTTCAGGACATGGTCTATTGTGTCAGTCCCCACTAGGCTGACTACGTCACACCGCCCAAGTATCATTTCCTCGTCCTCACGGATTCTAGTTACTCCACATGTATCGAAGAGTACCTTACTCTAAACATGTAATGCTTTGGCCAAAGACTTTAGTAACAATCCGACGAGAGGCCATGGGTATACATCTCCTCGCAAGGAGTGGTGAATCCTTTATAGGCTATTCAAACACCTTCGATCACTTCGACTTATACCCAATCATCCCGGGTCCACATATCCTTAGAGATGTTTGCTTAAGATGTCAAAGCATAAGTCTCCATGATCAAGATGAATTGAATACCGCAAGTCTAAGGAACATCGCACTTAAGCCACAGTAAGAACTTCATTGACATATCTATATATGCAGAGAACCATATGAAGTCTTACGGCTGGTCACTCCAATGAACTAGTTACCATAACTAGCATCCACGATTAACTCCGGACATCACTATGTCTCCAGCCAGTGAGAATCAGTTGCTTCGATACACCAAGGAGTATACCTCGTGCTAGTCTCGACAGAATTGATGGTGTCCAAATCTATCAATTCATCGACTAGGGATAATTTCGATACATCACAATTACACATGTAGAGATACTCACTAGTTGTGATCAAATTGTTGAGAGTATGGGGAATACAATCAAAGTCCCACATTGGTAAGACATGGAAAAGATCATGTGCTTATAAGAAAAAAGATATCTCCATTGGTATGAGGCCTTTTGGGTAAAGCCCAAAAACAAAACCATGAGGGCTTGGGCCCAAAGTGGACAATATCATACCATTGTGGAGATATGTGGATCTTATATGCACTAACAATTGGTATCAGAGCCATGGTCCATGTCAAGCCATGAACCTCGAACGAAGGAAGTTGAGCTCCCACGTCCGGATCAAGAGAACCAGACATCAGGAAGGAAGTCTAGTTGGGTCGGGGGGACCGAACAACTGGCAGGAAGTCCTGGTGGGTTGAAGATCGGACATCAAGCAGAGAAAATCCTTCGAGGAGGGATAGGCTTGAGGGGGGGCCCAATGTGGTCCTTCGTTTGAGGGGGGGATTGTTGAGAGTATGGGGAATACAATCAAAGTCCCACATTGGTAAGACATGGAAAAGATCATGTGCTTATAAGAAAAAAGATATCTCCATTGGTATGAGGCCTTTTGGGTAAAGCCCAAAAACAAAACCATGAGGGCTTGGGCCCAAAGTGGACAATATCATACCATTGTGGAGATATGTGGATCTTATATGCACTAACACAAATCACAAATTCTCTCATGCTGTGAATCGTATCGTGGACATTCAGTAAATGAGTTTAAGATCCAATCAAATACATTAAACATGTATACTCAAATAGTGAATCTTCATTTATCATATAAATGGTTCATACATAAGGCGATTGCCTTAGGACATCTCTCATATATTACTAACAGACTCCCACTTGCCCTAATGCCAATCGCTACGGTATCCAATACCATAAGCTCTAACATGACCCTCAAACTTACTTTGAGGTAATGCTTTAGTCAAAGGATCCGCTAAGTTCCTTTCAGTGGGAATTTTCTCGATTTGTATTTCGTTCCTACTGATGATCTCTCTAATAAGATGATAGCGGCGAAGCACATGTTTGGATCATTGATGAGACCACATCAAGTTCATAGATGAACTACTTGATCCAAACCGCTTCCTTTGCTGCTTCCAAAGCTGCAACGTATTCTGCCTTAGTGGTAGAATCCGCTATAGTGTCAAGCTTGGAACCTTTCCAACTTATTGCGCCTCCATTCTAGGTGAATACATACCCAGACTAAGACATGGAATCATCCTTATGCATGCGGATCCGCATCCGTATACCCACGTATCACCATGTACCCTTCTCCATATATTAGGAACACATCCTTAGTTCTTCTCAAGTACTTAAGGATCGTCTTAACAGCCGCCCAATGATCCATTCCTGGATCGGACTGGTATCTGCTCGTGACACTCAGAGCATACGATACATCGGGCCTCGTACATAATATAGCATACATGATAGATCCTATTGCGGATGCATAGGGAATCTTACTCATGCAAATCCTCTCGTCTTCTGTGCGCGGACACATAGACTTCGAAAGGTGTACCCCATGCCTGATGGGTAGGAAACCTTTCTTGGATTCCGACATGCTAAACCTCTTTAGCACTCGGTCTATATATGTAGACTGCGAAAGACCAAGCAACCGTTTCGATCTATCTCTATAGATCTTAATCCCGAGGATGTAGGTTGCTTCTCCCAGGTCTTTCATGGAGAATATCTTGGATAACCAAACCTTCACTGACTGTAAGATTGAAACATCGTTTCCTATAAGTAGTATGTCATCAACATACAATACTAGGAATACGACTGCACTCCCACTAACCTTCTTGTACACACAAGGTTTGTCTAGATTTTGTGAGAAATCAAACTTTTTGATTATCTCATCAAAATGGATATTCCAGCTCCTGGATGCTTGCTTCAATCCATAAATGGACTGTCGCAATTTGCATACCTTGGTTTTATCAACCGATGTGAAACCCTCAGGCTGTATCATATACACGTCCTCGAGCAGGTTTCCATTAAGGAAAGCTATTTTCACATCCATCTGCCATATCTCATAATCATAATGAGCCGCTATGGCCAGGAGCATCCGAATGGATTTAAGCATAGCTACAGGCGAATAGGTTTCGTCATAATCAACACCTTGCTTTTGACGATATCCTTTCACCACCAATCTAGCCTTATAGGTAATCACATTACCATCCATGTCGGTTTTCTTCTTGAAAACCCACTTGCACCCTATAGGCTTTATGCCTTCAGGTGGGTCAACCAAGTTCCAAACTTGGTTTTCGTACATGGAATCCATTTCCGACTTCATGGCACCAAGCCACTTATCCCTTTCTGAACTTGTCAGCACTTCTTCATAACTGGTAGGCTCCTCATCATCAATGAGTAACACGTCGTTCGATTCACTTACGAGAAATCCATATCTCTCAGGAATATTGCGTGTTCTACCAGATCTACGAAGATGTGGTGTTACAATAGGTCCAGCCGATTGCTCATCACTAGGAGTTGTCGGCTGTTGTGCTTCACCAGGTATCTCATCAATGTCTATTTGAGTCTCTCGAGCCTCCTCAAGCTCGACGATACTCCCACTATTTTCTTGCAAGAGAAACTCTTTCTCTAGAAACACAGCATGCCTTGAAACAAACACCTTTTGTTCCACAGGATGATAGAATTGGTAACCCCTTGTTTCCTTAGGGTATCCAATAAATAGACATTTATCAGACTTAGCATCCGGTTTATACGTCTGATCAAGCTTCACATAAGCAGGACAACCCCATATCTTCAAGTAAGATACATGAGGTTTCTTACCATTCCATATCTCATATGGAGTAGTTGAGACTACCTTGGTAGGCATTCTGTTTAACAAGTAAACAGCTGTCTGAAGTGCATAACCCCAAAAGGACTTGGGAAGAGTTGCATGATTCATCATTGACCTGACCATGTCCAACAAGGTCCGGTTACGCCTCTCAGATACACCATTATGCTGTGGTGTATAGGGCGGAGTCCATTGAGACAATATGCCATTGTCTCTTAGATAATCAAGAAACTCTTGACTTAAGTATTCACCACCTCGATCCGATCGAAGTATTTTAATACTCTTGTCATGTTGTTTCTCTACTTCATTTCTGAATTCTTTGAACCTTTCAAAGGCTTCAGACTTGTGTTTCATCAAGAACACATACCTAAACCATGAGTGATCATCGGTGAAGGTAATGAAGTAGCTATAGCCTCCTAATGCTTGAGTTGACATAGGTCCACATACATCAGTATGTACTAGACCTAGTAACTCTCCCACCCGTTCACCTTTTCCTGTAAAAGGTAACTTAGTCATCTTGCCTTTTAAGCATGATTCGCATGTATCGTATGAATCAAATTCAAATGATTCCAGAATTCCACATCGGTGTAATTCGGACATGCATTTCTTGCTTATATGGCCAAGACGACAATGCCACATATAGGAGTCTATTTGATTATCCTTTCGAGCACGCGTGTTGATCGCTTCGATATTGAAAATGTCACTGGATACGTCCAACGTATAAACACCATTGCTTAAAGTTCTAGTCCCATAAAGAACCCCATTCAAAGTTATGTAACAACAATTGTTACTAAATGTCAAATGGAAACCATTTCTATTTAAACAAGAAATAGAAATGATGTTCTTTATCAACAAAGGAATATAAAAGCAATTGTCCAGTTCTAAGACAAGTCCTGCAGGGAGTTTCAACAAATACGTTCCGATGGCGAGTGCAGCAACCTTTGCTTCATTCCCAACATGTAAATTTGACTCTCCCTTGATGAGTCTTCTTCTATTCCTTAGCCCATGTATGTCATTACATATATGTGAGCTACACCCAGTATCCAATACCCAAGTGTCTAAGGAAATAGAATGACAATCAATAAAGAAGATTTCTGAAGAAGATGGGGCATCCGATGCCTTATCCTTCTTCACGGACTCTTGATAAACCTTGCAATTTCTTCGCCAATGACCCTCCTTGCCATAATGATGGCAAGTGCCCTTTTGAGCTGGTTCTGCCTTTTAGCCTTTTTCTTCTTCCATACATTTGTTCCTTTGACTCCCTCTTAGAACCTTTCTTGAGGAATCAACTAACAACATCCCCTACTCATGCTTCTCGAGAAGGCTCCACAGGTCTTGACATATTGGCGATACCACAGATGAACCTCCTTGCATCTCAGAGGTGAAGAGGAGCTTGGAGACTTCGAACCTTTCGAATCTCACTTGCTCATCAACCAACTCACAGAGATGAAGGACTACGATATGAGCATCCATATGCTCATGCTGCTTTCGTAGCTTGGGTTCCATCGCGGCTAGCATGATGCAACTCATTTGTTCAGAATCACTCACATGTTTCTGATAGGCCAACAATTGGTCCAAAGTTGCATCGTCACTAGGACGGGCGGGAAGAGGCGCTTCGAGGACATACACAAGCTTTTCACCTTGAGAACAATTCTCAAGTTTCTAAGTCAGTCCAAGAAGTTCGGCCCAGTCAATTTATTTGAATCCAAAATGGAACACAAATTCAAACACATCATGATCAATATATTAACTTAGAAATACAAAACGAGCATATATGAGAAAGATGATTTTAAAATGCATCAATATACATTTATAAATCCCATTCATTTTTCGAATTTCAAAACCCTTAAAATCACTTCGGGAGATCGTAGGTCCATCTCCGAATGGGCTGATATCCATCATAGATAAGAACAACCTTGGAGTGAGTCCAACAAGCCATTCTTAGCTATGATGGTGGGTATCAAGTATACCGATTACATATCATGTATATGTAACTATCACAATGTGCTATCAACTAATTGAATGTTTACACATACATTGGGTTGTTAACACATTAACAAGTATGCATCATATGCATAGCACCCAACTTCACCTCTCTTCACATCGACCTTGGAGTGAGTCCAACAAATCGATGCTCCAAGTTAAAGCCGACCCATTAATCGCGAAATAGTTTTAATATGGTTAGAGCGCATTCAACCAATTAGCCAGACTTGGAGTGAGTCCAACAACCCAAACTAACGATTGACCTCTGACTCTTACCATATTAGAGTTAAACTATTCCAATGATTTGAACATGTTCAGGTTCAATCCGGGCTTGGAGTGAGTCCAACAACCCAAACAAGAAACAGAACTCTGGTTCTAACCATATTAATGGAAGGTATAGGCTTTAATATTGAGTTAGGGTTTTTATGTCTCATCCTCTTTGCATGCAAATAACTATTATCTACATGGCATGGCATACATGGCATACATCTACATGTCACGACACGCATGACATAATGTTATGCATCTAATGCAATTACATGGCATACAATTATGTCATGTATATAATTTCCTTATATGTCATAACTATTTATGGAAATAAAATATGTTTAAGATTTGATTCTCCAAATCAAATCATAATTAAATTAGGAAACAAATTTCCAAATCTAATCACATATTTTATTCATGGAATTATTTGATTAAAGAAAATCTATTTAGGAAACCAATTTCCTAAATCATTAAAACTACTTATGGAAATAAAATATTTTAATATTTGATTTCCCAAATCAAAT
Source organism: Wurfbainia villosa (assembly GCA_025175895.1). NCBI lineage: Eukaryota > Viridiplantae > Streptophyta > Magnoliopsida > Zingiberales > Zingiberaceae > Wurfbainia > Wurfbainia villosa. The sequence goes on from CM045986.1 coordinate 114,433,678, forward strand.
CATGATTAAATTAGGAAACAAATTTCCAGAATCTAATCAAATATTTTATTTATGGAAAATATCAATTTCCATAAATACTTCCAACTTTCCAAAAGTGGAGGATTTCCATAAATACTTATAGACTTTCCAAAATTAAAAAATTTCCATAAATACTTCTAAATTTCTAAAATTTAGAAAATTTCCAGAAATACATTATGACTATCGCAAAACCATTTTTACGATTATGTCGAAACACAACCTGGGCTCTGATACCACTGTTGGGTTTCCGGCACCGCGGCGTGTGTGTGTTCGATCATGTTTCGTAAACATGAGCACAGCGGAAGCAATTAAAAATAATAAATCTATATTTATTACAACACACACAACACACGCATGCTATTACAACAAGTGTAGACATAACCGTAAATTAAAATTTGCAATAAAAGAAATTATCTACGTTATACCTTTCGTATGACGTGTAGCGGGAACGGCATCAACCGGAACGATCATCGTAAGAATCGTCTCTATCCGTATCCACGCCGAGCTCCTCGAGATGACTTCGCTAAGTCACGAGCTTCGTCTTCGTACGGGTTACTAGCCTCGTGTTGAAGACGACGTGATCGAGAGATGATCACGATCCGAATCCAAATTCGGATCCTAAAACGAGTTCTCAAAACTCGCTTCTCCGGAGAGGTATTCGTCAACCAATTGATGAATCCTTCGTCCTCCACCTCAGAGGATTACCGGAGATCAAAACCCCGGTAAGTTAGCCGCTGTCGGAGCACTAACCGTCGTCCAAACGACGCTCCGACAACAAAGAAACAAACTGTCCAGAAAAACTGGACAGCTTTTGGTGGAGGAATAGAGGCCGGCCAAAGAGAGATGGAAGCTCACCTTATCACCGAACCTAGAGGAGATCACCGGAGGGTCGCCGGAGGTTCACTGGCTGAAGCTTGGTCGCCGGTAACAAGTTGGAAGGCTGCCCAAAAGCTGGGCGGCGGCAGCTTAGGGTTGGGCGCCGAATACTCCAACAAGGGGTGGGCGGCAACACCAAGGGCTTAGGGTTTTTGATTAGGGCTTAATTATCCATTAAGCCCTCTTTTATAGAGAACAAATTCTCTTAATGGTTAATGGATCATATCCATAAAGCCCGTTAACCCGCTCCATTAAGATAAGTTAAAATAAATCAAACCATGATGGTTTATTTTAAGTTAAAACGAACCGAACCAACCTTTGGTTCATTCGTTTAATATAAACCAAACCCTTTGGTTTATTCTCATCCATTGGATTAGAACCAAACCATTTTGGTCCATCCATTATGTCTTCATATGACACGGCCCATCCACGCTTCCATTGCGACTGAAACAATTTCATGCTCGCTTTATGTTTGGTCCAACCAAACATAGTTTCTCTCGGTCTGAGAATCCCATTCTCAAGCTCGTTTTAAATCCTTTGGATTATACTCGTTGTGCGTGTGACCAAATAGGTTCTCGATTTATGTTGGCCGTCTATAATTAACCATTAATTATAGAACGATCATGCGTGGCACCTAGTAGTACATCATGATCCCCAATTAACCGAAAAGATCAACGGTTGATCCAGAACTATTTCTGAAACCCTTCAGTAGCTCAAATGAATCGTGCCCCATTTCCTTCACTCATCTTATACCCACTTGGTTCAGGACATGGTCTATTGTGTCAGTCCCCACTAGGCTGACTACGTCACACCTAGCCCAAGTATCATTTCCTCGTCCTACGGATTCTAGTTACTCCACATGTATCAAAGAGTACTTTACTCTAAACATGTAATGCTTTGGCCAAAGACTTTAGTAACAATCCGACGAGAGGCCATGGGTATACATCTCCTCGCAAGGAGTGGTGAATCCTTTATAGGCTATTCAAACACCTTCGATCACTTCGACTTATACCCAATCATCCTGGGTCCACATCTCCTTAGAGATGTTTGCTTAAGATGTCAAAGCATAAGTCTCCATGATCAAGATGACTTGAATACCGCAAGTCTAAGGAACATCGCACTTAAGCCACAGTAAGAACTTCATTGACATATCTATATATGCAGAGAACCATATGAAGTCTTACGGCTGGTCACTCCAATGAACTAGTTACCATAACTAGCATCCACGATTAACTCCGGACATCACTATGTCTCCAGCCAGTGAGAATCAGTTGCTTGGATACACCAAGGAGTATACCTCGTGCTAGTCTCGACAGAATTGATGGTGTCCAAATCCATCAATTCATCGACTAGGGATAATTTCGATACATCACAATTACACATGTAGAGATACTCACTAGTTGTGATCAAATCACAAATTCTATCATGCTGTGAATCGTATCGTGGACATTCAGTAAATGAGTTTAAGATCCAATCAAATACATTAAACATGTATACTCAAATAATGAATCTTCATTTATCATA
>CM045986.1:114441095-114453595 GCA_025175895.1 Wurfbainia villosa
AATCGGTAGGAGCGACGGGCGGTGTGTACAAAGGGCAGGGACGTAGTCAATGCGAGCTAATGACTCGTGCTTACTAGGAATTCCTCGTTGAAGACCAACAATTGCAATGATCTATCCCCATCATGATGAAATTTGTTAAGATTACCCAAGCCTGTCGGCCAAGGCAACAGACTCGTTGAATACATCAGTGTAGCGCGCGTGCGGCTCAGAACATCTAAGGGCATCACAGACCTGTTATTGCCTCAAACTTCCGTGACCTACACGGCCATAGTCCCTCTAAGAAGCTGGCCGCGAAAGGATGCATCCGCGTAGCTAGTTAGCAGGCTGAGGTCTCGTTCTTTAACGGAATTAACCAGACAAATCGCTCCACCAACTAAGAATGACCATGCACCACCACCACACAAATGGTCTGATCTTTTCAGAGAGAATAGAGTGTATAGTTCAGATACCGCCCTGAAACAATTCCAGAAGCAAGAAGGACGAGCGAAATTAGGTGCTGAGGATCTAGAAGCAATAGAAGAATCAGTGGGTTTTTGTCTAATTGGCAGGTTCCTAGGGAGGTTTCCAGGATGGAGGGCACTAAAAGGGATCACAGCAAGATGGCGGGCACCGCATAAGCTCCTTACGCATAACTCCTTATGGATGGTGTTTAAATTTGCAAGTAAAGAGCTGCGGGATGCAGTCTTAGAAGGAGGGCCATACAATGCATACGGGAGTCCCCTATACCTCAAAACATTACCGACGTGTTTCTCCTTCGGGGAGGAATCTCAAGCTCAGATTCCGGTGTGGATGCAAATACGCGGACTGCCTTTGGACTGCTGGTCCACCTCGGGGCTAAGCAAAGTAGCCTCACAAGTTGGCACGCCACTATATACAGACAGGTACACCAAAGTAAGAGAGCGGGTTAATTATGCCAGAGTCTTGGTAGAGGTCGATATCTCCATGGAACTGCCCACAATCATAGCCATCACGCTGCCGGATGGTACAGATACGGACTTAGAGGTCAAATTTGAATCCAATCTGAAACTCTGTAAATCTTGCAAGCTAATGGGCCACTACCATGGGGACTGTCCAACGACTGTGAGGGGAAAACAACCAGCAGTGCCAATGGAGGCAATGGAGGTAACGGACCAACAAATGATAGTATATGTGGATGCTGCAACAAGGGAAATGGCGATAGGGGAGGAAACAGCTGCAGAGGGAAATACAAAGGAAAGCACACCAGAATGGGAACACAGTAATAACAGTAAAGGCGAGTGGCAATATAACGGAAAGAGGAAGAAACAACCCCGCGAAGATATGCAAATGAGACAGGCGAGAATAGATGTAACAGGGACTACATGCAGACAGGAAGGCAACACATACAGCCAAGGCAGCCAAGGAGGACAGAGGAAATACGGCAAACAAACGAATAAAGGAAAGGAGCAAGCGAGTCCAGCAATAGCAGAGCAGCAAGAGCAGAATGGGCAAAATGGGAACCCAGAAGTGCATAGACTAGTTAGATCAACATCAGGGGATCAGCTGAATCCGGTGCATGGAACACAGGATGGGGCAAGAAATCCGAGGGCAAAGCAGTTGATAACCGTCAAGGAGAAATCAGATCTGGAAACAATTTTTGGAACAACAATATCAGATAAAGGGACACTTGTGCAGACTGGCACCAAAACTGGCACGCAGGGCAGCAGTGAAATACAGGCAAAAGAGAGGACATTCAGGCAGCAAGAATCAAACAGTGATGGGGAAATCATACAGAAGCCTGAGGCATTGGACAGGACTAACACGGGAAATATAATGAGTATCAGAATGGGGCCTGATGTACAAGAACAAATCGAGCATACAACAGGGGATGGGGGCAACTCATTAAAGGATAGATCAACAATAAATGCAGAGAAACCGGTCAGTCTCAGACGGAGTATCAGAGGGAAAGGAGGGAATAATGACAAGCAGAATGATGAACAGGAAGAAATGGGCAAAAATAACAGACATATACACAGTATAAGAACAGAACAGTTACCTGTATATCACGAGAGTGGAGCAATAAGAATATCGACGGAAACAATACAAATGATGAGATCAGAAGAAAGGCAAGTGGCTAATGGGGGAAAAGAGTATTCAGAGATAAGTGGCAAAAACATAACAACAAAAATGTCGGGAGAACATGATGCAGAAATATCAGGCAGTCCAAATGAAAGAGTGGAAGAACATAAGATAACATCCAGCAACATAATACAGGAGCATAAATAATATACAGATGGGAAGGTGAATAGCGGGCAAGTAGATTCACAAGATGGCCAAGTCAGTAACTTCCCGTTGATCATCCTAGGGTTACCAGCTGCCCGATGGGGCAAGAAAGAAGCATCAATAAAAACAAATGAAGACAAAGAAACACAGGAGGAAGACCTACAAGACACACAAGAACAGATAGAGAAAAGGGCAAGATTGAACGGGGAACAGAAACATGAAAAGCAAGGGAAGAACACCAATGCTAGACGGCGGAAGCCGGCTGCAAACCGATGAAGATTGGATCATGGAACATAAGAGGTCTAAATAAAGGCCTCAAACAGGTAAGTGGCAGACCTCTGCAACAAAGTTAAGGCGTCCTAAGTGTACTAGAAACAAAGTTAACACAAGTGTTACTGAATTTAAAGAATGGAAGGTTTGAAAATGGGAGATCGAGCAGTAGGTCGGGAACTCTTCAAGAAGCAGAATGCTACTTATATGGGAAACGCAACTCATTGAGCTCAATGTTGAAAGGTGGGAAGAGCAATTGATACACACTAGGATAAAATATAAGACCACAGGTGCGTTATGCATACATTCATATACGGTCAACTGTCGATAACAAGCAGGAAAAGCATGTGGGCAGCGCTTTCACAGATTGCCGACGCAACGCAGATACCTTGGTTAATATTAGGTGATTTCAACTCACCTCTTTCCCAGGCAGATAAGCAAGGAGGTATGCCGGTCACAACATATGCTACAGCAGATTTCCAGGACTTTATAATGGAGGCTGGTATTGAAGACTTACACTCCATAGGGTGTAAATTCACATGGACAAATGGGCACATAGTGAGCAAATTGGACCGTGCAATGGGCAATAGAAGATGGATGGAACAGAACCGAAGCAGCTATGCAGATTTTAGAATGCCAGGGACAATTTCGGATCATGCAGCATGCATAGTTTCTGTCCTTGGAAACTCAGAGCAACAAAAACCCAAACCGTTCAGATTTTATAACATGTGGACGATCCATCCTGACTATGGGGAAATACTGCAAGAAAAATGGCAAACAGTCCTCCCCAGCACTATGTATGGCACAATGCAGTATAAGCTAAAACAGAAACTCACGCTACTCAAATCAGACTTGCATTCAATCACCTTCACTACCAACATATTCAAGAGAGAGTCAAGCTGGCACGACAACAATTAGAAACAATGCAGCAGCAAGGACTCACGTGAGGACATATGGATGAGGAATATAACTCCATAAGAAGGAAAGCGGAGCTACTTGAGAGGGCAGAATATCTATTCTACTTACAGAGAGCAAAACATGAATATTTCCGGAAAACAGACAGGAACACATCCTTTTTTCATGCACTGGTGAAGAGAAACAACAAAAAAAGAGAAATAGTAGCAATAGAAAAGCCGAATGGGGAGCACACAAACTCAGTAGAAGAAATAGCGAAGGAATTCCTAACATACTTTCAGAATCAACTAGGGGTAGAGGAAATGAGGACTGATTTCAAAGGAGACTGCATGCAATTTGGAACGAAACTCACTGAAGGGCAGCAGAGGCAGATAACCAGATTGCCAACGGAAGAAGAAATCCTGACCTTTATTTGACATTGGGGACCTCAAAGCCCTAGGACCAGATGGATACAACTCAAAATTTTTCAAACACTCATGGGATCTAGTCAAAACTGATGTTGTAGCAGCAGTCTTGGAATTCTTTATCAATGGTCAACTTCTAAAATCCTGGAACCACACAGTGATTGCCTTGATCCCGAAATCCCCCCAGGCACACAAGGTACAAGAGTATAGGCCGATATCCTGCTGCACAGTGGTTTACAAGATTATTGCTAAGCTCTTAGCAGGCAGATTATCGGAAGTGATGGATCATTTGCTGCACAAAGAACAAACTGCTTTCGTGCAGGGCCGAGGTATTGCAGATAACATACACTTAGCTCAAGAGCTTATGCGTAACTACACCAGGAAAAGAATCTCTCCACGATGTATGCTTAAAGTTGATATGCAGAAAGCGTTTGACTCAGTACACTGGGGTTTCCTTCAAGATATCCTCTCATCGTTGCAGTTTCCAGATAAATTCACAGCTTGGATTAAAGAAAGCATCACCAGTCCAACATACTCGGTTACAATCAATGGTCACATGCATGGTTTCTTTAAAGGGCGTAGGGGACTCAGACAGGGGGATCCCCTCTCCCCATATCTGTTTGGATTATGCATGGAATATTTCTCACGTATGCTAGCCAAGTACACGAGTAGATCTGATTTTCAGTTTCACCCCAAGTGTAAGGAACTCAGGATTTCACATCTGATGTATGCTGATGACCTCCTACTCCTTAGTCGTGGGGATATACCATCGGTGGCTGTCTTGAAAGACTGTCTAAAGCAATTTGCTAGGATGGCAGGCCTGAATGCTAATCTGGATAAGTCAAGCATCTATATGGCAGGAGTGGATTCAAACACCCGTGAAAGACTGATTGATATAACTGGTTTCAAAGCAGGGGAGATGCCATTTAGATACCTGGGGATACCAATTGCATCCCAGAAGTTGAAAGTTGCTGATTACTGCACGCTACTGGACAGTCTCTTGAAGAAAGTTAACTCATGGCCAAAAGCTACATTGTCATATGCAGGGAAAAGCCAGCTAATAGCTTCAGTATTGCAAGGAATAGAATGCTATTGGATGTCGATCTTGCCAATTCCAACAGGAGTAATAGAAAGGATATATGGTATATGCCGATCACTTATGTGGAATACAAAAAATCCCCCGGTAGCATGGAAAACAATGTGCAAACCCAAGGATGAAGGAGGGTTAGGGCTGCGAGACCTGAAGGCATGGAACATGGCACTATTAGCTAAGGTCTTATGGCGAATACAAGAGAAACAAGACACCCTGTGGATACGGTGGGTTCATCATGCATATATACAAGGAGGAGACATCTGGGGCTGGCAAAGTAAACACACGTACTCCCCACTCATTAAGAAATTAATTCTAATCAAGAACAGCATCCTAGGCACCACAAATAATGCAGTGGCAGCAAGCCAACACCTGTCAGCATGGTTTGGGAAGGACAAAGATGGAGTTAGAAAGGCATATGATTATTTCCGGCAAAATGGAACTAAGAAATCCAACAGTTTGGCAGAAAGATATACAACCAAGTCATAGATTCACACTTGTGGATCTTTGGCCAATGGCAAACTACCGATCGGCGAGGCGGGAATATATGGAGGATAAACAATGCATCTTCTGTAACAGGAGGAGGAAACCATGGAACACATCTTCTTCAAATGTGAACAAATACGCCAACTATGGAGTAAGGTTAGAGGATGGCTACGGATGACAGAAGAAATGCTAACCCACCGGAGTATGTTCAGAATTTTCAGATCACGGTACAAAAAAGATACGCCTATGAATCAAGCCCGGCACTTAGCAATGTCAGCCCTAATCCACATAGTCTGGAGGCAAAGAAACTCAAGCAGGTTTGAAGATGCGAAGTTTGATGGAGACATAATATTCCGCATGAGTGATTCACGTCCTATAGAGCGATGGTGCATAAGAACATACCACCGCCGATCTGAGATCACGTAAATCCATGGTAAACCCCTGTCCACCGTGCCCCCCCTTTACTCACAGGACAATCCTTCCCCATGCTCAATCCCAGGGCAATTCCCCTGTACTTCAATTCCAGTGTACTTCAATTCTAGTGTACTTCAATTAAAAAAAAAAAAAATCAGGGCGGTTTATGGCGCAAAGGGAGTGGCTGGCAGGGCAGTTTTAGCTCAGGGTGGTTTTGTGCGCAAAGGAATGGCTGGCAGGGCGGTTTGAGTTCAGGGTGGTTTATGGCGCAAAGGGAGTGGCTGGCAGGGCGGTTTAGCGTAGGGTGGTTTAGGGCGCAAAAGGAGTGGCTGGCAAGGAGGTTTTCCAGAGTGGTTTTGGTCAAGAGTAGTTTTGGCGCTAAAGGAATCGCTGGCAGGGCGGTTTTAGTTCAGGGTGGTTTTTGGCGCAAAAGGAGTGGCTGGCAGGGTGGTTTTAGTTCAGAGTGGTTTATGGCGCAAAAGGATTGGCTGGCAGGGTGGTTACCCAGGGTGGTTTTAGCTCAGAGTGGTTTTGGCGCAAAAGGAAGGGCTGGCAGGGCGGATTTAGTTTTCAGGGTGGTTTATGGCGCAAAAGAAGCGGCTGGCAGGGTGGTTTCCCAGGGTAGCTTTAGTTCAGAGTGGTTTTGGCGCAAAGGATTGGCTGCCAGGTGGATTGATTGGTGGATTGATTCGGGATTAGCGCAAGGAAATGGTGGGGCGGTTTACAGGCGATTTTTGGAATAAAAGACTGATGCCCAGGGGGGTTTTCCAGGGTGGTTACGCCTGCCGGTTTTGCGCAAGGGTCGTGACCATGGTGCTCGGTCTCACAATGCCAGGGCAGTTTTGGGCTCAAGATCAGGGCGGTTTTTACAGGGAAGGGCAGAGCAGAGTGGTTTCCCACCAAGGCCAGGGTGGTCCCAATCTGCAGAATGGGTCGTTGCCAGGGCGGTTTTCTTTGAGCTGGTTTGGCCCACTACAGGGGTGGCCTGCTCAAGTTCAGGGCAATACAAAGACACAGGGCAAAGATTCAGGGCAGTTTTCAGTGGCGTGGACAGGGCGGTTTGGTCAACTCCAGAGTGGTATTTCCACTTCAGAGTGGTTTGGCTCAATTCCAGGCTATCCAAGGGCAATTCCAGGCCAATACCAGGGCAATCAAAACGACAAGGCAGGGTCGTTGATCAATGCCAGGGCTTTTACCCCCCCAAGGTGATACCGTTCAATGCTTCAAGGAAGCCCAGAGTGATACTGTGCAACTCTTTCAGTGTACTTAAAAAAATAAATAAATAAAAAATAAATAAATAAAAGGGCCAATAAGGTGAAGGGGCAGCCGATAATAGCCTCTCTAGTCCGGAGCAAACGGCTGCGGTAAAGACACATCAAATCCGTTTAAGGCTGAGGTTTAGCCAATAAGCCTAATATAGGTGAATAGGCCCACCTGAAGGGCCTATCTAGTCCGTAGCAAACGGCTACGGTAAAGACAAGGCAAATCCGTTGATGGTTGGTCACTTACCAAAAGTGGCGAATAGAGACGGCAACGATGAACATACATGGACATGGATGGACAACGCATAAAGGAACACATGGAATGGCGAAGACAAAGAGATAACATGGATGTGAGAAAGAAACATGTGAGATGAGCTTGCACTCTGCAAGAGGGAAAGGTGGACTATGTATGAGCGTATGTACTCATGAGAGATTTAGTACACATGAGAGGTCAGGTACCCATGAGAGCACATGTACGCCCTTGGTACACCTCAGATCTGACACATCGTCAGACATGACATGAGTGTGCATCTAAGGATTCTGTATGATTGTGCTTTTCTTGATGATATATATATTTACCTTCATAAAAAAAAAAAAAAAAAAAGTGAAAGAGCTCTCAGTCCTCCAGGGTGTGGAATGCTCTAAGGGCAGATAAAAGTTTGGCCAAGAAACACACTCTCATATGCAGGGAAAACTCAGCTCATTACCTCTGTCCTCCAGGGTGTGGAATGCTATTGGATGTCAATACTACTGATGCCGATAGGAGTCATTGAGAAAATCTATAGCACCTGCAGAGCGTTCATGTGGACAACCAAGAATCCTCCAATAGCATGGGCAGAAATGTGCAAACCGAAGGAGGAGGGAGGCATGGGATTGCAAGAACTGAAAGCCTGGAATCTAGCCCTACTAACAAAGGTACTGTGGCGGATACAACGCAAGGAGGACACATTATGGATTAGATGGGTGCACCACACATACATAGGTGATGGGGAAATATGGGAATGGCGAAGCAAACACAAGGACTTACCCCTTATCAAGACACTAATCTACATCAAGGACAAAATACTAAATTCTGTAGGGAATAAGGAGCAAGCAGAGCAATTACTTACATCATGGTTCAGGCAAAACAAAAAAGGAACGAGAAGTGCATATGATTTTTTTCGGGAAAGAAGGGAGAAGAAGTCATGGGCTGCAACGGTATGGCATAAAGACATACAACCAAGTCATGCTTTCACCCTATGGATGCTGGCAAAAGGAAAACTCCCTGTGCGAGCAAGACAGGAATTCTTAGAGGACCGGCAGTGCAGCTTCTGTGGCCAAGAGGAAGAGACAATGGATCATATGTTTTTTCAATGTACGCCAATCAAGCAATTATGGGGGCGAGTCCGACGATGGCTGAAGATGAGAATAGAAATGAACACATACCGCCACATGCTCAGAATTTTCAGGACAAGATACAAAGGGCCCACGGACATGAATCGAATTCGGCACCTTGGTATGGCAGGGATGGTACACCTAGTATGGAGAGCTCGAAATGCATGCAGGTTTGAAGGAGAAAGATTTGATGAAGACTTGCTCTACAGGAAGATCCAAATACATGTTTACAGAGCAGTAGAGAGCAAAAGGATTCAATTCCCACCGGGAATAACATGAGTGTAGTTTTAGTTTTTGTGTTTCGCTTATATCTCTCTCTATATCTCTCTTTCTTATTAGTTTTCTGTTTGATTTATTTTCCGTGTTTCTTCCTTGAACAGGGCTTTGTTTTGCCCTGGAAAAACTTGTAAAAAAAAAAAAAAAAAAGTGGCAGGGGGGTTTTAGTTCAAGGCGGTTTATGGCGCAAAGGGAGTGGCTAGCAGGGCAATTTTAGCTCAGGGTGGTTTTGGCGCAAAGGAATGGCTGGCAGGGCGGTTTTGGTTCAAGGCGGTTTATGGCGCAAAGGGAGTGGTTGGTAGGACGGTTTTAGCGCAGGGTGGTTTATGGCGCAAAAGGAGTGGCTGGCAGGGTGGTTTCCCAGAGTGGTTTTGGTCCAGAGTAGTTTTGGCGCTAAAGGAATCGCTGGCAGGGCGGTATTAGTTCAGGGTGGTTTTTGGCACAAAAGGAGTGGCTGGTAGGGCGGTTTTAGTTAATAGTGGTTTATGGCGCAAAAGGAGTGGCTGGCAGGGTGGTTTCCCAAGGTGGTTTTAGCTCAGAGTGGTTTTGGCACAAAAGGAATGGCTGGCAGGGCGGATTTAGTTCAGGGTGGTTTATGGCACAAAAGAAGCGGCTGGCAGGGTGGTTTCCCAGGGTAGTTTTAGTTCAGAGTGGTTTTGGCGCAAAGGATTGGCTGGCAGGGTGGATTTAGTTCAGGGTGGTTTTTGGCGCAAGGAAATGGCTGGCAGGGCGGTTTTTTTTACAGGGCGGTTTTTACAGGGCAGTTTCTCTTGGAATAAAAGAGTGATGCCCAGGGTGGTTTTCCAGGGTGGTTAGGCCTACCGGTTTTGCGCAAGGGCCGTGACCGTGGCTCTCGATCTCACAACGCCAGGGCAATTTTGGGCTCAAGATCAGGGCGGTTTTTACAGAGAAGGGCAGAGCAGAGTAGTCTCCCACCAAGGCCAGGGTGGTCCCAATCTGCAGAATGGGTCGTTGCCAGGGAGGATTTCATTGAGCTGGTTTGGCCCACTACAGGGGTGGCATGCTCAAGTCCAGGGCAATACAAAGACACAGGGCAAAGATTCAGGGCAGTTTTCAGTGTCGTGGACAAGGCGGTTTGGTCAACGCCAGAGTGGTATTTCCAATTCAGAGTGGTTGGCTCAGATTCGGGCTATCCAAGGCCAATTCCAGGTCAATATCAGGGCAATTAAAACGCAAAGGCAGGGGTGTTGATCAACGCCAGGGCTTTTATCCCCCCAGGGTGATACCGTTCAACGCTTCTTTCAAGGAAGCCCAGAGTGATACTGTACAACTCTTCCAGTGTACTTCAAAAAAAAAAAAAAAAAAAAAAAGGTGAAGGGACAGTCGATAACAGCCTCTCTAGTCCGGAGCAAACGGCTGCGGTAAAGACACTCTAAATCCGTTTATCGCTGAGGCTTAGCCAATAAGCCTAATAGAGGTGAATAGGCCCACCTGAAGGGCCTATCTAGTCCGTAGCAAACGGCTGCGGTAAAGACAAGGCAAATCCGTTGATGGTTGGTCACTTACCAAAAGTGGCGAATAGAGACGGCAACGATGAACACACATGGACATGGATGGACAACGCATAAAGGAACACATGGAATGGCGAAGACAAAGAGATAACATGGATGTGAGAAGGAAACATGTGAGATGAGCTTGCACACTGCAAGAGGGAAAGGTGGACTATGTACGCATGTATGAGTGTATGTACTCATGAGAGATTTAGTACACATGAGAGGTCAGGTACCCACAAGAGCACATGTACGCCCTTGGTACACCTCAGATCTGACACATCGTCAAACATGACATGAGTGTGCATCTAAGGATTCTGTATGATTGTGCTTTTCTTGATGATATATATATTTACCTTCATCAAAAAAAAAAAAGTGAAAGAGCTCTCAGTCTATAAGGAAAGCAAAGGAGTCTCGACAGCAATTAGAGGAACTACAGCAGAAAGGATTAGCACAGGGTCAAATGGAGGTTAACTATCAAGCTATAAGGAAAAAGACTGAACTGCTTGAAAGAGCGGAATATCTGTTCTATCTACAGAAAGCCAAATCTGAGTACTTTAGAGGAGTAGATAAGAACACAACTTTTTTTCATGCCATGATCAAGCGGAATAACAAAAGAAGGGAAATAGTGGTAATTGAAAAGAGTAATGGGGAAATCACTAACTCACAAGAGGAGGTAGTGTAGGAATTCATAAACTATTTCCAAGGCCAACTGGGGGAACAAGGGCACCGGACTGATTTCCAAGGGGAATGCATGGAATTTGGCAAAAAATTAACCAAAGTACAGCGGACAGCGCTGATCAGACTACCAACAGAGGAAGAAATAAAGGAAGCATTATTTGACATTGGAGATCTCAAAGCCCCAGGGTCAGATGGATATAATTCAAAGTTCTTCAAACAGGCATGGGATACAGTCAAGCAGGACATCATAAGGGCAGTCGTGGAATTCTTTGAAAACAGCCAGCTCCTAAAATCCTGGAACCACACTCTAATCTCCCTAATCCCGAAAATAGAACATGCTAGTAAGGTACAAGACTTCCGACCGATCTCCTGCTGCACAGTGTTCTACAAGATAATTTCCAAAATCCTAGCAGGCAGGCTGGCCGAAATAGCAGACTATCTGCTTCACCTGTCACAAACTGCTTTTGTGCAAGGGCGTAGCATCATTGACAACATACACCTGGCACAAGAACTCATGCGCAATTACACAAGGAAGCGGGTGTCACCACGAAGTGTGCTTAAAGTTGATCTGGAGAAAGCTTTTGACTCAGTCCAATGGAGCTTCTTGCAGGAGGGCCTCAGAGCCTTACAGTTCCTGGAAATTTATATCAAATGGATAAAGGAATGTGTCACTACCACATCATACTCAATAGCCATCAATGGAAACATCCATGGTTTCTTCAAAGGGGGGAGAGGACTTAGACAAGGAGATCCCCTATCCCCATATCTATTTGGAATATGCATGGAATATCTCTCTCGACTACTTGCGAAGCGCACAGGCCGGTCAGACTTTCGGTTTCATCCAAAGTGTGAACAACACAAAATAGCTCACTTGGTATACACAGATGACCTGCTGCTCTTCAGCCGAGGGGATGCAAAATCGGTACAAGTGCTAATGGATTGCTTGTCACAATTTGCAAAAATGGCAGGACTTACGGCAAACATGGGCAAATCTAACATATACATGGCAGGGGTGGAACAAAGGGAAAAAGAAATACTACTGTCCATTACAGGTTTCAGTGAAGGGGAGATGCCATTTCGTTACTTAGGAGTTCCAATAGCGTCGCAAAAACTGAAGATAGGGGACTACAGCCCATTGTTAGAGGCGCTCAGGAAACGGATCAGCTCCTGGCCTAAAGCTACACTATCGTATGCGGGCAAAAGTCAACTCATTTCCTCGGTTCTGCAGGGCGTGGAATGCTTTTGGATGTCAGCCTTACCTCTTCCAGCGGGAGTCATAGACAGAATATACAGCTACTGCCGCACTTTCATGTGGAATACGAAGAACCCACCAATTGCGTGGACTGACATATGTAAGCCTAAAGATGAAGGCGGCCTGGGATTAAGAGAATTAAAAGCGTGGAACAAGGCACTATTGGCAAAAGTATTATGGAGAATACAGCATAAACAAGACACCCTATGGATTCGCTGGGTACATCATACCTACATACAGCAACAAGGAGTGTGGGATTGGCAAGGCAAACACAATGACTCTACACTAGTGAAAAACCTCATAAACATCAAAAACAGCATTATG
>CM045986.1:114458595-114463595 GCA_025175895.1 Wurfbainia villosa
GCACACGATACTAAGCGGTATGGAGACCAAGGGATAATGCACGCAGGCAGCAAGCAACATGCACAAGCCTAGGACGCACGGATATTGAGCGACAAGGGCACCAACGGCCCCATGCACGCAGGCTACGAGCGACAAGCGCAAGCCTAGGACGTGCGTATAGTGAGGGGCAGGGGCACCAAGGGACAACGCACGCAGGCAACGAGCGACAAGCGCAAGCCTAGGACGTGCGTATAGTGAGTGGCAGGGGCACCAAGGGACCACGCACGCAGGCAGCGGGCGACAAGCGCAAGCCTAGGACGTGCGGATAGTGAGCGGCAGGGGCACCAAGGGACCACGCACGCAGGCAGCGGGCGACAAGCACAAGCCTTGGACGCACGCGATAGTGAGCGGAAGGAGACCAAGGGACCACACACGCAGACAGCGGGCGACAAGCGCTACCCTAGGACGCACGTGATACTGAGCGGCATGGAGACCAAGTGACAACGCACGCAGTCAGCAAGCGACCAGCACAAGCCTAGGACGCGTGGATACTGAGCGACAAGGGCACCAAGGGCCCATACAAGTAGGCAAAGAGCGACTAGCGCAAGCCTAGGACGTGCGTATAGTGAGCGGCAAGGGCACCAAGGGACCACACACGCAGGCAGCGGGCGACAAGCACAAGCCTAGGACGTGCGGATAGTGAGAGGCAGGGGCACCAAGGGACCACGCACGCAGGCAGCGGGCAACAAGCGCAAGCCTAGGACGTGCGGATAGTGAGCGGCAGGGGCACCAAGGGACCACGCACATGATACTGAGCGGCATGGAGACCAAGGGACAATGCACGCAGGCAACAAGCGACAAGCACAAGCCTAGGACGCGCGGATACTGAGCAACAAGGGCATCAAGGGCCCATGCATGCAGGCAACAAGCGACAAGAGAAAGCCTAGGACGTGCGTATAGTGAGCGGCAGAGAGACCAAGGGACCACGCATGCAGGCAGCGGGCGACAAGCGCAAGCCTAGGACGTGCGGATAGTGAGCGGCAGGGGCACCAAGGGACCACGCACGCAGGCAGCGGGCGACAAGCGCAAGCCTAGGACGCACGGGATATAGAGTGGCAAGGACACCAAGGGACCATGCACGCAGGCAGCGGGCAGCCTAGGACGATACATGATCGGCAAAGATGGAGACCAAGGGACAACGACGCGGAGCGTGGCAGCGTGCACAAGCCTAGGACGTGCGGATACTGAGCGACAAGGGCACCAACGGCCCATACACGCAGGCAACGAGCGACAAGCGCAAGCCTAGGACGTGCGTATAGTGAGCGACAGGGCCACCAAGGGACAACGCATACAGGCAGCGGGCGACAAGCGCAAGCCTAGGACGTGGGAAGAGTGAGAGGAAGGGGCACCAAGGGACCACGCACGCAGGCAGCGGGCAACAAGCGCAAGCCTAGGACTCACATGATACTGAGCGGCATGGAGACCAAGGGACAACGCACGCAGGCAGCAAGCGACAAGCACAAGCCTAGGATGCGTGGATATTGAGCAACAAGGGCACCAAGGGCCCATGCACGCAGGCAACGAGCGACAAGCGCAAGCCTAGGACGTGCATATAGTGAGCAGCAGGGGCACCAAGGGACCACGCACGCAGGCAGCGGGCGACAAGTGCAAGCCTAGGACGTGCGGATAGTGAGAGGCAGGGGCACAAAGGGACCACGCACGCACGCAGCAGGCAACAAGCGCAAGCCTAGGACGCACGCGATAGTGAGCGGCAAGGATACCAAGGGACCACGCACGCAGGCAGCGGGCGACAAGCGCAAGCCTAGGACGTGCGGATAGTGAGCGACAGGGGCACCAAGGGACCACGCACGCATGCAGTGGGCGACAAGCGCAAGCCTAGGACGTGCGGATAGTGAGCGGTAGGGGCACCAAGGGACCACGCACGCAGGCAGCGGGCGACAAGCACAAGCCTAGGATGTACGGATAGTGAGCGTAGGGGGACCAAGGGACCACGCACGCAGGCAGCGGGCGACAAGCGCAAGCCAAGGACGTGCGAATAGTGAGCGGTAGGGGCACCAAGGGACCACGAATGCAAGCAGCGGGCGACAAGCGCAAGCCTATGAAGCACATGATACTGAGCGTCATGGAGACCAAGGGACAACGCACGCAGGCAGCAAGCGACAAGCACAAGCCTAGGATGTGCGGATATTGAGCAACAAGGGCACCAAGGGCCCATGCACGCTGGCAACGAGCGACAAGCGCAAGCCTAGGACGTGCGTATAGTGAGCAGCAGGGGCACCAAGGCACCACGCACGCAGACAGCGGGCATCAAGCACAAGCCTAGGACGTGCGGATAGTGAGCGACAGGGGCACGAAGGGACCACACACGCAGGCATCGCGCGACAAGCGCAAGCCTAGGACACACGCGATAGTGAGCGGCAAGGATACCAAGGGACCACGCACGCAGTGACGGCGCAAGCAAGCCTAGGACGACATAATCGGGCGGCATGGAGACCAAGATACCACGCACGCAGGCAGCAGGCGACAAGCGCAAGCCTAGGACGCACATGATACTGAGCGGCATGGAGACCAAGGGACAACGCACGCAGGCAGCAAGCGACAAGCACAAGCCTAGGACGCGCGGATACTGAGCGACAAGGGCACCAAAGGCCCATTAATGCAGGCAACGAGGGACAAGAGGAAGCCTAGGACGTGCGTATAGTGAGCGGTAGGGAGACCAAGGGACCACGCACGCAGGCAGCGGGCGACAAGCGCAAGCCTAGGACGTGCGGATAGTGAGCGGCAGGGGCACCAAGGGACCACGCACGCAGGCAGCGGGCGACAAGCGCAAGCCTAGGACGCACGCGATAGTGAGCGGCAAGGAGACCAAGGGACCACGCACGCAGACAGCGGGCAGCCTAGGACGCACGTGATACTGAGCGGCATGGAGACCAAGGGACAACGCACGCAGGCAGCAAGCGACAAGCACAAGCCTAGGACGCGCGGATACTGAGCGACAAGGGCACCAACGGCCCCATGCACGCAGGCTACGAGCGACAAGCGCAAGCCTAGGACGTGCGTATAGTGAGCGGCAGGGGCACCAAGGGACAACGCACGCAGGCAGCGGGCGACAAGCGCAAGCCTAGGACGTGCGGATAGTGAGCGGCAGGGGCACCAAGGGACAACGCACGCAGGCTAGGACGTGCGGATCGTGAGCGACAGGGGCACCAAGGGACCACGCACGCAGGCAGCGGGCGACAAGCGCAAGCCTAGGACGCACATGATACTGAGCGGCATGGAGACCAAGGGACAACGCACGCAGGCAGCAAGCGCCAAGCACAAGCCTAGGACGCGCGGATACTGAGCAACAAGGGCACCAAGGGCCCATGCACGCAGGCAACAAGCGACAAGCGCAAGCCAAGGACGTGCGTATAGTAGCGGCAAAAGCGACAGGGGACCACACACGCAGTACGCAGGCGACAAGCGCATGCCTAGGACGCGCGGATAGTGAGCGGCACGCGAAGGACCACACCGCATAGCGCAGCGACAAGTGCAAGCCTAGGACGACGTGATAGTGAGCGCAAGGATACGAGGACCACGCCTGACGAGCGGCGACAAGCGTAAGCCTAGGACGTGCGGATAGAGAGCGGCAAGGGCACGAAGGGACCACGCCGCAACAAAAGGCGACTGGGACGACGCGTGATAATCGAGCAAAGATGGAGACCAAGGGACAACGCACGCAGGCAGCAAGCGACAAGCACAAGCCTAGGACGCGCGGATACTGAGCGACAAGGGCACCAACGGCCCCATGCACGCAGGCTACGAGCGACAAGCGCAAGCCTAGGACGTGCGTATAGTGAGCGGCAGGGGCACCAAGGGACAACGCACGCAGGCAGCGGGCGACAAGCGCAAGCCTAGGACGTGCGGATAGTGAGCGGCAGGGGCACCAAGGGACCACGCACGCAGGCAGCGGGCGACAAGCGCAAGCCTAGGACGTGCGTATAGTGAGCAGCAGGGGCACCAAGGGACCACGCACAAGCCTAGGAAGCACATGATACTGAGCGGCATGGAGACCAAGGGAAAACGCACGCAGCAAAGACAGTTTACTGCACGTTTAGGACGCGCGGATACTGAGCAACAAGGGCACCAAGGGCCCATGCACGCAGGCAGCAGGCGACAAGCGCAAGCCTAGGACGTGCGTATAGTGAGCGGCAGGGGCACCAAGGGACCACGCACGCAGGCAGCGGGCGACAAGCGCAAGCCTAGGACGTGCGTATAGTGAGCGGCAGGGGGACGAAGGGACCACGCACGCAGGCAGCGGGCGACAAGCACAAGCCTAGGACGCACGCAATAGTGAGCAGCAAGGATACCAAGGGACCACGCACGCAGGCAGCGGGCGACAAGTGCAAGCCTAGCACGCACGTGATATTGAGCGGCATGGAGACCAAGGGATAACGCACGCAGGCAGCAAGTGACAAGCACAAGCCTAGGACGCAGGGATACTGAGCGACAAAGGCACCAAGGGCCCTATGCACGCAGGCAACGGGCGACAAGCGCAAGCCTAGGACATGCAGATAGTGTGCGGCAAGGGCACCAAGGGACCATGCACGCAGGCAGCGGGCGACAAGCGCAAGCCTAGGATGTGCGGATAGTGAGCAGCAAGGCCACCAAGGGACCACGCACACAGGCGACGGGCGACAAGCGCAAGCCTAGGAGGCACGTGATACTCAGAGGCAAGGAGGCCAAGGGACCACGCACTAAGGCAGCAGGTGACAAGCACAAGCCTTGGACGCACGCAATAATGAGCGGCAGGGAGACCATAGGAACCACGCACGCAGGCACCAAGAGGCAGGCACAAGCCGCACGCGGTGAGCAACCCGTTGCCCATCGTCGACACGACGACACCATGGGGCCATGCACGCAGGCAGCGAGCGACAAGCGCAAGCCTAGGACGTTCATGACACCGCACGCAGTGAGCAACCCGTTGCCCGTCGTCGACGAGACGACACCATGGGACCACG
>CM045986.1:114471095-114521095 GCA_025175895.1 Wurfbainia villosa
TATGTCATATATGGAAGCCCTCTATACCTCAAGCGGTTACCGCCATGTTTTTCCTTCACGGTAGAGGTACAAGCCCAGATCCCATTATGGATGCAAATCCATGGACTACCGCTGGACTGTTGGTCTATTTCAGGGCTAAGCAAGGTAGCCTCCTAGGTTGGCACACCGTTGTATACGCATGATATACACGAAGTAAGGGATCGGGTTAACTATGCTAGAGTACTAGTGGAAATGGATATATCCAAAGAGCTACCTACAACAATTTCTATAACCCTACCGGATGGCACTGAAGTGGATTTGGAGATCAAGTTTGAATCCAGCTTGAAATACTGCGGTGGCTGCAAGCAAATGGGCCATCACCAAGGAAGCTTTCCGGCCAGTGGAGCTACAGATGCAAAAGAGTGCCAAATAACGGTATACACAACAGACATTAACAACACAGGCGGTGGAATGGAGGAGGATGCGCAAATTAACATAGATACAGGTACAAGAGTTGAAGGAAGCATGGTAGGGGAGGAGGGAAATGAATGGGAATCTGCAATGGACAATAAAGGTCGATGGGAAATCAAAGGTAAAAGGAAGATGCAACAAACAGACCACACCCAGATAAGGAAGGCAGGAACAGGGTTACCAAGGAGTCTGGGAAGTCACGTGAGCCAAACACAATATTCAGGGTATCGAAGGAATCAAGGAAATTGGCAGAGGCAGTGCAAGCAGAAGGATCAACTTTTGGGAAGTGCAGAAGACAGGCTAACTCCAAGGAAACAAAGATGGCAAGGGGAAGGAAGTGCCCGAATAACTGATGACAACATGCATGAGAACAAGCTGGGGGGAAAAGGAACACACAAAGGGATAGGGAGGGGTGATCTAGATGCAGATGAAGTATCAGATATAGTATCAGGTGAGCAAGCAAGGAATGTCATAAATGAAATGGTGGAAATGGGCACGCAAGAACAGGGAAGGGATAAGGATGAGGAGCAGGCAGAAGGGCAGAGTATTATATCACAACTAAGATAGAAGGGGAAGCATGGAAATAAGGTAAATCACCAACAAGTGTCACTACCGGAGATTGAGGAAACAGAAATAATAGAATCTCAGGAGCAACAACTACAACACCAAACCCCCATCCGCTTAGAATCTGATAAGCCATGCGAAGGGAAAGTAGGGGAATTAGATCACAGTGACTCAAGCCTGGAATGTCAGCAAGGGAATTTCAAAAACCAAAGAACAAATGCAAGAACCAATAGTAGGGCATCAGAAGTCACCATGCCAGAGACAACATGGCAATTACTGCAGAAGAAGGAACTAAGCCATATTGAGGTGGCTCCGGATGATAGGGGGGGAATGCTCAGGAGGATATCTTACTGCCGACAATGCAAGAGGTAAATCAAGAGTCTGAGGAGGTAGAAGTCACACCAGAGAAGGCAAGGCAGAACCAACGGCAGAGGAAACAAAGAGGCCAAGATAATCCCATGGAAAACAAAAGGAGGAGGGAACGAGAACAACATAGGACATTAATGGAGGAGCAAGTGGGACGGAAACAAGCGAAATGAAAAGGGAAACAGGATTATCAAAGGAAGGCAGGTAGATGGATGCGATCTGATAAGGAAGGGGATATGGCAGAAGGTATACTAGGGCAAGGAGGTACCAGAAGGAAGATGCATAAGGACAGGTATGATTTGAATAACGTACCCATCATCAAAGTACCGCAGGGGAACTGTGATGAGGGCGATGTCAAAGAATGTAGCGACAAGCAAGAATCAGGGGAAGATGCGGAAAGAGCAATGCAAGAGATACAAGAGATTCAAGTGACCGAGACAATACAGGAAGAGGGTGACAGCACAAACCATGAGCAAAATACTGGAGAGATACAGAAGTATAGTACACCAATGATCATACTAGCGCTCCCAGCAACTAGTTGGAGTAGAAGGATGAAGGAGGCAAATATTGAACACAGTGGACAAGTAAATAAGTGCCAAGTAGGTGATGCGGCTGTGTGTGAAGAGGGAGAGATAGAGACCGGCAATGGGGGTGAAGGAGAAGGAATAGGGGATGCACTATGGAAGGGGGAAACAAACACAGGAAGAGAAGGAAGGGAGCAAGATAGGACACAAGGAAAGAAAGGCGAATATACAACTGCTAGACGGCGGAAGCCGGTTGTGCAGCCATGAAGATTGGTGCTTGGAACATAAGGGGCCTAAACAAAGGCCTCAAGCAGAAAGCGGTGATAGACCTCTTTCAGAAACAGAAGTTGAGTATACTCTGCGTCCTTGAGACCAAATTAACTGATGAATACTACCAAACGCTGAAAGTCAAAAAATTCAACCAGTGGGAGACGGAACAAAGATTAGGAAACCTCTCCAGGAGTAGAATGCTGCTGATATGGGACCCCCAAAACATCATGCTGGACATTGGAAGATGGGAGGAGTAACTGATACATGTAACAATCAAGTGCAAGGTGACAAAATTAGAATATGCAGCAACATTTGTCTATGGTCAACTGTCCAATGTGAGTAGGAAAACAATGTGGACTACACTCCAACAAATTGCAGGAAGCATCAAAATGCCGTGGTTAATCCTAGGAGATTTTAATTCTCACTTATCCTCAATGGATAAATGTGGAGGCCTCCCGGTGACAGAATATGCCACCGCAGATTTTCGGAAATTTGCCCTGGAAGCTGAAATTGAAGACCTTCGTTCTATAGGATGCAGGTACACGTGGACAAATGGCAAGGTGGTAAGTAAATTAGACAGGGCAATGGTGAATAAAGAATGGATAGAGCAAGAACGTGTAGCTTTACTGGATTTTCGACGACTCGAATAGCATCTCGGATCATTGTATAAGTTTTAGAAGCAGCAGGGAAGCAGAAAAGGCCATTCAAATTTTTCAACATGTGGACAATGCACCCCAACTATGGACAGCTAGTAGAAGAGAATTGGAGCAGCCAAGGAGCTAACGCAGTGGAGGGGACAGCGCAATACAGACTCCGGCACAAGCTCACTAAACTAAAACTGCAACTCAGACAGCTTAATAAACTGCACTACCAACACATTCAGGAGAGGGTTAAACTTGGTCGGGAGCAATTAGAAGGGATGCAACAACAAGGACTTTCGGAGGGTCAGATGGAGGATGAGTACCTACTCATGAGGAAAAGGGTGGAAGCATTGGAACAAGCAGAATACTTATTCTATCTGCAGCGTGCCAAACATGAATATATGCGGGATGTTGACAGAAATAACTCCTATTTTCATGCACTAGTTAAAAGAAACAATAAGAGGAGGGAAGTACAATGTTGAAAAGAGTAATGGGGAGCATACGAGCTCGCATGAGGAAGTAGTGAGAGAGTTCCTACAATATTTTCAGGGACAACTGGGAGAGCATGGAAGCAGAAGTCAATATCAAGGTGCCTGCATGGAGTTTGGTAGGAAGCTAACGGAGACACAGCAATTGCGAATGGTCAGGATTCCAACAGAAGCAGAGATCAAAGATGCATTATATGGGATCGGGGATCTCAAATCTCCAGGACCAGACGGGTATAACTCAAAATTTTTCAAGCACTCGTGGGATACTGTCAAGCAAGATGTGGTAGCTGCTATCACGGAATTCTTTGAGAATGGCCAGCTACTCAAAACATGGAACCACACCCTAATTGCCCTGGTACCTAAGTCTCAGCATTCGAGTAAAGTGCAAGATTACAGACCAATCTCAAGCTGTTCAGTGATCTATAAAGTAATCAGCAAAATCTTAGCCAGCAGAATTGCAAAAATTGCTGATCACCTCCTGAATCCGGCGTAAACTGCTTTTGTTCAAGGTCGTTGCATATCGGATAACATCCACCTTGCCCAGGAATTGATGCGAAGTTACACAAGGAAAAGAATTTCTCCGAGATGTATACTGAAGGTTGATCTACAAAAGGCCTTTGATTCTGTGAATCGAATTTTTGCGGGATGTCCTCCTGCTCGCTCTGATTTAGATAGATTTATAGAATGGATTAAGGAATGTGTCACCACCACTTCTTTCTCAGTAATTATCAACGGGAAAATGCACGGCTACTTTGCAGGAGGCAGAGGACTCAGGCAAGGGGAACCCCTATCCCCATATCTCTTTGGCATGTGTATGGAATATTTATCCAGGCTACTAGCCAAACAAACCTGCAGGTCAGATTTTCACTTCCATCCTAAGTGCGAGGAACTAAGGATAGCGCATTTAGTATATGCTGATGATTTGCTGCTTCTGGGAGGTGGGGATGAATCAACGATCAAGGTGCTAATGGAGTGCCTATCACAGTTTGCTGGAATGGCAGGTTTGAATGCGAACATGGCAAAATCTAACATCTTCCTGGCAGGAGTTCATACGACAATCAAGGAGAGACTGCTGGCTATCTATCACAGGTTCCGGAAGGCGCATGCCATACAGATATTTGGGGGTTCCGATTGCATCAAAAAAACTGAGAATTTCAGACTATAGTGCGCTCACAGACACACTGGACAGGAAGATAAAAATCTGGCCAAGAAACACGCTCTCATATGTAGGGAAAAGTCAGCTCATTACCTCGGTCCTTCAGGGTGTCGAAAGCTACTGGATGTCCATATTGCCGCTGCCGATAGGAGTCATTGAAAAAATCTATAGCACCTGCAGAGCATTCATGTGGACAACCAAAAACCCTCCAATAGCATGGGCAGAAATGTGTAAACCGAAGGAGGAGGGAGGCATGGGACTGCAAGAACTGAAAGCCTGGAATCTAGCCCTCCTAGCAAAGTTACTGTGGCGGATACAATGCAAGGAGGACACATTATGGATTAGATGGGTACATCACACATACATAGATGGAGGAGAAATATGGGAATGGCGAAGCAAACACAAGGACTCACCCCTTATCAAGACACTTATCTACATCAAGGATAAAATACTAGTCTCTGTGGGAGATAAGGAGCAAGCAGCGCAGTTACTTACATCATGGTTCAGGCAAAGGAAGAAAGGAACACGAAGTGCATATGATTTTTTTCGGGAAAGAGGGGAAAAGAAGGCATGGGCTGCAACGGTATGGCAGAAAGACATACAACCAAGTCATGCCTTCACCCTATGGATGCTGGCCAAAGGTAAAATCCCTGTGCGAGCAAGACAGGAATTTTTGGAGGACAGGCAATGCATTTTCTGTGGCCAGGAGGAAGAGACAATAGATCATCTGTTTTTTCAATGTGCACCGATCAAGCAAGTATGGGGGCGAGTCCGGCGATGGCTGAAGATGAGAACGGAAATAAACACTTGCCGCCACATGCTCAGAATTTTCAGAACAAGATACAAAAGGGCCACTGACATGAATCGATTTAGGCACCTTGGCATGGCAGGAATGATCCACCTAGTATGGAGAGCTCGAAATGCAAGCAGGTTTGAAGGAGAAAGATTTGATGGAGACTTGCTCTGATCAGATACATGTTTTCAGAATAGCAGAGAACAAAAGGATTCAATACCCACCGGGAATAACATGAGAGTATTTAAGTTCTTTTATATTTTTCCTTTTTTCTTTTCTCCTTTTGGTGGATCTCTCTTTCTTTGTTCTGTTTATTTTCTTCGGTTTTGTCTTTGTACAGGGCACTCCTCGCCCTGGAAATCCTTACACTAGAGCGTTGGTTTGCTCTAGAAATCTAAAAAAAAAAAAAAAAAATTTAGTTCAGGGTAGTTTTTGGCGCTAAGGAGGGGCTGACAGGGCGGTTTAGTTAAGGGTGGTTTTTTGGTTTAGAGTTGTTTTCTTCCAGAGTGGTTTTGATAAAGGACGGTTTTTCCAGGGCGGTTTTCCCAGGGCGGTTTCCAGTTTGGGTGCAAAGGAGTGGCTGGCAGGGTGGTTTAGTTCAGGGTAGTTTTTTGGCGTAAAGAAGTGGCTGGCAGGGTGGTTTTTCCAGGGCGGTTTCAGGTCCAGGGTGGTTTCTCAGGCTAGTGTTAGCTCAAGGGGGTCTTGGGCCAGGCAGTATTGTGACAAGGTGGTTTTACGTAACTCCAGGGCGGTTCGCCCAATCCAGAGCATCAGAACAGTATTGCCTCAAGGTGGTATTGCCCCAGGGCGGTTTTGCGCAAATTCAGATTCCAGAGAAATCAGAGCGGTATGAGGGTAGGGCGGTTTAATGCAACTCCAGGGCGGTTTTGGCGCACCAGAGAGGTTTTGGAAAATTCAGAGCGGTATGAATTTCATGGCGGTTCGCCCAATCCAGAGCATCAGAGCAGTATTGCATCAGAGCAGTATTGCCTCAGGGTGGTATTTCCCCAGGGCGGTTTTTGCGCAAATTCAGATTCCAGAGAAATCAGAGCGGTATGAGGGCAGGGCGGTTTAACACAACTCCAGGGCGGTTTTGCCCAATCCAGACCACCAGAGCGATATTGCGCCAGGGGAGTTTTGCGCAAAGATAAACCCCCCCAGGGCGCCTCTGCCCAGGGAGGTTTTGCGTAAAGACAAGCTCCCAGGCGGAGTTTAGAGTGGTTTTGCGAGGCGATTTGCTCAGCAATAAAAAAAAGAGGTGAAGGGGCAGCCAATAATAGCCTCTCTAGTCCGGAGCAAACGGCTGCGGTAAAGACACTTTAAATCCGTTTACGGCTGAGGCTTGGCCAATAAGCCGAGTAGAGGTGAATAGGCCCACCTGAATGGCCTATCTAGTCCATAGCAAACGACTGCGGTAAAGACAAGGCAAATCCGTTGAAGGTTGGCCACTTACCAAAAGTGGCGATTATTGGATGGTTATCACACAAGAGTGACGGCAACGAAGGACATGGATGGACAACACATAAAGAAACACATGAATGGTGAAGACAAGGAGATAACACGGATGTGAGAAAGGAAATGTGAGATGGACTTGCACTCTGCAAGAGGGAAAGGTGGACTATGTATGCATGTATGAGTGTATGTACTCATGAGAGAATTAGTACACATGAGAGGTTAGGTACCCACGTGAGCACATGTACGCCCTTGATACACCTCAGATCTGACACATCGTCAAACATGACATGAGTGTGCACTTAAGGATTTTGTATGATTGTACTTTTCTTGATGATATATATTTACCTTCATCAAAAAAAAAAGTGAAAGAGCTCTCAGGGGAGCTGGTAAGGAACACTCACGCAAGGGGAGATACAACAAGCCAAGGAAATCAGGGAGAGCGTCGGAAAGCAGAGGGTGCTGTGGGCAGTGGAACAGGATGCTGAGACACAAGGGCAGCGAAGGACCCTTCTTTGGCAAAACCCAAGGTATGTATACGCAACGCAACCAGTCATACAGGAGAAGGAAGACAACAGCTAGCAACTGAAGAGAAGTGGAGGAAGGGCACCAGGTAGTGAAATAGGGTGGTGACGAAACTGGGAGCAGCGGAATCAAGTTTAGAACAAGCGGCGGACCCCGAAGCTCTCAAGGAGCCTCCAGCGGCTGCTTCTAAAACTCTCAAAGAGAACCCAGCGTACAGTATTCCCTCTGATGGAATAGGGGGCCAGATCCAGAGTTCACCGGAGATGGGAGGAAGAAGGAAGACAAGGACGATGGTAGGTGAGCAGCAGAAGACGTACTGTACGAAATGCACGGACAACGAGAAGGCAAAAGGAACGTTCACTTTTCAAAATTCCGGATCTAGTGAACGTTCGCCCGGGACCACTCTTCCTAGATCTCTCCGAAACCTGATAACCCAATTAACTTAAGCTGCATTTAAGTTGACCCGCTAACCCGGTTAACTTAGGGCACCTGTGGAGGCAAGGAATGGGAAAGACTGCGAAACGAGCCTGGAAGACCTTACAGCTAGGTAAGATAGAAATTGTCAAAGGGAACCTGGAGCCCCCCAAGTCACCGCCGGCGCATGCAAGTGCAATTCCGGGAGGTGTGGCAGCAAGCAAAGTGGGACATCCTCAGCAGGTAGGAGTAACAGAAGGAGCAAGACCGGAAGACCCCCCTGCATCAAGAGCAACATCAAAGGAATCACAGGAAACACCCCTGCCAGCCCAGCAGCATCAAGAACAACAACCCCCAAGAGCAGGATTATGGACTGATCTCTTCAAGAAAAACAGATTAAGTGCATCGGACACTACATTAAGGCAATTCCAGAAACAGGAAGGGCGCACAAAACTGGAGAATGAGGACCTGGAAGCAATAGAGGAGTCAGTAGGTTTCTGTCTGATAGGAAGATTCTTGGGGAGGTTTCCAGGATGGCGAGCACTGAAAGAAATCACAACAAGATGGAAGGCGCCACATAAGCTCCTCACGCACAACTCACTGTGGATGGTCTTTAAATTTACAAGCAAAGAATTGCGAGATGCTGTTCTGACTGGAGGGCCTTACATTGCGTACGGGAGTCCTCTCAGATCTCAAGATTCACGACATGTTTTCCTTCGTGACGAGACTCACGCCCACATCCCTATGTGGATGCAAATCCATGGACTGCCACTGGACTGCTGGTCTATCTCAGGATTAAGTAAAATTGCATCGCAAGTTGGCATGCCGCTATATACAGACAGATACACGAAGATAAGGGAACGAGTGAACTATGCAAGAGTCCTGGTTGAAGTTGATATCACAAAGGAGTTACCTACAAAGATTGATGTTACACTACCAGATGGCATGGATATTGATTTGGAAATCAAGTTTGAATCAAGCATGAAACTATGTAACAGATGCATGCAAATGGGTCACTACCAAGGAACCTGTCCATTGAATGTGCGAAGACAATCATCAGTGGCAGCCACAGGGGCAGCAGAGACCACAGGACAACAAATAATACTATACGGGGGAGATAGCAATAGTGCAGTTACGGAGAGGGATCAGACAGAGGGGGCAGGAACAAATGAAGGTAGGAAACAGCATATAAGGGAGGAGGACCAGGGTTGGGAACATACTGCTGCGTGGGGCAAGAAGTGTAAGGGACAACGGAAGAAACAACAAGAAGAAGAGGTGCACATAAATCAGGCAAGAGCAGATGCAACTCGACATATACACAGCCCAGGAAGCCAAAGAGGCAAAGGAATTCATCGAAACCAAGGAAACCAGCAAGGTGATAAAAGGATGGATAGCAGGAGGAAGGATAGCCAGTATGAATCATCATCAAAGAGGCATTTCTGGCAAAGGGAGGAGGGAGTTTCGACAGGAAACAGAAACAATTTCCAAAGCGAAGCAGGGACCGGCACAATAATTGGCATGCTGAAACAGGGAGCTGGCGCAAAGTTTGGCACGCTGAAACAAGGAAGTCAGGAGGGAACACATGCACTAAAGTTCAAGGGACAGATAGATCGACAAGGAATCCTGGAAGTAGTTGCAGTAGATGATGAAGACATGGAGCCAGCTAAAGGAATGGATATTTCCAATGACACACAAAGATATAGTTCCAATAACCTAGACCTTCATCAAGGTATGGCGCAAAGTAATGAGGAAGGGAAACAATAGGAAAAATGGCTGGAAATAAAGATGGGAAGTGGGGAAACACTGGCCAACACCATAAAATACAAAGAATGGGAAGAGCCGCCAGAACTGCAACAGCAAAACCGGTCAAAATGCGCAGAAGGTGGCAGGGATCATGAGATGCAAACACAGCAAGATATAGCGGGGGAGGAAATAGATCAACGGCGAACTCAAGGAGGCATGGACGCACAGGAGCAAACAGGCGGAAGGGGATCTCAGAGTGCAATAATACAAGGAGGGAAGGGCAAAGAAGCAATGGACACTTACACACAAGTTGGCACGCAGGGAAAAAACTTACAGGACACTGATCTGCTGAGTAATATGAATGGAATTGTTCGGGATGTTGAAAAGGGACAAGGAAATGGGACATCAAACCACACATCAGGCTACAACCCAGTGCTTACAAGGCAGAAAAGGAAGCAAATAGAATACGGCAACAAAGAAGTCAAAGCAACCGTAGGAAATCAACAACTGAACAAGGCGGATACATTATGCGTAATTTCAAATCAGAGGATCACGAGACAAACCATTAGGGGGTTGGAACAAAACAAGGGTAAGATAAAGTGGAACTTGTAGAGCTTGCAGGGGCAACAGAATAATGTGTAGCCAGGATAGCCAGATATGACTTACCAGTCACGGGAAGAACAGAGCAGAATAACACGGGCTTTGGACAGGGACAAGAACAAACGCCGAGCATCGATCCAAAGGAACACAGGATAACACGGGAGGCCGGAAAGGAAATGGAAATGACAAAGGGGGAACTATAGAAGACGCAACAGAATGGGGATTGCATACAGAGCACTGCCCGCCAATTATACTAGCCTTGCCGGCTGCAACATGGTGTAATCAAGACTTGCAAATGGATATAAAAGCTGATGGGTCACGAGTGGCAGTGATAGAACATCAAAGGGAGGCTGGGATGCGGCATGCGGAGGAAGATGGTCCATGGGGCCAACTGGAGAAAGGGACAAGCATGGACAAAGGGATGAACCAAGAAAAGGAAGATGGTACCAACATGGCTAGACGGCGGAAGCCGGCTGCACAATCATGAAGATCGGATCATGGAATGTAAGAGGCCTAAATAAAGGCCTCAAGCAGAAGGTGGTTTCGGATCTCCTTCTGAAGCAAAAGATGGGTGCGCTAGCCATACTAGAGCCGAAATTAACCCAACAGTACTATCTAACAATGAAAGGGAAGAGTTTGAGAGATAGAAATGGAGCAGCAAACTTTCAGCCAATCCAGAAGCAGGATGCTACTTATATGGGACCCACAATTGGTCAACCTGCGCATCCAACAATGGGAAGAGCAATTGATACACACAGCGGTGGAATGCAAAGTGAAAGAAAAGGCATATGCAGTCACATTTGTTTATGGACAATTATCAATCACAAGCAGGAAAGCAATGTGGGGGATGCTGGGGCAAATTGCGAAACGGGTAGAGATGCCATGGTTAATCCTAGGGGATTTTAATTCCCCTCTATTACCCACTGATAAGGAAGGGGGAATGGCAGTGACAACCTACGCTACTGCTGATTTTCAAGAGTTTATCTTAGGGGCGGGAGTTCAAGATTTGAGATCCATTGGGTGCCAATACACATGGACGAATGGCCACATAGTAAGCAAACTTGATCGGGCAATGGGGAATAGAGCATGGATGGAGCAAAACCAGAGTAGTTTTGCTGATTTCAAAGCACCTGGAACCACATCAGATCATGCAATCTGTATTGTAACAGTGCTAGGAAGTACAAGGGGAAAACCCAAGCCGTTCAAATTCTACAACATGTGGGTATTGCACCCTAGCTTTAGGCAGTTAGTGGAGGATCAATGGAATAGCAGCAGATTTAGAGAAGTGCAGGGAAAAATGCAGTATAGGCTGAAACAGAAGCTAAAATTACTTAAAGCCAATCTCAAAAAGCTCAATCAACTGCATTATCAGCACATCCAAGAGAAAGCAAAGCAGGCGCGGCAGCAGCTAGAGGACCTACAACAGGAAGGATTAATTCAAGGTCACATGGAGGATAACTACTAAGCAATAAGGAAAAAGACTGAACTTCTGGAGAGGGCAGAATACCTGTTCTACCTACAAAAAGCCAAACATGAGTATTTTCGAGGAGTAGACAAGAACACAAGTTTTTCCATACCATGGTTAAACGGAACAACAAACGACGGGAAATAGTAGCAATTGAAAAGAGCAATGGGGAGGTCACCAACTCCATAGATGAGATAGTGCAGGAATTTCTAACCTACTTCCAAGAGCACTTAGGCGAGCAAGGACACAGGACTGAGTTTCAAGGGGAATGCATCCAATTTGGCAAACAACTAACTGAAGTACAACGAGAAGGATTAATCAGGTTACCGACAGAGGAAGAAATAAAAGAAGCTCTTTTTGACATTGGGGATCTCAAAGCACCAGGACCGGATGGATACAATTCAAAATTCTTCAAGCACGCAAGGGGTACAGTCAAGCAGGACATCATAATGGCAGTCAAGGAGTTCTTCGAAAATGGTCAACTGCTAAAATCCTAGAATCACACCCTAATCTCACTAATCCGAAAGCGAGCACGCCCGGAAGGTGCGGGATTTTGACCGATTTCTTCTTTACAAAATAATCTCCAAAATCCTAGCAAGTAGGCTGGCAGAAATTGCAAACCATCTGTTTCATCCGTCGCAGACAGCATTTGTGCAAGGACGCAGCATAGTGGACAACATACACCTGGCACAAGAACTTATGCGCAATTACACAAGGAAAAGGGTGTCTCCGCGGTGTATACTCAAAGTGGACCTGCAAAAAGCCTTTGATTCAGTCCACTGGAGCTTCTTGCAGGAGGTCCTCAAAGCTTTGCAGTTCCCTGAAATGTACATCATGTGGATTAAAGAATGTGTCACTACCACATCATATTCAGTAGCTATCAATGGGAACATTCACGGGTTTTTCAAAGGAGGAAGAGGACTCAGACAAGGAGATCCCCTATCACCATATCTATTTGGATTATGCATGGAGTATCTTCGCATTTTGCTTCAGCGCACTGTCAGATTTTCATTTTCATCCAAAGTGTGAACATCAAAGAATAGCCCACATTGTATACGCGGATGATCTGTTGCTCCTAAGCCGAGGTGACGCACAATCAGTACAAGTATTAATGGATTGCTTATCGCAATTCGCCAGCATGGCAGGGCTAACAGCAAACATGGCGAAATCAAGTATATATATGGCAGGGGTGGAACAAAGGGAGAAAGCAAGGCTGCTAACCATCACAGGTTTCAGTGAAGGGACGATGCCATTTCACTACCTAGGAGTGCCAATAGCATCAAAAAAACTAAGGATTGCGGACTACAGCCCACTATTGGAGACTCTAATGAAACAGATCACTTCCTGGCCTAAAGCAATGCTATCATATGCTGGGAAGATTCAATTAATATCCTCGGTTCTGCAGGGTGTTCAATGCTACTGGATGTCGGTGCTACCACTACCAACCGGGGTCATCGACAGGATATATAGCTACTGTCGTACCTTCATGTGGACTGTGAAGAACCCACCGGTTGCGTGGGCAGACATATGTAAGCCTAAAGAGGAAGGTGGTCTGGGATTAAGGGAACTAAAAGCATGGAATATGGCACTCCTGGCGAAACTGCTATGGAGAATCTGAGAAGAAGCGAGGACACGTTATGGATCCGCCGGGTCCATCACACCTATTCTGACTGACAAGGAGTGTGGGAATGGCGGTATGAAACACAACGACTCCCCATTAGTGAAAAAGCTTATATGCATTAAGGATAGCATTATGGCGTTAGCAGGTACTGCAGGGAAAGCAGAGGAAATAATAGATGCATGGTTTGGCCAAAGTAAAGGAGGTGTCAAGAGAGCATATGATCACTTCAGGATTACAAGCTCTAAGAAAGCGTGGGTGCAGACGGTATGGCAGCTGGACATCCAACCCAGTCACAGGTTTACGTTATGGATGCTGGCGAAAGGGAAGCTACCGGTGCGAGCTGGGAAGGAGTACCTAGATGACAGAAACTGTGTTTTCTGCAAACAAGAGGAGGAGACAATGGACCATATCTTTTTCAAATGCGGGCAAGTTCAACAGCTCTGGAATAGAGTAAGGAGATGGCTACAGATGAGGCCGAGAATGCAGACATATCGTCAAATGTTGCGCATATTCAGACTCCACTATAAAGGACGCAACAGTATCAATAGAGCCAGACATCTAGCCATGGCAGCAATGATACATTATACTTGGCGGATGCGAAATGCCATGAAATTCGAAGATGCAAGGTTTGGCGAGGATCCTCGGAAGATTCAAATACATGTATACATGGCTCGAGGATCCGTGATCTCCAGGAATACATAGACAATGGATGAAGATGGTAAAGTTCGGGCAGTTGCCAGGACGGCATTCCCAGGACACTCACCGGTCTAAGTACATCCCTTTCCCTCTTCCTCTTCATACTCTCACTCATTTTTGTTTTTGTTTTTGGGCACAGACTTGGTGGGGTGTCTTGTTTATGCTCTCTGTGTTTTCGTTTCAACTGTCGAAAAAAAAATAATAAAATAAAATAAAATAAAAAATTTGGGCAGAGTGGTTTTCTTTGGACAGAGTGGTTTTCTTTGGACAGAGTGGTTTAATTGGACAGAGTGGTCTCGAGCAGGGTGGTTTTGGACAGAGTGGTTTGAGATGGTCACTTGGACAGAGTGGTTTGAGAGGGCGTAATGGCAGGGTGGTTTTGAGCAGGGTGGTTTTGGGCAGAGTGGTTTGAGAGGGCAGAGTTTAGTCTTGCAAGTAATGGCAGGGTGGTTTTGAGCAGGGTGGTTTTGGGCAGAGTGGTTTGAGAGGGCAGAGCTTTGCAGAGTAGTTTTGAAAGAGTGGTTTTACTCCTCCAGGGGGGTTTTTTGGCAGGGTGGTTTTCACAGCACCAGGCAAGCGATGGTAGGGTGATGGCAGGGTGGTTTCGAACAGGGTGGTTTTGAAGGGAGAGTGGTTTTACAGGGCAGAAGTCAAGCCTGCAAACACTCCCAGGACGGTATCGAACTAGGCAGTAGAAGGGCGGTCTCCGCAGCTCCAGGGCGGTCTTCGCAGCTCCAGGGCAGTTTTGGCAGGGCGGTTTTGGGAGAGAGGTTATTCTCCTCCAGGGCGGTTTTGGCAGGGCAAGCATGGCCAGGATGGTTTTGAGCAGGGTGGTTTTAGCAGGGTGAATTCTCTCCAGGGTGGTTTTGTGAGCGCTGAGCAGGCGGTTTGGTCATGGTGAATTCTCTCCAGGGTGGTTTCGGGAAAAAAAAACAAAAAAAAAAAAAACAAGCCAGGATAGTTTAGCAACAGTTTTGTTTTCTCAAGCCAGGACAGTTTAGCAACCTTATGCCTAAGGCCAAAGCAGGACAGGGCAGTTGGACCAAAGCAAGACAGGGCAGTTAGCAAGACTCAAAGCACATAGGCATGGATAAAGGTACTCAAATAAGGGCACAAATGACTGTACAGAAGCATTCTAGTCTATGGTATAGCTTTCACCAAGAAGGATCATCAGCCAGATGGATATGAGGCTCGACCATGGAACCTAACTCAGGTGAATAGGCCCACCCGAATGGCCTATCTAGTCCGTAGCAAACGGCTACGGTAAAGACATATCAAATCCGTTTATGGTTGAGGCTTGACCAATAAGCCTAGCGAGGTGAATAGGCCCACCCGAATGGTCTATCTAGTCCGTAGCAAACGGCTACGGTAAAGACAAGGCAAATCCGTTGATGGTTGGTCACTTACCAAAAGTGAAAAGTGGGGAGATAGAGGAACGCCGCATGAGATTGGCAAGAAGATGGGCATAAAGGGCCAATGCGAGGAGGGTTACTCGGACCGGAGGACACAGAGGGACTGCAAGAAGGAGCCAAGAGCAAATACAGGAGAACCGCACAAGTGTAGGATATGTAATGGTTATGTAACATGAGAAAGTATGTATGCATGAGAGTTCTGGTACTCATGAGAGCACATGTACACTCCGCTAGATGCACCTCAGATCTGACACATCGTCAGACATGACATGAGTGCGCACTCTAGGATTTTGTATGATTGTGCTTTTTCTGATGATATATATTTACATTTCATCAAAAAAAAAAAAGTGAAAGAGCTCTCAGTGATCGGCAGGGTGGTTTCCCAGAGTGGTTTTGGTCCAGAGTAGTTTTGGCGCTAACGGAAGCACTGACAGGGCGGTTTTAGTTCAGGGTGGTTTTTGGTGCAAAAGGAGTGGCTGACAGAGCGGTTTTAGATCAGAGTGGTTTATGGCACAAAAGGTGTACTGTGGTGGTTTCGGGTGGTTTGCCTCGTAATGGTTTTGCGCAAAAGGAATGGCGGCGGATTTAGTTCAATGTGGTTTTTGCGCAAGGGAATGGTCAGGTGGTGGTTTTTTACAGGTTTTTAACTAAAAGAGTGATGCGTAGGGCGGTTTTCCAGGGTGGTTACGCAGGCTGGTTTTGCACATGGGCCGTGACCGTGGCTCTCGGTCTCACAATGCCAGGGCAGTTTTGGGCTCAAAGATCAGGGCGGTTTTTACAGAGAAAGGGCAGAGCAGAGTGGTTTCCCACCAAGCCCAGGGTGGTCCCAATCTGCAGAATGGGTCATTGCAAGGGAGATTTTCATTGAGATGGTTTGACCCACTACAGGGGTGGCATGCTCAAGTCTAAGGCAACACAAGACACAGGGCAAAGACTCAGGGCAGTGTTCAGTGTCGTGACAGGGCGGTTTGGTCAACTCCAGAGCGGTATTTCCACTTCAGAGTGGTTGGCTCAATTCCGGGCTATTCAAGGGCAATTCCAGGTCAATACCAGGGCAATTAAAACGCAAAGGCAGAGTCGTTGATTAACGTCAGGGATTTTACTCCCCCAGGGTGATACCGTTCAACGCTTCTTTCAAGGAAGCCCAGAGTGATACTGCTCTTCCAATTTAAAAAAAAAAAACGTTTATGGTGAAGGGGCAGCCGATAATAGCCTCTCTAGTCCGGAGCAAACGGCTGCGGTAAAGACACTCTAAATCCGTTTACGGCTGAGGCTTAGCCAATAAGCTTAATAGAGGTGAATAGGCCCACCTGAAGGGCCTATCTAGTCCGTAGCAAACGGCTGCGGTAAAGACAAGGCAAATCCGTTGATGGTTGGTCACTTACCAAAAGTGACGAATAGAGATGGCAACGATGAACATACATGGACATGGACGGACAACGCATAAAGGAACACATGGAATGGTGAAGACAAAGAGATAACATGGATGTGAGAAAGAAACATGTGAGATGAGATTGCACTCTGCAAGAGGAAAGGTGGACTATGTACGCATGAATGAGAGTATGTACTCATGAGAGTTTTAGTACACATGAGAGGTCAGGTACCCATGTGAGCACATGTACGCCCTTGGTACACCTCAGATCTGACACATCGTCAGACATGACATGAGTGTGCATCTAAGGATACTGTATGATTGTGCTTTTCTTGATGATATATATATTTACCTTCATCAAAAAAAAAAAAAGTGAAAGAGCTCTCAGTTTCTCAATAGAGCTCTCAGTTTTTCCATGCGCTAGAGAGAGAAGCTCTGGCTTCTCTCTAGGTTTTCTCCAAGAACCGGGGGCGGAAGGAGGTAGATAGCTGGAAGAGAGGACGGGACAAGGCGAGTACATCGGAGGAGCTGGGAAACAATCCCAGATCTTGGAAGGTCAACGCAACGTAACTGCTAAGATCAGGGAAGGAAATCTGGAAGACACGGGAGGGCGACATTCAACAAAGCGAGAGGTGGAAAGCTGGAAGATCGGCAGAAGCGAACATCGCGGAGTGCAACCATTGTGATAAATGGAAGGTACGTGCATGTAACGAATGGGAGTTTTGCAGGTGAACAGGCAATACGGGTAAGGAACGGGTGGTTTGGAAAACAAGCATCACGCTACAGAGGAAAGGGAAAGGTGTGGAGCACGATAAGGGCGAAACAAGGGAGGAGAACAGCACGAGATCAGCTAACAGTAGGGTTCTTCTCCGGTAATCAGAGAACAAGCTAGGTTTCCTTCTCCGGAAGCGGGAGGAAGAAGAAGCAAGGACAGGGGTAGGTGAGGAGCAGGCGTTCGTACTGTATGGGCTGGCCCAGCGAACGAGGAGACAAAAGGGAACGTTGGATTTCAAATGCTAAAGTCAAACTCGACAGAATCTTCGGTGGGGACCACACGATCTCAAAGTCTCTGAAACCAATAACCCGTTTAACTTAAGCCAAAGATCCAAACCCGCTTAACTTACATCAAGCGGGTTTGCCCGGAATCACTTTCCTAGATCTCTCCGAAAACCGGCAACCTGTTTAACTTAAGCTGCTTCCCTTTAAATCATTAACCCGATAAACCTATGATACACTGCCTGTGAGGAATGGGGAAGAATGCTCGCCGGACTTGGAAGGTTTTACAGCTGGGAATGGCACAAACATTGGAAAGCAGGCAGGACCTCCACCATCCCATTCCTCTGGAAGGAAGTTCAGGAGATCCACAAATGACGGGAAGGCAGCTGCAACCAGATGGAGTGCAAGAAACCAAGGAAGGAGAAGGAAGGGGGGAGACAAAAACAGCAGAGCGGGAGACACAGGTGGCGGCACCAACACCTCCATTGAGTGCAGAAAGGAAAGGAGCATGGGCAGATCTCTTCAAGGGAAACAGAATATGTGCGGCAGATACTATGCTGAAACCAGTTCAGAGACAGGAAGGGCGTGCAAAGCTAGATGCAATTGATGTGGAGGGATTGGAGGAGTCGGTGGGCTTCTGCCTGATTGGCCGATTCATAGGGCGATTCCCAGGATGGAGAGCACTGAAAGAACTCACAGCAAGGTGGAAGGCGCCACACGAGCTCCTAACGCACAACTCGCTATGGATGGTATTTAAATTTGCAAGCAAAGACCTAAGGGATGCGGTAGTAACAGGGGGACCATATGTCATATATGGAAGCCCTCTATACCTCAAGCTGTTACCGCCATGTTTTTCCTTCACGGCAGAGGTACAAGCCCAGATCCCATTATGGATGCAAATCCATGGACTACCGCTAGACTGTTGGTCTATCTCAGGGCTAAGCAAGGTAGCCTCCCAGGTTGGCACACTGTTGTATACAGACAGATATACCAAAGTAAGGGATCGGGTTAACTATGCTAGAGTACTAGTGGAAATGGATATATCCAAAGAGCTACCTACAACAATTGCTATAACCCTACCGGATGGCACTGAAGTGGACTTGGAGATCAAGTTTGAATCCAGCTTAAAATACTGCGGTGGCTGCAAGCAAATGGGCCATCACCAAGGAAGCTGTCCGGCCAGTGGAGCTACAGATGCAAAAGAGTGCCAAATAACGATATACACAACAGACATTAACAACACAGGCGTGGGAATGGAGGAGGATGCGCAAATTAATATAGATACAGGTACAAGAGTTAAAGGAAGCATGGTAGGGGAGGAGGGAAATGAATGGGAACCTGCAATGGACAATAAAGGTCGATGGAAAATCAAAGGTAAAAGGAAGATGCAACAAACAGACCACACTCAGATAAGGAAGGCAGGAACAGGGTTACCAAGGAGTCTGGGAAGTCACGTGAGCCAAACGCAATATTCAGGGTATCGAAGGAATCAAGGAAATTGGCAGAGGCAGTGCAAGCAGAAGGATCAACTATTGGGAAGTGCAGAAGACAGGCTAACTCCAAGGAAACAAAGATGGCAGGGGGAAGGAAGTGCCCGAATAACTGATGACAACATGCATGAGAACAAGCTGGGGGGAAAGGGAACACACAAAGGGATAGGGAGGGGTGATCTGGATGCAGTATCAGATATAGTACCAGGTGAGCAAGCAAGGAATGTCATAAATGAAATGGTGGAAATGGGCACGCAAGAACAGGGAAGGGATAAAGATGAGGAGCAGGCAGAAGGACAGAGTATTATAACACAACTAAGACAGAAGGGGAAGCATGGGCATAAGGTAAGTCACCAACAAATGGCACTACAGGAGATTGAGGAAACAGAAATAATAGAATCTCAGGAGCAGCAACTACAACACCAAACCCCCATCCGCTTAGAATCTGATAAGCCATGCGAAGGAAAAGTAGGGGAATTAGATCACAGTGACTCAAGCCTGGAATGTTAGCAGGGGAATTTCAAAAACCAAAGAACAAATGCAAGAACCAATAGTAGGGCATCAGAAGTCACCATGCCAGAGACAACATGGCAGTTACTGCAGAAGAAGGAACTAAGCCATATTGAGGTGGCTCCGGATGATAGGGGAGGGAATGCTCAGGATGATATCTTACTGTCGAAAATGCAAGAGGTTAATCAAGAGTCTGAGGAGGCAGAAGTCATGCCAGAGCAGGCAAGGCAGAACCAACAGCAGAGGAAACAAAGAGGCCAAGATAATCCCATGGAAAACAAAAGGAGGAGGGAACGAGAACAACATGGGACACTAATGGAGGAGCAAGTGGGACAGAAACAAGCGAAAGGGGAAGGGAAACAGGATTATCAAAGGAAGGCAGGTAGATGGATGCGATCTGATAAGGAAGGGGATATGGAAGAAGGTATACTAGGGCAGGGAGGTATCAGAAGGAAGATGCATAAGGACAGGTATGATTTGAATAACGTACCCATCATCAAAGTACCGTAGGGGAACTGTGATGAAGGCGATGACAACGGATGTAGCGACAAGCAAGAATCAGGGGAAGATGCGGAAAGAGCAATGCAAGAGATACAAGTGACCGAGACAATACAGGAAGAGGGTGGCAACACAAACCATGAGCAAAATACCGGCGAGATACAGAAGTATAGTACGCCAATGATCATACTAGCGCTCCCAGCAACTGGTTGGAGTAGAAGGATGGAAGATGCAAATACTGAACACAGTGGACAAGTAAATAAGGGCCAAGTAGGTGATGCTGCTGTGTGTGAAGAGGGAGAGATAGAGACAGGCATTGGGGGTGAAGGAGAAGGAATAGGGGATGCACTATGGAAGGGGAAAACAAACACAGGAAGAGAAGGAAGGGAACAAGATAGGACACAAGAAAAGAAAGGAGAATATACAACTGCTAGACGGCGGAAGCCGGTTGTGCAGCCATGAAGATTGGTGCTTGGAACATAAGGGGCCTAAACAAAGGCCTCAAGCAGAAAGCGGTGATAGACCTCTTTCAGAAATAGAAGTTGAGTATACTTTGCGTCCTTGAGACCAAATTAACTGATGAATACTACCAAACGCTGAAAGTCAAAAAATTCAACCAGTGGGAGA
The DNA here is from genome assembly GCA_025175895.1 of Wurfbainia villosa. NCBI lineage: Eukaryota > Viridiplantae > Streptophyta > Magnoliopsida > Zingiberales > Zingiberaceae > Wurfbainia > Wurfbainia villosa. The sequence continues at coordinate 114,491,769 of CM045986.1, forward strand.
TGGAACAGAGATTAGGAAACCTCTCCAGGAGTAGAATGCTGCTGATATGGGACCCCCAAAACATCATGCTGGACATTGGAAGATGGGAGGAGTAACTGATACATGTAACAATCAAGTGCAAGGTGACAAAACTAGAATATGCAGCAACATTTGTCTATGGTCAACTGTCCAATGTGAGTAGGAAAACAATGTGGATTACACTCCAACAAATTGCAGGAAGCATCAAAATGCCGTGGTTAATCCTAGGAGATTTTAATTCTCACTTATCCTCAATGGATAAATGTGGAGGCCTCCCGGTGACAGAATATGCCACCGCAGATTTTCGGAAATTTGCCCTGGAAGCTGAAATTGAAGACCTTCGTTCTATAGGATGCAGGTACACATGGACAAATGGCAAGGTGGTAAGTAAATTAGACAAGGCAATGGTGAATAAAGAATGGATAGGGCAAGAACGTAGCAGCTTTGCAGATTTTCAGACCCCCGGAACAGTCTCAGATCATACGCCATGCATTGTATCAGTGTTAGAAGCAGCAGGGAAGCAGAAAAGGCCATTCAAATTTTTCAACATGTGGACAGTGCACCCCAACTATGGACAACTAGTAGAAGAGAATTGGAGCAGCCAAGGAGTCAACCCAGTGGAGGGCGGTATAATCTGACTCGGACTAAACTAAAACCGCAACTCAGACAGCTCAATAAACTGCACTACCAACACATTCAGGAGAGGGTTAAACTTGGTCGGGAGCAATTAGAAGGGATGCAACAACAAGGACTTTCAGAGGGTCAGATGGAGGATGAGTACATACTCATGAGGAAGAGGGTGGAAGCTTTGGAACAAGCAGAATATTTATTCTATCTGCAGCGTGCCAAACATGAATATATGCGGGATGTTGACAGAAATAACTCCTATTTTCATGCACTAGTTAAAAGAAACAATAAGAGGAGGGAAGTAACAGCGGTTGAAAAGAGTAATGGGGAGCATACGAGCTCACATGAGGAAGTAGTGAGAGAGTTCCTACAATATTTTCAGGGACAGCTGGGAGAGCATGGAAGCAGAAGTCAATATCAAGGTGCCTGCATGGAGTTTGGTAGGAAGCTAACGGAGACACAGCAACTGCGAATGGTCAGGATTCCAACAGAAGCAGAGATCATAGATGCATTATATGGGATCGGGGATCTCAAAGCTCCAGGACCAGATGGGTATAACTCAAAATTTTTCAAGCACTCGTGGGATACTGTCAAGCACGATGTGGTAGCTGCTATCATGGAATTCTTTGAGAATGGACAGCTACTCAAAACATGGAACCACACCCTAATTGCCCTGGTGCCTAAGTCTCAGCATTCGAGTAAAGTGCAAGATTACAGACCAATCTCATGCTGTTCAGTGATCTACAAAGTAATCAGCAAAATCTTAGCCAGCAGAATTGCAGAAATTGTTGATCACCTCTTGAATCCGGCGTAAACTGCTTTTGTTCAAGGTCGTTGCATATCAGATAACATCCACCTTGCCCAGGAATTGATGCGAAGTTACACAAGGAAAAGAATTTCTCCGAGATGTATACTGAAGGTTGATCTACAAAAGGCCTTTGATTCTGTGAACTGGGAATTTTTGCAGGATGTCCTCCGGTCGCTGTAGTTTCTAGATAGATTTATAGAATGGATTAAGGAATGTGTCACCACCACTTCTTTCTCAGTAATTATCAACGGGAACATGCACGGCTACTTTGCAGGAGGCAGAGGACTCAGGCAAGGGGACCCCCTATCCCCATATCTCTTTGGCATGTGTATGGAATATTTATCCAGGCTACTAGCCAAACAAACCTGCAGGTCAGATTTTCACTTCCATCCTAAGTGCGAGGAACTAAGGATAGCGCATTTAGTATATGCTGATGATTTGCTGCTTCTGGGGCGTGGGGATGAATCGACGATCAAGGTGCTAATGGAGTGCCTATCACAGTTTGCTGGAATGGCAGGTTTGAATGCGAACATGGCAAAATCTAACATCTTCCTGGCAGGAGTTCATACGACAATCAAGGAGAGACTGCTGGCTATCACTGGGTTCCAGGAAGGGCGCATGCCTTACAGATATCTGGGGGTTCCGATTGCATCAAAAAACTGAGAATTTCAGACTATAGTGCGCCAGCGACACCACCGGATGAGCGGATAAAAATCTGGCCAAGAAACACGCTCTCATATGGAGGGAAAAGTCAGCTCATTACCTCGATCCTTCAAGGTGTCGAAAGCTACTGGATGTCCATATTGCCGCTGCCGATAGGAGTCATTGAAAAAATCTATAGCAACTGCAGATCGTTCATGTGGACAACCAAGAACCCTCCAATAGCATGGGCAGAAATGTGTAAACAGAAGGAGGAGGGAGGCATGGGACTGCAAGAACTGAAAGCCTGGAATCTAGCCCTCCTAGCAAAGTTACTGTGGCGGATACAATGCAAGGAGGACACATTATGGATTAGATGGGTACATCACACATACATAGATGGAGGAGAAATATGGGAATGGCGAAGCAAACACAAGGACTCACCCCTTATCAAGACACTAATCTACATCAAGGATAAAATACTAGTTTCTGTGGGAGATAAGGAGCAAGCAGCGCAGTTACTTACATCATGGTTCAGGCAAAGGAATAAAGGAACACAAAGTGCATATGATTTTTTTCGGGAAAGAGGGGAAAAGAAGCCATGGCATAAAGACATACAACCAAGTCATGCCTTCACCCTATGGATGCTGGCTAAAGGTAAACTCCCTGTGCGAGCAAGACAGGAATTTTTGGAGGACAGGCAATGCATTTTCTATGGCCAGGAGGAAGAGACAATGGACCATCTGTTTTTTCAATGTGCCCCGATCAAGCAAGTATGGGGGCGAGTCCGGCGATGGCTGAAGATGAGAACGGAAATGAACACATGCCGCCACATGCTCAGAATTTTCAGAACAAGATACAAAAGGGCCACGGACATGAATCGATTTAGGCACCTTGGCATGGCAGGAATGATCCACCTAGTATGGAGAGCCCGGAATGCAAGCAGGTTTGAAGGAGAAAGATTTGATGGAGACTTGCTCTACAGGAAGATCCAGATACATGTTTTCAGAATAGCGGAGAACAAAAGGATTCAATACCCACCGGGAATAACATGAGAGTATTTAAGTTCTTCTATAATTTTTCCTTTTTTCTTTTTTCCTTTTGGTTGATCTCTCTTTCTTTGTTTCTGTTTATTTCTTCGGTTTTTCTTTTTACAGGGAACTCCTCGCCCTGGAAATCCTTACACTAGAGTGTTGGTTTGCTCTGGATATCCCTGTAAAAAAAAAAATGAATGAACTCCAGGGCGGTTTAGTTCAGGGTAGTTTTTGGTGCTAAGGAGGGGCTGGCAGGGCGGTTTAGTTAAGGGTGGTTTTTGGTTTAGAGTTGTTTTCTTCTAGAGTGGTTTTAATAAAGGAGTGTTCCAAGGGCAGTTTCCTAGGGCGGTTTGGTTCAGGGTAGTTTTTGGCGCAAAGGAGTGGCTGGCAGGGTGGTTTTCCAGGGCGGTTTCAAGTCCAGGGTGGTTTCTCAGGCTAGTGTTAGCTCAAGGTGGTCTTGGGCCAGGCTGTATTGGGGCAGGGTGGTTTTACGTAATTCTAGGGTGGTTCGCCCAATCCAGAGCATCAGAGCAGTATTGCCCCAAGGTGGTATTGCCCCAGGGCAGTTTTGCGCAAATACAGATTCCAGAGATATCAGAGCGGTATGAGGGCAGGGCGGTTTAACGCAACTCCAGGGCGGTTTTGGTCAGAGCAGTATTGCCTCAGGGTGGTATTTCCCCAGGGCGGTCTTGCACAAATTCAGATTCCAGAGAAATCAGAGCGGTATGAGGGCAGGGCGGTCTTACGCAACTTCAGGGCGGTTTTTGCCCAATCCAGATCACCAGAGCGGTATTGCGCCAGGGGGGTTTTGCGCAAAGATAAACCTCCCTAGGGTGCCTCTGCCCAGGGCAGTTTTGAGTGGTTTTGCCAGGGCAGTTTTGCTCAACGCCAGAGCGAAAAAAAAAAAATTAAGGTGAAGGGGCAGCCAATAATAGCCTCTCTAGTCCGGAGCAAACAGCTGCGGTAAAGACACTTTAAATCCGTTTACGGCTGAGGCTTGGCCAATAAGCCTAGTAGAGGTGAATAGGCCCACCTGAATGGCCTATCTAGTCCATAGCAAATGGCTGCGGTAAAGACAAGGTAAATCCGTTGACGGTTGGCCACTTACCAAAAGTGGCGAATATTAGATGGTTATCACACAAGAGTGACGGCAACGAAGGACATGGATGGACAACACATAAAGGAACACATGGAATGGTGAAGACAAGGAGATAACACGGATGTGAGAAAGGAAATGTGAGAAGGACTTGCACTCTGCAAGAGGGAAAGGTGGACTATGTATGCATGTATGAGTATATGTACTCATGAGAGAATTAGTACACATGAGAGGTCAGGTACCCACGTGAGCACATGTACGCCCCTTGATACACCTCAGATCTGACACATCATCAGACATGACATTAGTGTGCACTTAAGGACTTTGTATGATTGTTCTTTTCTTGATGATATATATTTACCTTCATAAAAAAAAAAAAGTGAAAGAGCTCTCAGTCCTCAGTCGTCTCTCAGTCCTCAGTCGCTGGTCGCTAGAGAGAGAAGCTCTGGCTTCTCTCTAACCATCGTGGGATCTCGGCGCTTGGAGGCTGGTTTCGAAAGGCAGGGAAAATAGAGACGGCACCTCCTGTGCTGCAGGAAGTGGTGAAGGCTGTGGCTGCCAGGACGGCGGCAAGCACGGGAAGGGAAACATCAACGGAGGCTGTGGATCCCCCATTGAGCAAGGACACAGGAGGCACCACCTTCGGTAGAATACAAGGTATGCACATGTAAAGAAATCATTTTACAGGCAAAGACAGTTAACAACTAGCAACTATGGAGACGCAAGGGGAAGAGCAACCGCAGTGAAATAGGTGGAGGCGCACGAACTGGGAGCAAAGGAGCCTCAAGCCTTCAAGGAGAATCGAACGTGCGATATTTCTTGCAATGGGCTAGGGTTTCGAAATCCAGAGTTCACTGGTGACTGGAGGAAGACGAAGGCCAAGGACGGCAGTAGGTGAATAGCAGGAAGTTGTACTGTCCGGAAGGCACGGTCAACGAGGAGGCAAAAGGAACGTTGCTGTTTCAAATTCTGGATCCGACGAAGCTTTGCCCGGGACCACTGTTCCTAGATTTCTCCGAACCCGACAACCTGTTTACGCTTAAGTTAGCTTCCACGCCTGCTAACCTAATTAACCTAGGGCACTTGTGAAGATAAGGAATGGGGAAGAATGCGAAAAGAGCTTGGAAGCCCTTACAGCTGGACAAGACGGAAACCGGAGAAGGGAACCCGAGGCCCCCCCCCTTCACCACAGACATATGCGAGCTCAATGCCGGAATGTGTGACAGCAAAGAAGATGGTATTGTTGGGATCTCTTTATGCAAAATAGCATATGCGCAACGGAAAAATTAGGATCCCTTCCAAGTGATCCTTGCGAAAGAAAAACTCGTACAAAAATAAATTTCTCAAAAGAAAACCTATCTTATAGGAGAGTTCTACCTTTGTTGCGTGCCCTTTGCAATCCCGCTTTTCCTTGGATGTGTTGGATCTTTTAGCACGTTCAAATGTCCGTGCCTCTATATGTATCCACACGAGCAAGCTCTTGTCTCACAAAAGAAAACTAGAAGATCTCTCCTTTACTTCTTGCTAGAGAAGTCCCTAAAGGAGAGGAAGGTAGGGAAGAAGAGAAAGGAAGAAGAAGACTACTCTTCTTGCTAGCTTACACTCACAAAACCACACAACAAAAGCCTCTCCCACCAAGCTCTCACCAAGCCTTAAGCTCCAAATCAACTCCTTTGGCCGGCCACCCCATGGGGTGTTTTATAGGATTTGAAAAACCTTTCATCTCCTATCACATTCAATGCAATCAATGGCATTGAAAGATAATTAAACAAGGAGTTATCCTCCTTGTTTTGGTCGGCCACATGTGGAGGAAATCCAAGGGTCAAAACCCTTTGTCTCCTTCCAACTCATCAAGCTTAGGTGGCATGCTTAGGTGGCATGCTTATGTGGCATTCATGGATGTTGAATTAATCTTATTAATTCAATAAGCTTATGTTATCATATTGAATTAATCTCATTAAATCAATAAGGTAACATATTGAATTAATCTTATTAAATCAATTAAGCTTAGCATATTGAATTAATCTCATTATATCAATAAGCTAAAATTCTCTTTAAGCTTAAAGTCCAAAAACCATTTTGTACTTAAGCTTATTCCCAAATTATTCTAGTCAAACTAGAATGCACTAATTCTTCTAATCATCATGCTCTTTGTGTGTGACCCTATAGGCTCTCCTAACGTTGGCAGTGGATCTAAACTCTTTTAGATACACAAGCAATGAGTGATATCTAGCAATACATCATTGCTACCCAAGTTACGAGATAAGTCAAGATCCGACTAACCTTTCCGTGACTACTATAATGTATGACCGTGTCCTTCTATCCTTGATATCAGATTGACCAATGAGGCATAGACCGTGTCATCCTCGATCAATCTATGTGTTTCTTGATCCCTGAGTAAACTAACTCAACCAAATGAGCTCAATATCTCATATTGACTCATTCGAGCATGGCCATGCGTTTTAGTAGTTCCACTCAATCAAGGGGCCCACAGATATCACTCCCGTAATATGGGAGGGATAGATCCCATCTACATCACTCACATCTCTCCGCATAATTTGTTATATACCCAGTAATCGCCTTTATGGTCCACCCTGTTACGGGTGACGTTTGACGATACCAAAGTACATAACTCCTTATGTAGGGAACCGTAGTGACTTCAGGTTTGAGGACTATTCATACCAATATTCACATGAGAAAGTTTATGACACTCATATGACGATCCATGAAACTTTCTCATGGCGGGTCAGTTCAGTATATATTCTCTAATATATACTCATGTGTCAACTTGATATCATATATCCATGACTTGTGAGATCAAGTCATCAATTGACCTACATGCTAGTCTTTATGTATTAATATTGCCCTTGCATATTAATACTTGCCTAGGAACATTTAGAAAAGTGTTCTCTACAGCCTCTCATAATCAATTCTGCCAATTGATGTGCTGTAGATAAGAACCTACTTTTCTAGGGCATTATTATATATTTAATTTAGCTAGCACAAGCAAGACGTAAATATATAATAACCAATCCTTTGCCTTTATAGAATATGATACAAAATGTTCCCTATTCAACCATCACATGATTGGTTCTAGGGCTATAACTAACAATCTCCCACTAGCACTAGTACCAATCACTATGATATCTAATACCTAGTGACCTAGTGTGACCATCATGCTTCCTCACGTACAAAGCCTTGGTCGATGGATCTGCGATGTTAGCTTACATCGGTACTCTGCATATCCTCACATCTCCTCTATCGATGATCTCTCGAATGAGATGGAAGCGCCCGCGATATGTGTTTGGTCGTGATGTGATCGAGGTTCCTTAGCACTGCAATTCACAATAGAGGTCTATTGGATCTGCAATGCTAGGAACTACCCCAAGTTCAGCGATGAACTTGCAGCCAAACTCCTTTCTTTGCATCGACGTAGCTATATACTCGTAGAATCAAGAATCGTGTCTCCGAACTTTTCCTCAAGCAAAACACATACCCGATTTCGATCTATAGTCATCCTTATGCATTTGGAAGCTTGCATCACAGTAATCCTTCTGATTAGCTCCTCATTGCCTCCAAATATCGTGAAATATTCTTTCGTTCTTCGTAAGTATTTAAGAATATTTTTGATCGCTATCCGACTTTCACCGATCCGATCGTAGTATCTACTCGTCATGCTCAAAGCATACGAGGCGTCGGGATGAGTACAAAGCATGGCGTACATGATAGACCCTATGGCAGATGCATAAGGGATCTTATCCATGCGATCTCTCTCCTCCTTAGAAGAGGGACATTGAGTCTTCGAAAGACTCACACCATGTGATAAAGGCAGAAATTCTTTCTTGGAGTTTTGCATAGCAAAACGATCTAGAACTTTATCAATGTATGTACTCTGACTTAGGCCAAGTAATCTTTTAGATCTATCTCTATAGATCTTGATGCCTAAAATATAGGCAGCTTCACCTAAGTCTTTCATCGAGAAACAATTCCCTAACCACATCTTCACAGACTGGAGTGAGGGAATATCATTTCCGATGAGAAGTATGTCATCTACATACAAGACAAGAAATACAATTGTGCTCCCACTATTTCTCTTGTAGACACAAGGTTCATCTTCATTCTTGATGAAACCAAACTCCTTGATTGCATCATCGAATCGAAGATTCCAGCTTCGAGAGGCTTGCTTTAGTCCATAAATGGACCTTTGCAGTTTGCATACCTTTCCAGGATGCTTTGGATCTTCAAAACCCTCAGGCTGTGTCATGTACACATCCTCGAGTAGCTTTCCATTCAGAAAAGCGGTTTTGACATTCATCTGCCTGATCTCATAATCGTGGTAGGCTGCAATAGCAAGTATGATTCGAATGGATTTAAGCATCGCAACTGGTGAAAAGGTTTCATCATAGTCAATACCATGAATTTGTTTGAATCCTTTAGCCACCAATCTACCTTTATAGGTATGCTTATTACCATCCATGTCAGTCTTTACTTTAAAGACCCACTTACACCCAATAGGTTTTACCCCTTCAGGTGGATCAACCAAAGTCCATACTTGGTTAGTGTATATGGATTCCATTTCGGATCTCATGGCCTCTAGCCATTTCTCGGAATCTGGGCTCATCATAGCTTCTTGATAGGATGTAGGCTCGTCAAGATCGACAAACAATACTTCACCGTTTTCAGTCAAGAGAAAAGAATATCTCTCGGGTTGACGACGGATCCTATCAGATCTACGAAGAGGTTGGTCTACTTGAACAGGTGTTTGCTCCACAACTCTTTGGGCAACAATTTCCTCATCCACAACACTTTGTGGTGCCTGTTCATTTTCCATCGAAGCCTTAGTGTTATCTTCATCCTGAATTTCTTCAAGATGAATTTTACTCCCACTAGTTTTTCTAGAAATAAATTCTCTTTCTAGAAAGACATCATTTCTGGCAACAAACACCTTGCCATGTGTGGGATTGTAAAAGTAATATCCCTTAGTTTCCTTGGGATATCCTACAAAATAACACTTATCTGATTTGGGTCCTAGTTTATCTGAGACTTGACGTCTAACATAAGCTTCACAACCCCAAATCTTTATAAAAGACATTTTGGGACTCTTCCCAGTCCATAACGTGTATGGTGTATTTTCTACGGCTTTTGATGGGACGCGATTAAGTGTGAAAGCGGCTGTCTCTAGAGCTAAACCCCAAAAGGAAGTAGGTAGATCAGTCTGGCTCATCATTGATCGTACCATATCTAATAGAGTACGATTTCTCCTTTCAGATACACCATTCCATTGTGGTGTTCCAGGTGGAGTGAGTTGGGATATTATCCCACACTCAGCCAGGTGATCACGAAATTCTTGACTAAGGTATTCACCACCTCGATCTGATCGAAGTAGCTTAATACGCTTACCAAGTTGGTTTTGTACTTCATTCTTGAATTCTTTGAACTTTTCAAAGGATTCTGACTTATGTCTCATCAAATATAAGTAGTCAAATCTACTCATATCATCAGTGAAAGTAATAAAGTATTTATAGCCTCCTCTGGCTTCGACATTGAAAGGGTCACATACATCAGTATGTATGAGTCATAACAAGTCTGTCGCTCTCTCTCCATGTCCACTAAATGGAGTTTTAGTCATCTTTCCTAAAAGACAAGATTCGCATATCTCATATGATTCAAAATCAAATGAGTCCAATAATCCATCTTTATGGAGTTGGGATATGCGTTTTTCATTTATGTGACCTAGGCGACAGTGCCAGAGATATGTTTGGTTCAAATTATTTGATTTGAACCGTTTGGTATTTACGTTATAAATTGGGTTTTCTAAATCTAGAACATAGAGACCATTCATAAGTGGTGCATTACAATAGAACATTTCATTCAAATAAATGGAACAACATTTGTCCTTTATTATAAAAGAGAAGTTTTTCTTGTCTAAACAAGATACAGAGATTATGTTCTTTGTTAATGCAGGTACATAAAAGCACTCCTCTAGTTCTAAGATAAGCCCAGTGGGCAAAGACAAAGAATATGTTCCTACAGCTACAGCAGCAACTTTTGCGCCATTGCCTACTCGTAGGTCCACTTCACCTTTTTCCATTAGTCTACTATTTCTCAGTCCCTGCACATTAGTACAAATGTGAGATGCACATCCGGTATCTAATACCCATGTAGAAGAAATAGATAGATTAACTTCTATAACGTGTATACTTGAGGCAGAAGTCCCACTTCTTTTATTCTTTACTTCCTCAAGGTAGACTTTGCAGTTCTGCTTCCAGTGTCCAGTCTCACCGCAATGGAAACAGTCCCCTTCCTTAGGTACTTTACCTTTACCCTTTGAAGTGGATGAATTGGCCTTGCCTTTGGCTTGGGTCTTACCCTTGCCTTTGCGCTTACCTTTGCCCTTCTTGACCATTAGTACATTACTAACTTTCTTTTTGAGATTCGGTTGTGATTCTTAACATCGAGAATCTCGAACAAAGGTTTATCAATTTCATTCATGTTATAATTCATGACGAATTGATTATATGCTTCCTGAACGATTGCGAGGATAACATCGAGCTCAATGGAAAACCAAGTCTTTCAAGGTTCTCAACGTACCCAATCATCTTAAGTAGGTGAGTTCCTACAGGTGTTCCTTCTTGCATCTTGCATGCAAAAAGAGCCTTAGACACTTCAAAATGCTCGTGCCTAGCTTGTCCTTGATATAGTTGTTTTAAATGCTCAACCATATCATAGGCATCCATGTTATCATGTTGCTTCTGAAGCTCAGAGTTCATGGTGGCAAGCATAAGACATGACACATCTAATGCATCATCTTGATGCTTCTTATAAGCATCCTTTTCAGCACGAGTGGTCGCAGGGGCGGGTGTTTCAGGGATAGACTGCTCTAGGACATACAGTTTACGTTCTTGCTTGAGGATAATCCTCAAGTTCCTATACCAGTATAGAAAGTTAGCTTCATTGAGCTTGTCTTTCTCAAGGACAGATCGCAAGTTGAGGGGGTGTGTCGTGTTAGATGACATGGTGATCTACAACATTAAAATGCAAAATTAAGTATCATACCTAAGTCATTTAATTAGGCCTTTAATTAAATGAGGCTCCCACTAAATTCTCATAGCTTTGATATGAGCTAATTATTGATGTAGGCAAACACATTTTGCTTACATCATTAGCTTCTATTTAGCTATAAATTTATATAGGATAAAGATCCACATCATAATTCGTCTTGAGTTAGCTTTGGCTAATCGCCCAAGACGTAGTATGATTAGGTAGGCAATCTTTTGCCAATTACATCTGATGTAACTCTTTAATAGCTTTGGTTAAGTTTAGATTAGTTTAGTGCTTATTCCTAAACCCGGCTTCGGTGTGATGAGGCCTGAGGCCTTCTTTGATATCGGAGCAACGACCACTTCTAAGACAAAGCTGATGTTCGGAAATCACACAAAACTAATTTTTAGAACTTATGTTCAAAGCTAATATATGCCTCTACTTTCTTAATTAAGTCTTAACCAAGTTTGATAGCGGGACATCACGATTGTCCACTCGCACTCTTCCAAGATAAAATGCATTGCTTTGCTTTGGCAAACCCAATAACAAATGATCGAGGAAGTAGTGAGTACCAAACTTTGGTAGGCATATCGTTTAGACTTATTAAGAAATAAACTTAAACATGCATCACATACATATTAGCATACATCACATATAAGCTAAATTAACATGCATCACATACATATTAGCATACTAAGCATGTCATGGTTATGGCCCTTATTCTACAATCTTCTCAAGCCAATGAGAAGATTGATTGGTCAACCTAGGGATAGCATCTTCTCCCAAGTGCTTCCTTTTGGTTATCGTGTGTTGTTGACTTCCTCCTTGTAACATCATCTTCCAATGGACCCTCCATCTTTATTTTGTATATTACAAAAGGAGAAATACTCGAGTTACATTCGAGTCTAAAACTAATTTTACAACAAGATTTTTAGGAGAAAGGCACGACTCGCAGGCCGTATTAAGAATTACAACACACATTCACAAACTTTTTGGGACTAGGCCATAACCATGCACCATGTCATTTTTAACTTTTAAAAGACATCGGATATTTTATTATGTTTGAAAAATTGCTAATGCAATTATCAACTCATAATAAAATTTATCCTACTTCTATATCATATATAAAATAGAGAAAGACTATTTTTATACGATCTTTCGCAAGTGCCTCTGATACCACTGTTGGGATCTCTTTATGCAAAATAGCATATGCGCAACGGAAAAATTAGGATCCCTTCCAAGTGATCCTTGCGAAAGAAAAACTCGTACAAAAATAAATTTCTCAAAAGAAAACCTATCTTATAGGAGAGTTCTACCTTTGTTGCGTGCCCTTTGCAATCTCGCTTTTCCTTGGATGTGTTGGATCTTTTAGCACGATCAAATGTCCGTGCCTCTATATGTATCCACACGAGCAAGCTCTTGTCTCACAAAAGAAAACTAGAAGATCTCTCCTTTACTTCTTGCTAGAGAAGTCCCTAAAGGAGAGGGAGGTAGGGAAGAAGAGAAAGGAAGAAGAAGACTACTCTTCTTGCTAGCTTACACTCACAAAACCACACAACAAAAGCCTCTCCCACCAAGCTCTCACCAAGCCTTAAGCTCCAACTCAACTCCTTTGGCCGGCCACCCCATGGGGTGTTTTATAGGATTTGAAAAACCTTTCATCTCCTATCACATTCAATGCAATCAATGGCATTGAAAGATAATTAAACAAGGAGTTATCCTCCTTGTTTTGGCCGGCCACATGTGGAGGAAATCCAAGGGTCAAAACCCTTTGTCTCCTTCCAACTCATCAAGCTTAGGTGGCATGCTTAGGTGGCATGCTTAGGTTGCATGCTTATGTGGCATTCATGGATGTTGAATTAATCTTATTAATTCAATAAGCTTATGTTATCATATTGAATTAATCTCATTAAATCAATAAGGTAACATATTGAATTAATCTTATTAAATCAATTAAGCTTAGCATATTGAATTAATCTCATTAAATCAATAAGCTAAAATTCTCTTTAAGCTTAAAGTCCAAAAACCATTTTGTACTTAAGCTTATTCCCAAATTATTCTAGTTAAACTAGAATGCACTAATTCTTCTAATCATCATGCTCTTTGTGTGTGACCCTATAGGCTCTCCTAACGTTGGCAGTGGATCTAAACTCTTTTAGATACACAAGCAATGAGCGGCATCTAGCAATACATCATTGCTACCCAAGTTACGAGATAAGTCAATATCCGACTAACCTTTCCGTGACTACTATAATGTATGACCGTGTCCTTCTATCCTTGATATCAGATTGACCAATGAGGCATAGACCGTGTCATCCTCGATCAATCTATCTCATATTGACTCATTCGAGCATGGCCATGCATTTTAGTAGTTCCACTCAATCAAGGGGCCCACAGATATCACTCCCGTCATATGGGAGGGATAGATCTCATCTACATCACTCACATCCCTCCGCATAATTTGTTATATACCCAGTAATCGCCTTTATGGTCCACCCTGTTACGGGTGACGTTTGACGATACCAAAGTACATAACTCCTTATGTAGGGAACCGTAGTGACTTCAGGTTTGAGGACTATTCATACCAATAGTCACATGAGAAAGTTTATGACACTCATATGACGATCCATGAAACTTTCTCATGGCGGGTCAGTTCAGTATATATTCTCTAATATATACCCATGTGTCAACTTGATATCATATATCCATGACTTGTGAGATCAAGTCATCAATTGACCTACATGCTAGTCTTTATGTATTAATATTGCCCTTGCATATTAATACTTGCCTAGGAACATTTAGGAAAGTGTTCTCTACAGCCTCTCATAATCAATTCTGCCAATTGATGTGTTGTAGATAAGAACCTACTTTTCTAGGGCATTATTATATATTTAATTTAGCTGGCACAATCAAGACGTAAATATATAATAACCAATCCTTTGCCTTTATAGAATATGATACAAAATGTTCCCTATTCAACCATCACATGATTGGTTCTAGGGCTATAACTAACAGGTATATACTCAGCAGCCAGAGGTAGTAGAAGGAGCAAGACCGGAAGCGCCCCCCATACCAAGAACAACATCAACGGATCCACAGGAAACACCCTTGCCACCCCAATGCCATCAAGAACAACAACCTCCAAGATCAGGACTATGGGCTGATCTTTTTAAGAAAAATAGACTAAGTGCTGCGAACACTACGTTAAGACAATTCCAGAAATAGGATGGGCGCACGAAACTGGACAATGAAGATCTGGAAGCAATAGAGGAATCAGTAGGCTTCTGCCTGATAGGGAGATTCCTGGGAAGGTTTCCAGGATGGTGAGCGCTGAAAGTAATCACAGCAAGATGGAAGGCGCCACATAAACTCCTCACGCACAACTCACTGTGGATGGTATTTAAATTTACAAACAAAGAGCTGCGAGATGCTGTTTTGACTGGAGGACCTTACATTGCGTATGGAAGTCCTCTGTATCTCAAGATCTTGCCGGCATGCTTTTCCTTCAAATTGGAGGCTCACGTCCACATCCCTATGTGGATGCAAATTCATGGACTACCGCTGGACTGCTGGTCTATCTCAGGGTTAAGCAAAATTGCTTCACAAGTTGGCACGCCACTATATACGGACAGATACACTAAGGTAAGGGAAGGAGTGAACTATGCCAGAGTCTTGGTTGAAGTGGATATCACTAAGGAACTACCTGCGAAGATTGATGTTACCCTACCAGATGGGATGGATGTGGATTTGGAAATTAAGTTTGAATCAAGCCTGAAACTCTGCAACAAATGCACACAAATGCGTCACTACCAAGGAAGTTGTCCAATGAGTATGCGAAGACAAACACCGGTGGCAGCCGCGGTGGACATAGAGGGCGTGGGTCAACAAATGGTAGTATACAGGACAGACAGCAATAGTGAAGTTATGGAACGGATCGAGCGGAGGGAAGGAATAGTTAAAGGTAGGAAACAACACGTAATGGAGGAGGATCATGGTTGGCAGTAAACTGCTATGTGGGACAAGAGGTATAAGGGACAAAGGAAGAAGCAGCAGCAAGGAGAGGAGCACATAAAACTGATAAGGGCTGATATATCACGACATATGCACAACCCAGGAAATCAAAGAGGCCAAGGATCTCACCGTAACAAAGGAACTCAACAAAGTGAGAAAAGGATGGGCAGCAAGGGGAAGGATAAGCAGTATGAATCACCAACAAGGAAGCACTTATGGCAAAGGGAGGAGGAACACAGGACAGGAACCAGTAGCAAACTCAAAACAAAAATAGGAACTGTCACAAGACACAGACTGCAGAAGCAGGAAGTCGAGAAGGAAACACAGACATTAAAGTTAAAGGGACAGCTAGATCGACAAGGAATCCTGGAAGTAGTTACAATAAATAATGATGTGGAGCCAGCCAAAGAAATGGGCACTCCCAACGACACACAAAGATATAAGTCCGGTGAAAGGTATTTCACCAAAGGGACGGAACATAGTAATGAGGTGGGTCACCAAAAAATACACCAGCTGGAATTAAAGATGGGAAATGAAGAAACACTGGGCACCGGCATAAAGCACAAAGAAATAGGGAAGCTGCCAGAAGTACAGTAGAAGAGCCAGTCAAAATGCGCAGGAGGTGACGGGTATGTTGAAATGCAGGCACAGCTAGATATAGAGAAGGAGGCAATAGATCAATGGCAAACCCAATGTAGTGTCACACCAAGAGACATGGAGGTTCAGGAGAAATCAAAGGGGCGGGGAACCCAGAGTGCACTAACACAAGGAGAGAATGGCAAAGAACCAGTGGAACCTTACACACAGGCTGGCACACAGGGGCACAACTCGCGGGACATTGAACTTCCGTAATGGAATGGGGATGTACAGAATGAAGATCAAGCAGGAATAATAAATGTGAAGAGCCAAAGGAAAGGGTCTCCAAGTCGCAGATTAGGTTTCCAACCAGTGCTTACCAGGCAGAAAAGAAAGCAAATCGAGTGTGGCCATAAAGAAGTTAAAGCTACCTCAGAGAATCAACAGCTAACCCAGTCTGAGACAATATACGTAAATAAAAATCAAAGGATCACCAGACAAACCTTTAGGGGGTTGGAACAAAGCAAGGGTAAGATGGAGAAGAACCTCCAGAGCCTACAGGTACATCAGAATAGCCTGGGACACGGGGAAACACCAATAACAATCGTCACAAGAGCACAGGATGATGAGGAAGATCAAAAAGGAAATGGAAATGACAAAGGGGGATTTAGAGAAGGCACAACAGAATGGGAACTGAATACAGAGAATACAGAGAACTTCCCGACAATTATACTAGCCTTGCCTGCTGCAAAATGGTGTAATCCAGAAATACAAACGGGAACAAAAACAGATGGGTCACGAGTGGCAGTGCCAGAGCACCAAATGGAGGCTAGAATGCAACATGCGGAGGGAGATGGGTCATGGAGAAGCATGATGAGTAAACCGGAGGAAGAGGGAAACATGGACAAAGGGATGAACCAAGAAAAGGAAGATGTTCTTAACACGGCTGGGTGGAGATCGGATCATGGAACGTAAGAGGCCTGAATAAAGGTCTCAAGCAGAAGGTGGTGATGGACATCCTTCTGAAGCAAAAGATGGGGGTGCTAGCTATATTAGAACCCAAGTTAACCCACCAGTACTATCGAACAATGAAAGAAAAGAGGTTTCAAAGGTGGGAGATGGAGCAGCAGATTTTCAACTTGCACAGAAGCAGGATGCTGCTTATATGGGATCCGCAACTGGTCAGCATACACATCCAACAATGGGAAGAGCAATTGATACACACAACGGTGAAATGCAAAGTGACAGGAAAGGCATATGCAGTCACATTTGTTTATGGACAATTATCTATCACAAGCAGGAAAGCAATGTGGGGGATGCTGAGGCAAATTGCGAAACGGGTAGAGATGTCATGGTTAATCCTAGGGGATTTTAATTCCCCTCTATTACCCACTGATAAGGAAGGGGGAATGGCAGTGACAACCTACGCAACTGCTGATTTTCAAGAATTTATCCTAGGGGCGGGAGTTCAAGATTTGAGATCCATTGGGTGCCAATACACATGGACTAATGGCCACATAGTAAGCAAACTTGATCGGGCAATGGGGAATAGAGCATGGATGGAATAAAACCAGAGTAGTTATGCTGATTTCAAAGCACCTGGAACGACATCAGATCATGCCATCTGTATTGTAACAGTGCTAGGAAACACAAGAGAGAAACCCAAGCCGTTCAAATTCTATAATATGTGGGTATTGCACCCTAGCTTTAGGCAGTTAGTGGAGGACAAATGGAATAGCAGCAGATTCAGAGAAGTGCAGGACAAAATGTAGTACAGGCTGAAACAGAAGCTAAAACTACTTAAAACAGATCTCAAAAAACTTAATCAACTACATTATCAGCACATCCAAGAGAAAGCAAAGCAGGCCCGACAACAGCTAGAGGAACTACAGCAGGAAGGATTAATTCAAGGTCACATGGAGGCTAACTACCAAGCAATAAGGAAAAAGACTGAACTGCTGGAGAGGGAAGAATACCTGTTCTACCTACAAAAAGCCAAACATGAGTATTTTTGAGGAGTAGACAAGAACACAAGTTTCTTCCATGCCATGGTTAAACGGAACAACAAACGACGGGAAATAGTAGCAATTGAAAAGCGCAATGGGGAGGTCACCAATTCGACATATGAGGTAGTGCAGGAATTTCTAACATATTTCAAAGAGCACTTAGGCGAACAAGGACACAGGACTGAGTTTCAAGGGGATTGCATCAAATTTGGCAAACAACTAACTGAAGTACAACGAGCAGGGTTAATCAGATTACCAACAGAGGAAGAAATAAAAAAAGCTCTTTTTGACATTGGGGACCTCAAAGCACCAGGGCCGGATGGATACAATTCAAAATTATTCAAGCATGCATGGGGTACAGTCAAGCAGGACATCATAATGGCAGTCAAAGAGTTCTTCCAAAATGGCCAGCTGCTAAAATCCTGGAATCACACCCTAATCTCACTGATCCCGAAAACAGAGCATGCCAGCAAGGTGCAGGACTTTCGACCGATTTCTTGCTGTACAGTTTTCTACAAAATAATCTCCAAGATCCTAGCAAGTAGGCTGGCAAAAATTGCAGATCATCTGCTCCATCCGTCGCAGACAGCATTCGTGCAAGGACGCAGCATAGTGGACAACATACACCTGGCACAAGAACTTATGCGTAATTACACAAGGAAAAGGGTGTCTCCACGGTGTATACTTAAAGTGGACCTGCAGAAAGCTTTTGATTCAGTCCACTGGAGTTTCTTGTAGGAGGTACTCAAAGCTTTGCAGTTCCCTGAAATGTACATCATGTGGATTAAAGAATGTGTCACTACCACATCATACTCAGTAGCTATCAATGGGAACATCCATGGTTTTTTCAAAGGAGGGAGAGGACTCAGACAAGGAGACCCCCTATCACCATACCTATTTGGATTATGTATGGAGTATCTTACGTGACTACTTGCGAAGCGCACTAGCCGGTCAGACTTTCATTTTCATCCAAAGTGTGAACATCAAAGAATAGCCCACATTATATACGCTGATGATCTGTTACTCCTAAGCCGAGGTGATACACAATCAGTGCAAGTATTAATGGATTGTTTATCGCAATTCGCCAGCATGGCAGGCCTAACAGTAAACATGGCGAAATCATGTATATATATGTGTTGGGTTTTCCGAGCCACAAAAACCGCTTTTTTTGTGTTGCGGAAACCTCGGAAGCCCCGGCCACGGATCCGTGCGAAGTATAAAATTATAATTACATGTATGTGCTTACAGAAATCCTAGATCTACCTTAGATCTAAGAGGTTAGAACGTTACCCTCGTAGCGACGCCCTTCGCTTATCCCGCTCGTCCAAAAGTTCGCCGGAACTCGAGAGTGTCAAGTGCACACTCCTCTATGGTATCCACACAAGCAATAGGTGGAGAAAACTCAACCTTGAGTGTGCTAGCACTCCTTGGTTGGTTCGGCCAAGGATCTCACCGTAACCAAGGAACTCAACAAAGTGAGAAAAGGATGGGCAGCAAGGGGAAGGATAAGCAGTATGAATCACCAACAAGGAAGCACTTATGGCAAAGGGAGGAGGAACACAGGACAGGAACCAGTAGCAAACTCAAAACAAAAATAGGAACTGTCACAAGACCTGGCACGCTGAAACAGGGAAGTCAGGAGGAAACACAGACATTAAAGTTAAAGGGACAGCTAGATCGACAGGGAATCCTGGAAGTAGTTACAATAAATAATGATGTGGAGCCAGACAAAGAAATGGGCACTCCCAACGACACACAAAGATATAAGTCCGGTGAAAGGTATTTTACCCAAGGGACAGAACGTAGTAATGAGGTGGGTCACCAAAAAATACACCAGCTGGAATTAAAGATGGGAAATGAAGAAACACTGGGCACCGGCATAAAGCACAAAGAAATAGGGAAGTCGCTGTATACAGAGAGAAGAGCCACCAAAATGCGCAGAGGTGACTGGTATGTTGAAATGCAGTACTAGATATAGAGAAGGAGGCAATAGATCAATGGCAAACCCAATGTAGTGTCACACCAAGAGACATGGAGGTTCAGGAGCAATCAAAGGGGCGGGGAACCCAGAGTGCACTAACACAAGGAGAGAATGGCAAAGAACCAGTGGAACCTTACACACAGGCTGGCACGCAGGGGCACAACTCGCGGTACATTGAACTTCTGTGTAACCGGAATGGGGATGTACAGAATGAAGATCAAGCAGGAATAATAAATGTGAAGAGCCAAAGGAAAGGGTCTCCAAGTCACAGATTAGGTTTCCAACCAGTGCTTACCAGGCAGAAAAGAAAGCAAATCGAGTGTGGCCATAAAGAAGTTAAAGCTACCTCAGAGAATCAACAGCTAACCCAGTCTGAGACAGTATACGTAAATAAAAATCAGAGGATCACCAGACAAACCTTTAGGGGGTTGGAACAAAGCAAGGGTAAGATGGAGAAGAACCTCCAGAGCCTACAGGTACATCAGAATAGCCTGGGACACGGGGAAACACCAATAACAATCGTCACAAGAGCACAGGATGATGAGGAAGGTCAAAAAGGAAATGGAAATGACAAAGGGGGATTTAGAGAAGGCACAACAGAATGGGAACTGAATACAGAGAATACAGAGAACTTCCCGACAATTATACTAGCCTTGCCTGCTGTAAAATGGTGTAATCCAGAAATACAAACGGGAACAAAAACAGATGGGTCACGAGTGGTAGTGCCAGAGCACCAAATGGAGGCTAGAATGCAACATGCGGAGGGAGATGGGTCATGGAGAAGCATGATGAGTAAACCGGAGGAAGAGGGAAACATGGACAAAGGGATGAACCAAGAAAAGGAAGATGTTCTTAACACGACTGGGCGGCGGAAGCCGGCTGCACATCTATGAAGATCGGATCATGGAACGTAAGAGGCCTGAATAAAGGTCTCAAGCAGAAGGTGGTGATGGACATCCTTCTGAAGCAAAAGATGGGGGTGCTAGCTATATTAGAACCCAAGTTAACCCACCAGTACTATCGAACAATGAAAGAAAAGAGGTTTCAAAGGTGGGAGATGGAGCAGCAGATTTTCAACTTGCACAGAAGCAGGATGCTGCTTATATGGGATCCGCAACTGGTCAGCATACACATCCAACAATGGGAAGAGCAATTGATACACACAATGGTGAATTGCAAAGTGACAGGAAAGGCATATGCAGTCACATTTGTTTATGGACAATTATCTATCACAAGCAGGAAAGCAATGTGGGGGATGCTGAGGCAAATTGCGAAACGGGTAGAGATGCCATGGTTAATCCTAGGGGATTTTAATTCCCCTCTATTACCCACTGATAAGGAAGGGGGAATGGCAGTGACAACCTACGCAACTGCTGATTTTCAAGAATTTATCCTAGGGGCGGGAGTTCAAGATTTGAGATCCATTGGGTGCCAATACACATTGACTAATGGCCACATAGTAAGCAAACTTGATCGGGCAATGGGGAATAGAGCATGGATGGAATAAAACCAGAGTAGTTATGCTGATTTCAAAGCACCTAGAATGACATCAGATCATGCCATCTGTATTGTAACAGTGCTAGGAAACACAAGAGAGAAACCCAAGCCGTTCAAATTCTATAATATGTGGGTATTGCACCCTAGCTTTAGGCAGTTAGTGGAGGACAAACAAAATGCAGATCTGAAATTTTGAAGCAAGCTAAAACTACTTAAAAAAGATCTCAAAAAACTCAATCAACTGCATTATCAGCACATCCAAGAGAAAGCAAAGCAGGCCCGACAGCAGCTAGAGGAACTACAGCAGGAAGGATTAATTCAAGGTCACATGGAGGATAACTACCAAGCAATAAGGAAAAAGACTGAACTGCTGGAGAGGGCAGAATACCTGTTCTACCTACAAAAAGCCAAACATGAGTATTTTCGAGGAGTAGACAAGAACACAAGTTTCTTCCATGCCATGGTCAAACGGAACAACAAACGACGGGAAATAGTAGCAATTGAAAAGCGCAATGGGGAGGTCACCAATTCCACAGATGAGGTAGTGCAGGAATTTCTAACATATTTCAAAGAGCACATAGGCGAACAAGGACACAGGACTGAGTTTCAAGGGGATTGCATCAAATTTGGCAAACAACTAACTGAA
Source organism: Wurfbainia villosa (assembly GCA_025175895.1). NCBI lineage: Eukaryota > Viridiplantae > Streptophyta > Magnoliopsida > Zingiberales > Zingiberaceae > Wurfbainia > Wurfbainia villosa. The sequence goes on from CM045986.1 coordinate 114,513,749, forward strand.
GTACAACGAGCAGGGTTAATCAGATTACCAACAGAGGAAGAAATAAAAAAAAGCTCTTTTTGACATTGGGGACCTCAAAGCACCAGGGCCGGATGGATACAATTCAAAATTATTCAAGCATGCATGGGGTACAGTCAAGCAGGACATCATAATGGCAGTCAAAGAGTTCTTCCAAAATGGCCACCGCTAAAATCACGAATCACACCTAATCTCACTGATCCAGCGAGCATGCGGCCAAAGAAGGTGCGGGACTTTCGACCGATTTCTTCTTTGTCTGATTTTCTACAAAATAATCTCCAAGATCCTAGCGAAATTGCAGATCATCTGCTCCATCCGTCGCAGACAGCATTCGTGCAAGGACGCAGCATAGTGGACAACATACACCTGGCACAAGAACTTATGCGTAATTACACAAGGAAAAGGGTGTCTCCATGGTGTATACTTAAAGTGGACCTGCAGAAAGCTTTTGATTCAGTCCACTGGAGTTTCTTGCAGGAGGTACTCAAAGCTTTGCAGTTCCCTGAAATGTACATCATGTGGATTAAAGAATGTGTCACTACCACATCATACTCAGTAGCTATCAATGGGAACATCCATGGTTTTTTCAAAGGAGGGAGAGGACTCAGACAAGGAGACACCCTATCACCATACCTATTTGGATTATGTATGGAGTATCTTACGCGACTACTTGCGAAGCGCACTAGCCGGTCAGACTTTCATTTTCATCCAAAGTGTGAACATCAAAGAATAGCCCACATTATATACGTTGATGATCTGTTACTCCTAAGCCGAGGTGATACACAATCAGTGCAAGTATTAATGGATTGTTTATCGCAATTCGCCAGCATGGCAGGCCTAACAGCAAACATGGCAAAATCAAGTATATATATGTGTTGGGTTTTTCGAGCCGCAAAAACTGCTTTTTTTGCATTGCGGAAACCTCGGAAGCCCCGGCCACAGATCCGTGCGAAGTATAAAATTATAATTACATGTATGTGCTTACAGAAATCCTAGATCTACCTTAGATCTAAGAGGTTAGAACGTTACCCTCGTAGCGACGCCCTTCGCTTATCCCGCTCGTCCAAAAGTTCGCCGGAACTCGAGAGTGTCAAGTGCACACTCCCCTATGGTATCCACACAAGCAATAGGTGGAGAAAACTCAACCTTGAGTGTGCTAGCACTCCTTGGTTGGTTCGGCCAAGGATCTCACCGTAACCAAGGAACTCAACAAAGTGAGAAAAGGATGGGCAGCAAGGGGAAGGATAAGCAGTATGAATCACCAACAAGGAAGCACTTATGGCAAAGGGAGGAGGAACACAGGACAGGAACCAGTAGCAAACTCAAAACAAAAATAGAAGGCTCACAAGACTGCACAAACAGGGAAGTCAGGAGGAAACACAGACATTAAAGTTAAAGGGACAGCTAGATCGACAAGGACTCCTGGAAGTAGTTACAATAAATAATGATGTGGAGCCAGCCAAAGAAATGGGCACTCCCAACGACACACAAAGATATAAGTCCGGTGAAAGGTATTTTACCCAAGGGACGGAACGTAGTAATGAGGTGGGTCACCAAAAAATACACCAGCTGGAATTAAAGATGGGAAATGAAGAAACACTGGGCACCGGCATAAAGCACAAAGAAATAGGGAAGCGCATATACAAAGAGAAGAGCCACCAAAAATGCAGGAGGTGACGGGTATGTTGAAATGCAGGCACAGCTAGATATAGAGAAGGAGGCAATAGATCAATGGCAAACCCAATATAGTGTCACACCAAGAGACATGGAGGTTCATGAGCAATCAAAGGGGCGGGGAACCCAGAATGCACTAACACAAGGAGAGAATGGCAAAGAACCAGTGGAACCTTACACACAGGCTGGCACACAGGGGCACAACTCGCGGTACATTGAACTTCTGTGTAACCGGAATGGGGATGTACAGAATGAAGATCAAGCAGGAATAATAAATGTGAAGAGCCAAAGGAAAGGGTCTCCAAGTCACAGATTAGGTTTCCAACCAGTGCTTACCAGGCAGAAAAGAAAGCAAATCGAGTGTGGCCATAAAGAAGTTAAAGCTACCTCAGAGAATCAACAGCTAACCCAGTCTGAGACAGTGTACGTAAATAAAAATCAGAGGATCACCAGACAAACCTTTAGGGGGTTGGAACAAAGCAAGGGTAAGATGGAGCAGAACCTCCAGAGCCTACAGGTACATCAGAATAGCCTGGGACACGGGGAAACACCAATAACAATCGTCACAAGAGCACAGGATGATGAGGAAGGTCAAAAAGGAAATGGAAATGACAAAGGGGGATTTAGAGAAGGCACAACAGAATGGGAACTGAATACAGAGAATACAGAGAACTTCCCGACAATTATACTAGCCTTGCCTGCTGCAAAATGGTGTAATCCAGAAATACAAACGGGAACAAAAACAGATGGGTCACGAGTGGCAGTGCCAGAGCACCAAATGGAGGCTAGAATGCAACATGCGGAGGGAGATGGGTCATGGAGAAGCATGATGAGTAAACCGGAGGAAGAGGGAAACATGGACAAAGGGATGAACCAAGAAAAGGAAGATGTTCTTAACACGGCTGGGTGGCGGAAGCCGGCTGCACATCTATGAAGATCGGATCATGGAACGTAAGAGGCCTGAATAAAGGTCTCAAGCAGAAGGTGGTGATGGACATCCTTCTGAAGCAAAAGATGGGGGTGCTAGCTATATTAGAACCCAAGTTAACCCACCAGTACTATCGAACAATGAAAGAAAAGAGGTTTCAAAGGTGGGAGATGGAGCAGCAGATTTTCAACTTGCACAGAAGCAGGATGCTGCTTATATGGGATCCGCAACTGGTCAGCATACACATCCAACAATGGGAAGAGCAATTGATACACACAACGGTGAAATGCAAAGTGACAGGAAAGGCATATGCAGTCACATTTGTTTATGGACAATTATCTATCAAGGTGAAAGCAATGTGGGGATGCTGAGGCAAATTAAACAGTAGAGATGCCATGGTGAATCCTAGGATTTTAATTTCTATTACCCATCGATAAGGAAGGGGAATGGCAAAGGACAACCTACGAATCGCTGATTTTCAAGAATTTATCCTAGGGGCGGGAGTTCAAGATTTGAGATCCATTGGGTGCCAATACACATGGACTAATGGCCACATAGTAAGCAAACTTGATCGGGCAATGGGGAATAGAGCATGGATGGAATAAAACCAGAGTAGTTATGCTGATTTCAAAGCACCTGGAACGACATCAGATCATGCCATCTATATTGTAATAGTGCTAGGAAACACAAGAGAGAAACCCAAGCCGTTCAAATTCTATAATATGTGGGTATTGCACCCTAGCTTTAGGCAGTTAGTGGAGGACAAATGGAATAGCAGCAGATTCAGAGAAGTGCAGGGCAAAATGCAAGACAAAGCAAACAGAAGCTAAAACTACTTAAAAAAGATCTCAAAAAACTCAATCAACTGCATTATCAGCACATCCAAGAGAAAGCAAAGCAGGCCCGACAGCAGCTAGAGGAACTACAGCAAGAAGGATTAATTCAAGGTCACATGGAGGCTAACTACCAAGCAATAAGGAAAAAGACTGAACTGCTGGAGAGGGCAGAATACCTGTTCTACCTACAAAAAGCCAAACATGAGTATTTTCGAGGAGTAGACAAGAACACAAGTTTCATCCATGCCATGGTCAAACGGAACAACAAACGACGGGAAATAGTAGCAATTGAAAAGCGCAATGGGGAGGTCACCAATTCCACAGATGAGGTAGTGCAGGAATTTCTAACATATTTCAAAGTGCACTTAGGCGAACAAGGACACAGGACTGAGTTTCAAGGGGATTGCATCAAATTTGGCAAACAACTAACTGAAGTACAACGAGCAGGGTTAATCAGATTACCAACAGAGGAAGAAATAAAAAAAAGCTCTTTTTGACATTGGGGACCTCAAAGCACCAGGGTCGGATGGATACAATTCAAAATTATTCAAGCATACATGGGGTACAGTCAAGCAGGACATCATAATGGCAGTCAAAGAGTTCTTCCAAAATGGCCAGCTGCTAAAATCCTGGAATCACACCCTAATCTCACTGATCCCGAAAACAGAGCATGCCAGCAAGGTGCAGGACTTTCGACCGATTTCTTGCTGTACAGTTTTCTACAAAATAATCTCCAAGATCCTAGCAAGTAGGCTGGCAGAAATTGCAGATCATCTGCTCCATCCGTCGCAGACAGCATTCGTGCAAGGACGCAGCATAGTGGACAACATACACCTGGCACAAGAACTTATGCGTAATTACACAAGGAAAAGGGTGTCTCCATGGTGTATACTTAAAGTGGACCTGCAGAAAGCTTTTGATTCAGTCCACTGGAGTTTCTTGCAGGAGGTACTCAAAGCTTTGCAGTTCCCTGAAATGTACATCATGTGGATTAAAGAATGTGTCACTACCACATCATACTCAGTAGCTATCAATGGGAACATCCATGGTTTTTTCAAAGGAGGGAGAGGACTCAGACAAGGAGACCCCCTATCACCATACCTATTTGGATTATGTATGGAGTATCTTACGCGACTACTTGCGAAGCGCACTAGCCGGTCAGACTTTCATTTTCATCCAAAGTGTGAACATCAAAGAATAGCCCACATTATATACGTTGATGATCTGTTACTCCTAAGCCGAGGTGATACACAATCTGTGCAAGTATTAATGGATTGTTTATCGCAATTCGCCAGCATGGCAGGCCTAACAGCAAACATGGCGAAATCAAGTATATATATGTGTTGGGTTTTCCGAGCCGCAAAAACCGCTTTTTTTGCGTTGCGGAAACCTTGGAAGCCCCGGCCATGGATCCGTGCAAAGTATAAAATTATAATTACATGTATGTGCTTACAGAAATCCTAGATCTACCTTAGATCTAAGAGGTTAGAACGTTACCCTCGTAGCGACGCCCTTCGCTTATCCCGCTCGTCCAAAAGATCGCAGGAACTCGAGAGTGTCAAGTGCACACTCCTCTATGGTATCCACACAAGCAATAGGTGGAGAAAACTCAACCTTGAGTGTGCTAGCACTCCTTGGTTGGTTCGGCCAAAGAGAGGGATGGGAGAGGGAGAGCTTGAGAGAAAATGTTCCAAGGAAGAAGATGAAGTTGGAATTAACTCACCCAAATGAATTTCATCTAATGAAACCCCTAAAATGGCCGGCCACTTCAAGGAGAGGGAGTTACATGCATGCATGTAACTCCCATGTCCCTTGGTCTCCCTCATGAGGTGGAACCAATTGACAAAGTCAATGATGATGTGGAGCATCATCATTGGCCGGCCATGCCTAGTCATCATCATGACATGGCATTTGGTCAAGTCAAACTTGACCTTTCATCTTCCCTCTCAAGTCAAGTCAAACTTGACCTCTAATCTCCCATGGTTGATCAAATCTAACCACTTGACTCAAGTCAATTTAATATAATGAATCTCTATTCATTAATTTAAATTGATTTGATGAATCAAATCTCAATTAGACTCATTCAACACTTGAATCAACTTGAGTCTAACTCAATTAGTCTAATTTGGATTACTCTTAATCCAATTTAGTTCATCCCATGAACCTAATCCTCATGGTTCATCATATGAACCTAATCTCCATCTAATTGCTCTTATGTGTGTGACCCTATAGGTTCTTGTAACGTTGGCAATGTCCCTAAACCGATTTAGGAACATAAGCAATGAGCGGTATCTAGCAACACATCATTGCTACCCAAGTTACAAGAATGTTGAGCTCCAACATCACCTTTGTGACTACTAATTGTGACTCTCACAATATGTGACAATGACCCTCTATCCTTGACATCTAGATTGACCAATCGAGGCATAGACCGTGTCATCCTCGGTACAATCTAAATCTTGATCTCCAAGTAGACTCACTCTAATCAAATGAGCTCAATATCTCATATTGACTCATTTGGGCATGGCCATGCACTTCGTGGTCTCACTCTATCAAGAATATCGATGTCACCCCCGTCATATAGGAGGGATAGATCCCATCTACATCACTCACATCCCTCCGCATAATTTGTTACATACCCAGTAATCGCCTTTATACTCCACCCATTTACGGGTGACGTTTGACGAAGCCAAAGTATGCAACTCATTATGTAGGGAACCATGGTGACTTCAGGTCTAAGGACTAATAGTCATACTAATAGCCACATGAGAAAGTATATGACACTCATATAACGATCCATGATACTTTCTCATGGAGGGTCATTCAGTATACATTCTCCAATGCATACCCATGTGTCAACTTGATATCTCATTTCCATGACTTGTGAGATCAAGTCATCTTGTTGACCTACATGCTAGTCTCTATGCATTAACATTGTCCCTGAATGTTAATACTCGACTAGGAATGATTAAGAGTAGTGTTCTCTATATCATCTCATTATCGATTCAACCAATCGATTGATATAGATAAGAACCTAATACTCAAGGACATTATTATATTTAGTTATTTGGCACCAATACAAGTAAATATAATAACCATGCCTTTATAAATAGGAATATGATACAATAAAGTCCATACAACAATCATCACATGATTGGCTCTAGGGCTTTCACTAACAATATGGCAGGGGTGGAACAAGGGGAGAGAGAAAGGCTGTTAACCATCACAGGCTTCAGTGAAGGGACGATGCCATTTCGCTACCTGGGAGTGCCAATAGCATCGGAAAAACTAAAGATTGCGGATTACAGCCCACTGTTGGAGACTCTTATGAAACAGATCACCTCCTGGCCTAAAGCAACGCTATCATATGCCGGGAAAATCCAACTAATATCCTCGGTCCTGCAGGGTGTTCAATGCTATTGGATGTCGACGCTACCACTACCAGCCGGGGTCATCGATAGGATATATAGCTACTGCCATACCTTCATGTGGACTGTGAAGAACCCACCAGTTGCGTGGGCAGACATATGTAAGCCTAAAGAGGAAGGTGGTCTGGGATTACGGGAACTAAAATCATGGAATATGGCACTGCTGGCGAAACTACTATGGAGAATACAGAAGAAGCAGGACACTTTGTGGATCCGCTGGGTGCATCACACTTATTTACAGTGACAAGGAGTGTGGGAATGGCAGAGCAAACACAACGGCTCCCCATTAATGAAAAAGCTTATATGCATCAAGGATAGCATCATGACGTTAGCGGGTACTACAGAAAAGGTAGGAGAAATATTAGATGCATGGTTTGGCCAAAGCAAAGGGGGTGTCAAGAGAGCATATGATCACTTCAGGATTACAAGCTCTAGGAAAGCGTGGGTGCAGACGGTATAGCAG